>OZ005741.1:138464620-138729620 GCA_963930735.1 Dioctria linearis
ACATTACGATAGGTCTATTGGTAATCGCTGATAAGTCAGGTAGGTTATTCTAATATAGGCACGTCAAGGCCGAAATCTGCTGCTTCCTCAATTTCACTCGCTCGCTTATGTCGATACGGATTTAAGCCACTAGAAGTCGCCATGCTTGAATTTGAGTGACGAGTGATTTTAACTGACTTATATTATTGGCAGAGTGCAGACAGATCTTCTCCTGAATCTCAGGCAGTAGATTGGACTTGACGATTTCCAAGAATTCTTGGTCTGGTATTGAGTTCTGCAATTGGTCTCACAGCAGTATTAGATGATGGTGGTACAGAGAGAATGATTCTCCGGACTTTTGCTTTCTTGACATCAGCTGCACTCGGATATTCAAATCATCCTTGGGCAGTCCCCATTCAACAGACAATCCAGTCTTGACAAATTCCCAAGTTGGAAAAGGGTTATGCCTTTAGAGAGACCAGTACCAATCCTTCGCTGGTCCTGTCAATAACGTGAGCATGTTCCTTACCTCAAAATCTCCATCCTGAGCGGAGTAAATGAGTCCTTCGACTCGAAAAATAATATCATCCACTGAGAGCTCGGAGTTATTGCCATTATACGACAGGTTCCATCGTCGGATAGGACTGCCTGATCGTCTGTGCCAAGAATTGTTTTGAGTTTGTTGCCTTGGAGGTGCCTGAGGAACGAAAGGTGCAGCCGGTGGAAATGATGGTCTGTGTTGCCCAGCTGAGAACGAGTTTCGACTGCGCGGGTCTCTCTGATTTCCCAAAAAAAATCTGGGCGTTTGAGTACGCTCCCCAAAGGGTGGTGGTGGTGGACGAGAAACATCCGCCTGTTAAAATACAGCAAAGACTCGCTGTCTAACGTCGGTAATCTCGGTACGCAAAGCATTCATGCTTTGGGTAATCTCTGCAACTGTAACTGTCTGTAACTGAGTTCGAAGACTAGATATAATTAGGTCGGTGTCTATGAGGCCCTGCCCCGAAGGTGCAGGTGACAAACTATCTCTTCTTGAGTTATTCTGGAATCTAGGTACTGAGCGTAGCCCTGGGGACAAAGACTCGCGACTTGCCGGCGGAGGTATCGGTTGAGGCACTTCAAGATGCGAGGACTGTTGCGGAAAACCTTCCTTCGTCTGACGAGTGTGGTACCTCTTCGGGATCGCACCGATATACGCCATGACATCTTGCTGTATGTGCGCGCATCGACAATTGGGACAATTAGCTTGCTCTCCTATCCATGCTAGCAAACATGTTTTATGAAACCCATGACCACAGATTGTAGTCACCGGTTTTCGTCTGCCGGACCAGCCTCCGTCTTGGCAGGTGGAGCACTGTTCTGGCATCTGTACTGGGACTTCAGTCGCCGGAGGTGGCGTTCGCATAGTAGCCATCTCAAAGATTGCAACTCAACAGAACAGAAATGGTATTAAGAAAACTTGATCTATAGCCCAAGCAAATCACGACAAGAATTCAGAATAGAAAATTCAACAACATTCGATGTCTACAACCGTACTGCAGAAACAAAACGTTCACAAACTAAATTAAATATAATCTACCGTATCGAAAATATAATATAAACGATGACGGATCTAGCACTTACACAAAAAGATAAAATTCAAAAGATTTTATGAGCTAAACTCAAACTTCTTGGAAAAACTAAGAATTCAAAAAGATTTCATGAACTAAGCTCAAACTTTTCGGAAAACGAAATAAGAATTCAAATAGATTTCATGAGCTATACTCAAACTTTTCGGAAAACGAATTAAGAATTCAAAAAGATTTATCAAAAAAGTCTCCTCCCTCTCTCCAAGAGCTAACTCTCAACAAAAAGGCCTTCCTACCCTACTCTCTCTAATCAGGTCAGAAGTCGTACGATAAAGGTAAGCAGTGTGAATGTGTGATTGAAAAATATTTGCGTTCTCACCTAAATCTGGGAGAAGTAAAGTTGGAGATGTCAAAGACTGAAAATGTCGCTAGAGAGTCTTTAGCCAGGCAGTTAGCAGTATACCAACTTCTGACCCTCTAAAACACCACCACCACCACCGCCACCCCTTGTAGTGGTCACATCTTATTCGAGAGTTCCAGATTTAGTATGGGAAGTTGAATAAAAAGAAGGTCATATATAAAATATAATAATATATAATTCTTAGTGCGTCATTCTATTTTACTTCTTATAATCCTATGGTACTGAGCTGTAGTCTTTATGTTGGATGTAATCAAAATTTCCCCTGATTGATGAATCTGTCGTTGAAATCACATCCGCCTACAGTATATGTTTCCATGAACCTGTATGAGCTCCCCAGGTATACAAAATTAGTATTTTAGTGCTAAGTTAAAAGACACTTTTTAAGGCTTTCCATGTTTGGTAGAATATATATAGCTTCAAAACTTGTTTTAGGCCTCTGGTAATACCACAACATTCACATGTATCTGGTCCATCCGTTGAATCATCCCTTGACCAAGGGCACCTTATATAGTGATCACCAAATTTTGACTCGACTTTTTCAATATTTTCATATAATTTTCAAAAGTTATAGCATTCTTGAAATTGTTTCTTATGCTCATCGAGTAAGATGTTATTATATTCTCTTAAAAACTCCCCAATATCTATCTTAACAGTCCAACATTCGGGAAGACCCTAACGACTAACCAAATTATCATGCAATTTTCTTTTCCTTTTTTAGATTTTGTATAGAATACAGATTTTGGATAGAATATACTGTTATAAAATTCTTATAAAATTTTGCTTGCCACTAGCTATTTTCAGATATTATAGGATATGCTATCATCTAGAACAAATTTGAGAAAGTGGTTTTCGGCTTCGTTTTGAAAGTATGAATTCTTGAAATCACTATATACCCTAACAAATTTTTTTCACAGAAATTTATATCCCGATTTTTTTATATAGAACATGTGGACTTATATATAGTTTATCTATTTTCAGTTATTATAGAATGTACTTTCATCTAGAACAAAAATCTATAGCTCGGTTTGGACACATATGAATTTATATAAGGTTTATAAGGAAATGCAGTTACCAGATTCTTATAAAATTTTCTTCCTCCTGTAAGATTTTGTATGGAACATACTGTTACCAGAAATCGTTTTTGCTGTTTACTCACAGCAAATTATAATCTCCCATACAACTTGCACTACTCACCATCTAAGTGATTTTTTAACCAAAATTGCAACTTACACTATCCACTCTCCCACTACGATCTTCATTAAATTTATTGCCAAGATTTGTTTATTCACTGTATGAGACACTTTTATTAATAGTAAGAAAATTATGACTCCCACGCCAATACTACGAAGATAAAATTACCATGTTTTTATCAGTTTCGTGTGAACTACTTGTTAGATATCGACGTGGAATCATAGCCAAATTATAGGCTCTAAGATCCACCACTGGCGGTTTCAAAAGGTTACACAAGAGCAGACACTTTCGGTTTGCAAGGTTAAGGTGAGGTCAGAGGTCAAGGATACATTGCTGCCTCCAAGACCACGTGTCAAATACATATGAATAATAGTTTCAACACTTTTTTTTCGGCTGATGTTTTGTTCTATACCCAAACAGACCGCTGTTTCTTGGCAAGCTAATTACGCAAGAATTTCAATATGAGTTCTAAGGATACTGCAAACCGTCTAAAGCCTACGGACGAAAGTCGTAAAGAATATTCATATAAGGCTCAGTCTACATTTATGAAATCGATGCTTTCCAGAAATAAAGAAGAAAGTTTTTCATCCAAAAACGAGTCGACTGTCCCCTACCAACAGCTCGAAAAATCAGGATATTCCAACAAAAATCGCAAAAAGTAAAAACGGAGAGATGTTATTTGTGAAAATGGTGCACAAGGAACCTTCTAAAGCCATGGTCTAGAGGCATAAGGTATATTCATTATAAGGATCAGTCTATATATATGAAGTCCTGGCTTTCCTGAACTAAAGAAAAAAGACTTAAGACTTAAGCTATAATGTAATTATAACAAATTATTTCAATATAAGGCATTATAACCATAATACAATTTTTATTTACAATGCATATTTTAGACTAGACTTAATATAATTTCTGCGGTAAACGCCGCTGAAGAGTAGCTTTCAGTCAAATTTGCTGTTTGCGGATTAAGGGAACCTAATTTCTTTATGTAAACCATTGGTGTCATTTTTTATATATATCATGACGCTTTCTTAATCATAATATGTAATTTTTTTTGCAGATGTGGCTGCTCAAACTACTTTTAGAATAGGTTAAGCTAACAAAGTACTCTAGAAAGATTTCTTGAGGCAACACTGGACATATCATTACACCTTATCAGCAAAAATTTGATGACTTTCACTACTCATCTAAGTCAACATATTGTGACAGGATTACTTACGTCGCCATCCCAGATATTCGCAGAAACTTAACGCGTATAAATTTAAATTACACCCGGCACGAAGCAAAACAACACCAAACCAAACTTTTGACATTTCAGTCAGCTGATTTGTCACTATAAAGAACCCCAAATTCATTCTTACTATTCCGCGCGACACCTAGTTCGTCCCAAATGAACTATGCAGGCTGATTTAATAGAGGGCGACCCACACGTACCAGCGCGAAGCTCGAACATTTTGCTGGACTTGTGCTTAGACATGTCATCGCAATAATTGTCCCAATGAACTATGTTGACAGATAAATAGAAAGACGAAATTTTGACGACACCTCCCAGATGGAATAGAAAATTTCTAATTTAAAAGCAGGTATAGTTTGCTTTGGACAAGTATGAACAATAAAAGCCTATAAGCTGCTTTAACCATTATCGAATTGGAAAGCAAATATAGAAAATTGAATTATTATTATTATTGAATTAGAAAGCAAATATAGAAGATTGAATTATTATTATCATTGAATTTTAAAGCAAATATAGAAAGTTGGAATTCAAATAAAAATTTGACAAATATGGAAAACTAAAACCGAACGAAAAATTTGACAGCTGTAGAAAATTATAATTAAATAATAATAATAATTAATTAACAAAGAATTGTATTAGGAATATAAAATAATTGGAACTAATTTTGATCAATGGTAAAAAACAGAAACAGATACTTTTTACAAGAAATTAAAAACATCATTAACATGAAGCTTTAAATAGTGTCGACTTTTTAAAGTAGATGTCGCTAAGTAGGATTAGAAAAAATTTTGGAAGCCGCTATGTTGGTGTCAGATCTTGTCTTGTTCTGGCTATGTTCGTGTATGTAAAAAAAATTAAAATCCATTGAAATAACCAAAAAGCATGAATCCATAAATTAAAAATTGACAAGGAAGTTTACCATAAACTGGTTGTTTTATTGGTGAGAGGAAAATTTTGCAGGAGACCCACAAGGAAGACACGTAATTCCCTTAACCAGCAGAGGACTAGATCTAGGACATTGACCGCTGTTAATGACGCGATCCTGGAAGATCGGGCCCTCACAGATGAGATTACACCCCTAAGGAATGTGAGCAACGTTCGTTCGTTAGTTTGGCGTGTGGAATTTCCAGAACCATAGAGTGAGTAGCCTGACTCAACTGGAGTCCGCTCGCCAAGGTGGTCAGAACATCATTACAACAGCAAATGCTTTGGATAGTTTTATCTTTGGTATCACCAGTAACCAAACGTTTATGGAAATATTCATTCAAGTTCTATTATTGCCTCCGATCATTGAACTTAGTCACGAATCCTTGGCGGTACGATTAAGTCACATCTTCAATTCCTTGGTTCACAAGGAACTGTCCATTTTATTGAATGTTATGGTCGTAGCATACTGCGTACAGCAATATGCTACACGACGGCAAGCAGCAGAACCTAGCGTGAGCCACACGACGAACGTGCGATTGTCGAGACTCGACCACACGTTTCCAGTCTGACTTGGACCGAGGACCAAAATCCAGTTCCGAAAAAAGAAGAAGAGGAAGACGGCAAGCTGTCACGACCTATGAAATTGTTCTCTCGTGTTAATTCTTCTATATTTTTGTCTTAATGGTTCATTTTGTTTTCGGTGCCTTTTGCTGTGTAAAATTTATGAAGTTTTTCATCTTACATCATCCAGAAAGCTTTAATGGCAATAATTTTAGCGACCGCATGCAGGCGGGTACTAAGCTGACTTCGCGCGCCATTTTGCGAAAGTGCGCTTTGTCACAAATGCACAAATCCCAACCTGATATTAAATTTTGAAATTGGAAAAACTTAAGTTCCGATTGCTGTGCAATACTCTGACTTCTGTACAATACTGCACCGGAGTTCACGCCGCACAATTTCCATACAATAATTCTTCGTAGAGGTCTCGTGAAAGCCCCACACTCATTTTTAACTGGAGCATAAAGTGCAGCGCGAGGGCGTTATATTTCTTGAACCATTCCATTCGTCCAGTGAGCGTGGCGGGAACAACATAACCACACTACAATCGGCAAAATTAGATCATATCTTAAGTTCCTAAGGGGTGCACTCCCTTATATCTATTTCATGCGGAACATTTAAATTGGATCTACTGACTGGTGGATGTTGGTTATTTATTCATCCAAATACAGGACGGTCTGATACCAATGGCTCAACCAGCTTGGGCGGCATTGTATCTGTTCGGGAAGGATCTACCATCAAGTTACATCTCATATAATCTTCTGGAGAGATATCTAATATTCACACGGTCTGCTATGTCAATAGTTATTAGCTATTAGTGCACTTTATAGATTTACTTGAACTATATTTCTAAATATTACTAAATATATATTTGAAGATTATAACTATTACGAAATATTTCATATTTACGATATTTTTTATTATTCATCAAGCAATATTGGGTATCTACCTGCCACAGGAAAGTTGAAATTTAATACTGCTTTCTTTAATATTATATTAATATTGCTTTTCTTTAAGATTACTTATCTTATCCATTTATTTTATTAATTCATTTACTATATTAATTCATTAATTAAATTAATTCGTATATTTTATTAACGCATGCTATAGTTCAGCTAACTTATCAAACAAGTTTAAAAAAACAAAATATGAAAAAAAAAAATTAATAATGATAAAAGATAATAGAGCCCACCTCAGAATCAATTCAAAATAATAAAAAGAAAACAAATCTGAAAATACGTTATTGCATGTTGAAAACAATGCCAATATGACATTGTTGGATGTTTTAAAACAAAACAACAAAGAAAAAGAACAAAAAAACACAAAAGGCGGCCGTAAAGCCTTTAAGAACATTTGTTTTTGATAAGGCGAGCATAAATATTACTATAAAAAGAGAAACGAACATTTAAGAAGCTGTGCATTTCTTCTGAGATGCCTCTCTTATATTGGTGGATAACATTATAGATACAAAGTGAAAAATAAGCCATAACTCAGGAAACGAAACACTATTTGTATATTATATAATATTAAAGTGTAGGGATAGATATTGTTGAACGTAATAAGCAATACAATGCATTAAATGTCATGTATATAAAATCTATTATATACATAAATACATAATTTTCAAAATTTAGAAAAGAAATAACAAAGTACGTTGTTGACGATCACTTTAATAACAAAAGTATTTATTTAGGAAAATGAATTAATAATAATAAAAAAAAAAAAAACAAAAAAATCTAGCTGTAGATTAATACCAAATCTTATATATTTACCTATTTATATTATATATTTACCGAGAACTATTTTAACGTAAATATGGGGTGAATATTTTTCTTTCTCCTTTCGCTTTTCCGGAGCCCTCTCCAATGAAGGTCGTCTAGGTCCGCTAGAGCCTCTCTTTACAGGTCTACAAGGGAATCTGCGAATATCTGCCCCCAGAGTCAGTTGGGTGGTTGGGGCATGCAGGAAGGCAGACCATCTGCGCCTTCAATGAGGATGTAGTTAAGTGACGTAAAAGTCCCTTCAGGACTGAATGTGTGCCGGCGTTTTTGGTTAAATGCACGAGATATTTTTTGTATATGGCAGGCGGCAGCGGTAGGCTTTTTCGTGGACCCTCCCCACTCTCTCCGCCAATAGCCGAGGCGGACTAGCGTGCCGCCCTGCAGTCAACGCTGTCCGCCGAGTGATCTGTCTGCTCATTCTGGAAATCTGGATTTCACGTCCAAGCCAATCACTCAATATAGTTCCATAACAAAATGGCGCCCAATGTGGGGCCACCTCCGTTAGACTTCGGTGGTCTAAGTATAAATTTTACTGGGGACTAGGACTGAGAGTGAGATGGTCATTTGGCACTTTGCTAATTGACTGACCTCAAGTCTCATATCCAGTGGAAGTGATATGCAAATTTGGGTCTAATTGGTTTTTTTTTTTTGAGAATTTTTGTAGAGTATAGTAATGTTTATGAAAGTTTTTGCTATTTTGTTTTTGAGGTTTTGTATTAAAGTAAAGTAACGTAACATCTTTTTGAAAGTTTTTGTGAAAGTTTGTAAGTTCGACTTTAGGTTTGACTTTGGTCAAGACTCAAGTGTGAACAGTTGTAAGTTTTTTTTTTAAGTTTTTGAATCGATCTTTCCCGCTGGCCTTCTGCTATGGAAATAGTAGGTGGCCTCACAAATTTTTTGTTTGTGTTCTAACGGAGACATGTCTCTGTTGGCCAACTGGCTGGACAGAGTCGTGAATCTGTGAGACAACTTTTTGCCTTTCAGCTAACTAGTTCACCAGATTCATGACTCTGCCCAGTTGGAAGGTTAGCTAGACATGACAATCAGTTAAAGAGGAAGGAAAGAGTTGAAAGGGGATGCAAGTGATGCTGGAGACCTTCAGTAATCAGGAGTTGGCATACTGCTAACTGCCTGGCTGAAGAATCTCTAGTATCATTTTCAGTCTCTAGCTTCTCCAACTCGACTCTTCCAAGATTTCTGTGAGAGCCCAAGTTTTTCATGCACACATTCACGTCGCTTGCTTACATCCTTACTTCTGACCTGATAAGACAGAGTGACTTAGAGATTTTTATGTGGAGAGTTAGCTCCTGGAGAGTGAGAGGGGAATTGGATGAATTCTTTCTGTCAATTTTTTTCGAACGCCTTAAGAGACTTTCGGTAGTTGTCTCATAATCATTAACAAGTATATATTCTGACTGTACGAATGTGTTGGTACATGAGTTGAGTCTAGAGTACTCCCACGTTTGAAATTTCGCTGTCTATTCGAAAATAGTGAGAAAACTAGTAGGGGACCAGAATTTCTCCAAACTTTTGGTGATTTCTTTAATTTTGTTGTTACATTTTCTCTGAATCATTTGGAAAAAAATTTTGTTGAAATTTTAGTAGTCTTCCCAGCTTTTGGATTTTCCTTCAATCAATATTTCTGTTATCTCTTTATTTGAAGACTTTGCTGTCTTCTTCGAACTTTCGGGTTGTTATTTTGAACCGTCTTGGCATTTCTTCCAAACTCTTGGTATTTTTGAAATCTAGACTTTACGACTGAAAGATTATACAATGGCTACAGCGCGAACACCACCGCAAGCAACTGGTGTACCGATACCGTTGCCAGACCAGTGCTCCATCTGCCAGGAGGGCGACTGGTCAGGAAGATGGTCTGTGGACATGTGTTCCACAAAGCATATCTGAAAACGTGGATTAGACAGCAGTCAAACTGCCCGAACTGCAGATTCCATCTCACTCCATACGATTTTACTGAGTACACAGTTGCGGTCTCGAAGAGGACTCACACGAAGCCCGTTAGTCAGGAGCCTCGAACGGCAGCACCAGTCTACAACCTGCCACCACCTACGATTCGACGAGCCAACCGCGAATCTCTGTCTCCAGGCTTACAGAATGTGCGCTCTATGACCTTTTCGCAGCCGAATTCCAGAGTGAACAGCCCGCTCCCTACTGCTTAGGGTCAGAGCTCAGCAGCGACCGAAGCCTTGCTAGCAGGTCTGCGTATACAGCTGCAGGATTTAGTCCGCAAAGGCCTTGAGCAGAGCGTAAATACCTTGCGCGCTGAACTGGTAACTAGCGTCAAGCAGCAAATATCATCTGCAATTCCACCAGTTGATTTTTCACAGCCACTTTTTTCCGTGGGTGAACCGAGACCGTTTCACGACGGTCGTAGGCAGTCGTTTAACATACCGGCATCACCTCTTGGTCAGCCTAGTGGTCAGCCTAGACCAAACTTTAACCAGCCTCAACCAGCCCCATCTCATCGTATCCCGTCAGGCCTAGGACCACGACGTTCTGGTAGTCCCATCCGGACATGGAATATTTCATATAGTGGCGATAGTTCTCGCCTTACTGTCGACGAATTTCAGAGTAGAAGCCCCTACGTACTCGGCTTTAGACGGAGACTGCGATCTTTTAGTTCGGCACATGACGACTCTGCTTTCTGGTCCAGCAATGGATTGGTACTGGTCTCTCTTGAGGCAGAATTCAACGCCTTCGTGAGATAATGTAAAGTCAGCTCTGTTAGCTGAATGGGGAGTACCAAAGGATGACCTCAAAGTCAAAGTCCAACTGATACTGAGGAAACAAAAAGCAGGGGAGTCATTTGCTATGTGCCATCAACACCTGGTGCATTTGCGCGACCAACTGCAAAGTCCTTTGGCAGACGGCGAATTTCTAGAAATAGTTAAGTCTAACCTAATGCCGGTGATCCAAAATAAAATCTGTTTACATCCCACTAACACCATACACCATCTCCAGAGTCTTGTGACTCAAATACAGGCTACACAGCAGCTAATCAGGACAGCGTACAGCTGGAACACATATCGTAGCCCGAGAGTCAGCGAGGTGGATGAGTGTCGTCTGACAGATGTGGAACAGCACAGGTCAATCGAAAACAGTGAGAAAGCCACAACAGTATCTGCTCTAACAGCACCTACTAACGTTATCTGTTGGAACTGTGACCAGCCCGGTCATTTCTACTAAGACTGCCGGCAGGAAAGACAAGTCGTATTCTGCTATGGATGCGGACGCAAAAATGTCTTCAAGCCCGACTGCAGCCATTGCCGACCGGAAAACCTGAGACGGGTCGGGAATAACACCACCTCTTCTCGACCAGTGTGAACGTCATGCGTGACAACTGCAAGGAACACTCCAGTTCAAGCCTTGAACAAGGAGGAGGGTCCGCTCCATTAGCAGACCGTAACGACGAAGCCCTGAATTTTCCACTGTTGATATTAGCAAAACATCTGATAGTCTTACCGATCGATTGATAAAGACGGAGAATTTAATAGACTTCTCCGCAGAACTTCAAGCTCCCATTTCCACTTCTGGGGAGCCCATGACACTACTAGACACTTCTTTGGAAGAGTCTTTAATTTTCGATGTCCCAATAACACCGACAGCACCTTTAGCTGACAAGGTTACTGAGCAGGAGATTTGGCCTCATGCCATTTCTGTATTAAAACGGCCACCAAGCTCTGTTATAACGAGTGGGCATGAGCCTGTCTTACATTCGCTGAAGCCGTATCACACGCGTCTGCAGAATTGTAATGCAGCAAGGGACGGAATCTTCTCCTCAGTAGCGAAGTTAGCTGATATTATGTAACCGGATATCGACTTTAGATCCAAGAAAGAAACGATCGACCGTTCGTTGGCGGGAATACTGTCGACGGATGAGACAGGAAAAAAAAGAACTGGCACACATTTCCGTGTCGATGCCAGACGACATTTGACCGTATGCCGAAGTAAGACTACTCGTGCGAACTGAGACTGGATTACTTGATAGTGGTGGCACTGTCAGTATTCTAGGCCAGGGACCTCTAGAGAACCTTGCAGAAGCAGAGGTTGAATGGAAGAGGTATCGGACACAGGTACAAGTAGCGAATGGTGCCATGACGACTGTGCATGGTCATGTGAACTTGGAGATCACTTTCCGTAATGAGACACAAAACGTGCGTTTTTACGTGGTTCCTGGGCTCACACAAGCACTGTATCTAGGAATAGACTTCTGGCGTCTATTTGGGTTGGCTCCAGATGTCCTAGGTATAGTTGCAGAAGTGACTCCAAGTCTAATTGCTTCCTCTGACACCGACCGCCATGTTCTTTCCAGTCTAGATCAATAGTATCTAGAAGCTACTAAACAGCTTTTCCCTTCTTTCGCCTCTTTAGGCCTGGGAAGGACATTTCTGGTCACTCACAAGATTGAAACGAATGACGCGACTCCGATAAAACAGAGGTTTTGTCCGATTTCACCGGCAGTGCAGAGTGTGATGGATGCGGAATTGCGACGAATGCTATCAATGTGTGTGATAGAGGAAAGCCAGAGTCCTTGGAGCTCTCCAGTTGTACTAGTGCGGAAGCCTGGGAAGGTTCGGCTTTGTTTTGACGCCAGGAAGGTCAGCTCCGTTACGAAGAAGGACGCCTATCCGCTGCCGTAGATAGATACGCTTCTGAGTCAACTCCCTCCGGCAAACTACATTACAAGCCTGGACCTGAAAGACGTATTCTGGCAGATTCCACTAGACCCTGATTCCAGAGAGAAGACCGCGTTTACATTACTTGGTCATCCTCCCTATCAGTACACCGTGATGCCATTTTGCCTTTGCAATGCTCCAAAGATTATGTGCCGCCTCATGGATAAGGTCATTGCTTTCGACCTTCGTGCAAATGTTCTCGTCTACTTGGACGATTTACTGATTCTGTCATCACACTTTGACTCTCATCTGACATTGCTATCCCGTGTACCGGGTTTTTTGACGAATGCTGGCCTTACTATCAACGTTGAGAAGAGTAAGTTTTGCATTAAGGAGATGAAATACTTGGGTTTTGTAGTCGGGAAAGGAGGAATCTCGACTGACCCACATGAGAGCTCAGCCATAGTTGACCATCCGTCAACTAAAACTGTTCGGCAAGCCCGACGCCTGCTAGGTAGGGCGGGATTTTATAGACGGTTCTTCCCGGACTATGCCGATTTAACTGCCTCCATAACTGACACCTTGTAGAACCCTAGTCAGTTCAAGTGGACACCTGAATCCCAGACGTCTCTTGATTTGTTGAAACAAAAACTTACCTCTGCTCCGTTATTAGAGAGTCCAGATTTCACCAAGCCATTCATCATACAGTGCGATGCGAGCCAACAAGTTATTGGAGGAGTGCTGCTTCAACTGGATGACGATGGTCACGAGAAACCAATAGCTTACGTCTCGAAAAATTGAACTCAGCACAACGAAATTACACCGTCACAGTGCAAGAATGTTTAGCTGCAATCTTAAGTGTGCAGAAGTTACGGCCCTTCATAGAACTTATGCCGTTTAAGATAGTGACGGATTATGTGTGCTTGAATTGGCTGATATCTCAAAAGGTCCTCAGCGGTAGACTTGCTCGGTGGAGTTTGAAGCTTCAGGGTTTCGACTTCACCACTGAGCATCGAAAAGGATGCCTGAATGTCGTCCCCGATGCGCTGTTACGCATACATTGTGACAGCTTGTCCACCCCCGAAGATTTTGCCCCGGAAGTTGACCTTAGTACGCCATATTTCAACTCGTTGGAATATGAAGAACTGAGGTATAAATTTAAAACGACTTCTGGCAAACTACTAGGTCTTTGCGTCAGGGATGCCTACGTTTACATTCGGACTGTTCCGAGAACAGGCGATCCGATTCAGGAAGAAGAAGCTTGGAAGCTTTGGATTCCACGAGAGCTAATCTTCGACGTTATTTCGAGAGCGTATGATCCGCCACTAGCTTCTCACGGAGGTATAGGGAAAACACTGGAACGTCTGAGAAGACACTTGTATTGGCCACGAATGACAGTTGATGTCAGAAACTACGAAGGCGCCTGTGACGTGTGTAAAGATATCAAAGCCCCCAATTCCATTCTTAGACCACCTATGGGCGTCCAGTCTCTGACAGATAGACCCCGGCAACAGTTGTACATCGATTTCGAAACGGAAGTGTTCCATGTGTTTGCAGTCCCGGAAACGATAGTCTCTGACAATGGAGTTCAGTTCTGCTCGGCTCAGTTCATCAGATTACTGGACAAATATGGGGCGAAGCACTTGCGAACGGCAGTTTACTCGCCGCAAGCAAACGCCTCAGAGCGAGTAAACAGGTCTCTATTGTCAGGGATTAGGGCATACATCCAGAAGGAACATACTAAGTGCGATGAGAAGCTGAGCCAGAAAGCTAGTTCCCTCAGAAGCTCTTTCCACCAAGCCACTGGTTTCTCTCCCTACCGAACACTTTTCCGTCAGCAAGTGATTGAACATGGCAGCTCCTATTCCATCTTGAGGAGCCTTGGGACTCTTAACGAGCCTCTGAGAGTAGATGCTGAAGACAAACTGAGATTGATCCATGCGAGAGGGCACGAAAATTTACACCATGCGTTCGAACAGGATTTAAAAGCCTATTATCTCAGGGCGAAGCCTGTTAATTTCAGAGTGGGTCAGGAAGAATTCAGACGGAATTTTTCCCAAAGCAACTTCCAACAGCAGACTAGTGCTAAACTGGGACGAAAATTTGTTAATTGTCGGGTTAAAGCCATGAAAGGAAACTCCTTATACGAGCTTGAGGATCTGCAGGGGACACTGTTAGGAGTCTATCACGGAAAAGACATCAGGCAGTGATATCCATTCTAGAGGGGTCATCTATCTACTGTCACGTTTATTCCTGGAACCCTAAGAAGGCATCCAGCCAGCTTCACTGGTAAACGATAGGATATCGCGAAGCCTACATATTGCCCCGTCAATGGTGGCTGATATACCTGTTGGAATTCAACCCTGTATACGGTCTTTAACAATCTAAGGGAGGAAATCGGCAACGTCACTACTTCTACGACGCCTTGGAGACACACCCTTGTACAATCGCCTGTCGGAGATCAGAGTGAGATGTTGTGCCGGGAAAGCTTAGCGATCAGTTGGTTGGGTTACTTATCGCGAGGTTTTCTCCGCATCTCGGTGAAGGGGCGTCGACCGGCTGGATTTTTTAGGTTACCAGCTTGTCGATGTACCTTTGGTTTCCAACACGGAGAAAGATGTCGAGGTCTTATCGAAGACTGACGGGACTTCAGGGATGTGTCCTCGATGCGTCATCGGTCAAGTAGAGCCAACAGCCGTAGTCGAGTACGAGCAATGATGAATGCTCTTATTGGATCGCGGGTCGGGCACACACTGGGTGCCCGCAGCGATTAGGTCTATGTTTAAGACCAGCTAGCTCAGTTGAGCATTTTTCAGCGTTATCTAAACCACGGTTGGACTCTGCCCTGTTATGGTCGTAGCATACTGCATACAGCAATGTGATACACGACGGCTAGCAGCAGCACTTAGCGTGAGCCACACGACGAACATGCGATTGTCGAGACTCGATCACACGTTTCCAGTCTGACTTAGACCGAGCCCCAAAATCCAGTTCCGAAAAAAGAAGAAGAGGAAGACGGCAAGCTGTCACGACCTGTGAAATTGTTCTCTCGTGTTAATACTCCTATATTTTTGTCTTAATGGTTCACTTAGCTTTAAAGTGGTTCATTTTGTTTTCGGTGCCTTTTGCTGTGTAAAATATATGCAGTTTTGCATCTTATATCATCCAGAAAGCTTTAGTAGCAATAATTTTATTGGCCGCATGCAGGCGGATACTAAGCTGACTTCGCGCGCCATTTTGCGAAAGTGCGCTTTGTCACAAATGCACAAATCCCAACCTGATATTAAATTTTGAAATTGGAAAAACTTGAGTTCAGGTTGCTGTGGAATACTCTGATTTCTGTACAATACTGCACCGGAGTTCACGCCGCACAATTTGCATAAAATAATTCTTCGTAGAGGTCTCGTGAAAGCCCCACACTCGTTTTCAACTGGAGAATCAAGTACAGCGCGAAGGTGTTAAATTTCTTGAACCATTCTGTTTATACTCGGGTAAAATTAAGATCCAGTCGCATAAATAATAATTCAAAGATCTCACTTTGTCTTATCAGCATGAATATGCCGGCATGAAGCTCTCGCAAGAAAAGATAATTCAAGCCGTGGACACGATACTCAAGTTACCACGGAATGTGACAAATAAAAAATGCAATGTACGAAATGCTGATGAGTATAATTGCGACAAATGCATGCTGATAAGATAATGTGAGATCTTTGAATTATTATTTATGCGACTGGATCTTAACATTCTCCCCGCCGTTGAACTCCTGGTTCAACCTCCCTTCATTCGATGTTGACTACGAAATCTTCATGGCGCTGCTGTTGTCTCGGTAAGGGCTTCGGTTTGCCGCGAAGGCATTTTTGCAAGTCTTCTCGATGCTTGTAGAGCAGTCCCAGGAGGATAGTTATGACAAAAAAAACTCCTGTATATCCGATCGCCAGGCCATGGGTGGTACGTGTATGAATGTCGTTGGGTAGGTCGAACTTCTGCTTCTTGATGATCTCTTGTAATTTTTCAAGCTCCTTCAATTGAGGAAGGTAATGTCCCTTTTCTTGCAGGATTGCGGACAGGTGTTCAGGTGTAGTGATGTTGAGGAGCTCACTTAATTTGGTGTAGGATCTCCGTGATTCATTTGGGTAGATGTAATGGCCTTGAAGCGTTAGCAACTCGTGTTTTATTGAGCAAACGGGCTGTAGTTTCAAAAGTCCTGAACCATTTATCGTTGTCGTTATTGTGACATTACTACAGGCAACATTTATTGAGGTTGTTCCCTTTAATGCATAGATCCACTGGTTGTCATGAGTTAGTTGTAACCATATGGAATCTTCCTCTATTTTCAGTACATTGCATGACTGTGTATATGGAAATCCATTCAAAAGATCGGATTCACAAGTACACACGTTGGCTCTTCTGCGATAAACAGGGTAAAGCTGCTTGCATAGATATACCCTTTCTTCTACTGATTTGCACCCCGCCAATTCTTGGTCGCTCAACGGATAATATTGATCTCTGTGGGACGTAATGGCCAAGTTCGATGCACATGATCGTATGGAGATGAATGTTTCATTTACATAGACCGGAATTGGCCATGTCTTGAACAATTCAAACTTCTCTAAGTTGATTAGCGGTATCCTGAGCTTGAATATGACATAATCCTTGACGGCTCGGCCTTCGACACTTATTGATTTGTACAGCGGTAAGATGCTCCCTTGACTTGTTGGCAAACTTAAGGATGTTGGTAAGTGGTTTTGGATGAGTAGTACTTCCTCTCTCAATTGAGCTGGTGATAGAAGTCGTGGGCTTATTTGGCCGTGATGAGAATCCGTTAAGGCGTCGATGATGGATAAATGGAATCTTTGAATATCACTCGCAATTAAGGTCATCTGGATGGACAATGATGAGAATAACTGCATCACCTTAAATTGCTGAGTCTCTTCACCTGTGTCAGAAATGCGGTTGATAGTCTGTGTCATTTGCTCTTCTAATGCCTTGAACCTTTTATTAGTAGCTTCTTGGTCTCGTTTGACTATGTTAACAGTGGAATCAATAATGGATGTTTGATTTTTGATTAATTCTAGGAGATGTAACTCATTTCCTTTGACGGCCTCGATTGTTTTCGCCATGTCTTCAGCGTATTGGGAGTCTAACACCCCAAATAATGAGTTAGCGATGTTGCATACAAAGTCAATAGCACCTCTTTTCTCTCTCATGCTTGAGTTTTGTGTGGGAAGTAGATCGTTGTCGACGATAAGTTCCTCTTGAATGTGTTGAAATTGCGTGATGACTGGTGTGCAGGAACTCTTGTGTTTTAGTTGAATGCAGAGGTGCTCTAGCGTTTTTATACCCCTTTTAAATGTGTTGAACTCCATTCGGTATGGGCTGAGATCATAATATGTCACCAAATTCCATTCGGTAGAGATCAGTTTCGCTGTTCCCAAGTGTTCGAAATGTATGCCAGTCCGTGAGTTGAATGTGGTTACTTCTACTGGATCTCCCTTTAGAGCTGGAAGAATTAGGCAGACCAACCAAGTTGATACAATTAGGGATCCCAGTGATGTTCGTGCCTTTTTTCGGGGGGAGCGATTTGCCGTGTCACTTGTCGAGGAACGTGGGTCCGCTCCATTGGTAACTCGAGGAATTTTCTTATGTTGGTCATCTTGTGTCTTGAGAGCTGATTCACTCTTAGTGACCTGTTCTGCACTTGTGAAAGTATGTTGGGCATCATTCGCTTCTATGGGTAAGGGCGAAAGTTTGTGAATTGGCCTCCGGAAGACGCCCGTAGCTGTTCGAACATCCGCTACTCTTGCGTAACCATCAGTACCCTTGTGCAGTTGAACTATGCGTCCCAGTGGCCACTTCGTGACAGGCGTATTTTCTTCCTTTAAGATGACTATGGTTCCTGGTTCGACGTTTTGGCAGCGTTGCTTCCATTTGTTGCGGTGTTGAAGCTCATTCAAATATTCACGCGACCAGCGCCGCCAGAAGTCATGCTTGATGTGGGACATTAATTTCCATCGTTTCAGGAGGCTAGCTTTACACAGTTCCGAAAGTGCATCTATGGATGCAGTAAGCGGCTCTCCAATAAGCAAATGGCCAGGAGTTAGAGCTGTTAGGTCATTAGGATCGGCCGACATTGGAGTCAGCGGCCTGGAATTCAATATGGCTTCGATTTCCACCATTACCGTCTCCAGCTCTTCATATGTTAGCGATGCTGAAGTTACGCTTCTCAGAAGCAGGTGTTTTGCCGACTTCACTGCGGCCTCCCACAAGCCACCAAAATGAGGCGCTCGAGGGAGGATAAAGTGGAAATCAATTCCGCGAGAGTTGCAAGACGAAGCTATTTTCGCTTGAGCGTCATCAGAGTAAATGGTCTCACTTAGCTTGTGCAGTTGGTTCCGAGCTCCAACGAAGTTCGTCGCATTATCACAATACAAATTTTTGCAGTGACCTCTTCGTCCCGTGAAGCGTCTTAGAGCTGCTAAAAAGACTTCCGTTGGCAAGTCGCTCACGACCTCTAAGTGGACTGCCTTCGTGGCAAAGCTACAGGAAACTGCCACATAGGCCTTGTGAGTGTGTTGGCCTCTAACTCGATAGTGTATGAGAATTGGGCCGCAAAAATCAACCTCAGAATTGATGAATGGTCTGGCGGGCTGTACTCTGGTAGATGGAAGATTTCCCATTATTTGGGATAACAGCTTGGGCTTGGCCTTCGCACAACGCACGCAGTGTTGAACTATCGATCTGGCCAAAATTTTGCCCTTAATGGGCCAAAAGCGCTGTCGCGTGGTGGCTAATAGTGTCTGTGGTCCACAGTGCAAATTTTCATTGTGCAGATCTGTCATCAACAGTTTTGTCCATGGATGCGAATATGGAAGTAGAATGGGATGTTTGCTATCGTATGAAAGATTTGATTCTTCCAAACGTCCTCCTACGCGAATTATGTCATTTTCGTCTAAAAATGGTGCAAAATCGCGTAGAGAACTTCTCTTGTTCACTTCCTTGTAGTGGCGAAGTTGAGTAATTTCTGTGAAACTCCGACTGCTGCATTAGCTTTATGAGCACATAGAGTGCAGAGTCGAGTTCCTTGACCATAAGAGTTGCATTCTTTGATGAGGGTGATGCCTTCGAGCCTTTCATCTTGTTGATAAATTTAATTAAATAAGCGGTAATTCGTTGCAGCCGTCTGAAGGAATTTCCATGCTGAATGTTGCATATAGGATTGGATGACTGATTATTAGTGTTGAGTGTTGTGGCGACGGGCAGTGAGGACCGTTTCCGTTCTAGTTCAGAAGGAATCTGCAGATTTTTGTTGTATATCGGAGGCCACATTGCTTCTTCGCCATGTAAAAACGGGGGACCGTAAAACCAGAGATTATGTGCCTTCAGCTTTTCAGGTGTAGTTCCCCTTGATAGCACATCAGCTGGGTTCTCCTTCGAACTGACGTGGCGCCATTGCTGCGTATTTGTGAGTCCTTGAATTGTCGATATGCGATTTGCAACAAAGACTTGAAATGATGATGAAGTGGAATTTATCCACGCCAGAACAATCTCGGAGTCTGTCCAAAAGTGTGTGTGGCTATTTTCCAGTTTTAAGTCTCTCTTAACACGGCTTGCTAGTTCCGCAGCTAATTTGGCAGCGCAGAGCTCGAGTCTGGGCAGTGTGACTTGTTTGATGGGAGCTCCTCTGGATTTGGAGCAAATAAGTAGGACAAGAATTCTCCCATCAGAAGTGGTTGATCGAATATACATAGCGGCGCCGTATGCCCTTTCGGATGCATCCGCAAATGCATGAAACTGTATTGTTTTTGGAACGTCGCCCCGAATACGTGTCTAGGGAACTGTATGTTTTCCATGAACAGCAATTCTTCGTGAAATTTAACCCACCTTGTGTGTAGCTCCATTGGAAGGGAAGCATCCCAGTCTAACTTAAGTTGCCACAGTCTCTGTTGAAATATTTTAGCAATGAAGACGATTGGTGATATTATCCCGAGTGGATCAAATAAACGAGCTATCAGCGATGCAACACTGCGTTTCGTGACTCGTGTTTTGTCAATACAACAGGTTTTCACACAAAATTGGTCCGATTTTGGCAACCATATAAGGCCTAGGGTTTTTAAGCTTTCGTCCATTTCCTCACTGAAGTCTAGTTGTATTGCCTGATCTTCCGGCGATATGTTTTTTAGTAATCGGGAATTATTCGAGCACCATTTCCTGAGTTTAAATCCCCCTTGAGTTAGCAATGACATGAGTTGCGACTGTGTCTGTATCGCTTCATTGAGACTATCGCTGCCAGTTATTACATCATCTACGTAGCAATTTTTTAGTATGGATTTTGAAGCCAAAGGAAGTCTTCCACTTCCGTCATGGGCTAATTCATGCAGGCATTTTGTTGCCAAATATGGGGCTGATGTTGTACCATATGTGACTGTGTTTAATTGGTAGCATTTCAATGGCTCTTGCGGGTCACTCCTCCAGAGAATCAGCTGATATTTTCGATCATCTTGATGAATCAGCACCTGACGGTACATTTTTTCGATATCTGCCGTGAAAACAAATCGCGGCATTCGAAATCGCAATAAAATCGAAAATATCGTGGGTCCCGCATGCAAAACATCATTTAGAGATAGATTAGTGGATGTTTTTGCCGATGCGTCGAAGACTATCCTAAGTTTAGTAGAAGTGCTTTCCGGTTTGTGAACACCATGGTGTGGCAGGAAGTAGTATGGAGTCGTTAATTTCTCCATGTCAATTTCTTCCATATGACCCAAGCGTTCATATTCCTCCATGAATCCCACATAGTGTTGCCTAAGTACATTGTTTGTAGCTAACTTTCTCTCCAGAGCCAAAAATCGATGTAATGCTATATTCTTCGATTCGCCTAATTGTGTGGGGTCACTCGCAAATGGTAGTTTGACCAAGAAGCGTCCTTCATGGTCTCTTTGAGTTGTTTGGTTGAAGTAGGCCTCACAACGGTTTTCTGCTGGTGTTAAGCGAGATTTGGGTTCTTCGACCTCTTCCATTTTCCAGAATTTTTCAATGACATTGTTGAGGTCTTCGTCGGTGGATATTGCACACGTCGCTGTAGTTAGAGGTGCTCTTTCCACCCTTCCCGCAATGATCCAGCCCAGCATGGTGTTCTGCAAAATTGGTAGGTCTTCTGATAATTTTATCTGCCCGATGGACAATAATTGATGGTAGAACTCAGCTCCTAGTAGGATGTCAATTTGGTCTGGACGATTGAACGCGGGGTCTGCTAATTTTATGTTGTTTGGTATGGCCCACGAAGAGATATCCAACTGTCGTGTTGGCTGAGGAGAAATGATACTCCGAAGTATGAATGCCTCGACTCTGGTAGAATATCCGTTCAACCTTGACTGGAGTAGCACATTTACTCTTTGATGCGATTGCCGCTTTCCTTGCCCAATGCCCTCTATGACCAGAGAGTCGGTAGTGGGCGCGAGACCAAGTTGTTTAACAATCCTTTGGCTGATAATATTTATTTGGGAGCCTGAATCTAAGATGGCTCGACATTCTAAGCTGCTTCCATTGCTGCTAGTTAGTATGACTCGTGCTGTACTCAACAATACAAAACCCCGATTTTGTTTGCTACTCAGGGCTGTAACACTGGACGACGAGTCAATTGGTTTGTCGACTGTTGAAAAGGAAGACCGTGGTAGGGTTGCACGGCATGCCACCTGTCTTTGAGCTAAGGTATTAGAAGCTTGTTGTGATTGTAATCCCTCACAGTCGTTCAGATGCACTAGCGTGTTATGCATCTTGTTGCATTTAGTGCATCCACGTGATTTGCACTTGACTGTAGTATGTCCTGATCTCATACAATTGAGGCACAAGTTATTCCCTCTCAGCACCTTTAACCGGTTTGATGGCGTTAATTTCAAAAATGTGGTGCATTGGTAAAGCTGATGATTGCCCTTGCATGATACGCAGGCTGGTGGTGTAAAGGCAACTGAAGCCATTGATTTGGAGGTGTTAATCTTTCGCTGCTAATCCACACCTTTGCTTTTGTGGCCTAAGGCCTCCAGCGATTGGAACCTACCCTCTAAGAAAGACAAGAAACCTTTCATGGTTTGCAGTCCTCTTGGATTTGGCAACGACTGCTCATATAATGTGTGGCTAGCCTTGTCTAGCTTTTTAACCAGGATTTGGAGAAGTAAGGGGTCCCAATTTGTAGTTGAAACCTCTAAATTCTCTAATGCTAATAAGCATTCTTGTGTCGTATCGTGTAACATTTTGACAGCGGTAGCTGACACGTTGTCGGAGGCGTGGGAAGGTTGTCCTAAGAGTTTGTTTAACAGGCCGGCTACTAAGATTCGCATATTGTTGTAACGATCTTGCAGCAACGTCCAGGCCGTTGTGTAATTTTCCTCGCTTAGGGGGAGATGTCTGATGAATTTTTCTGCCTCACCCACCAAATTTGTCTTTAAATACCTCATCTTCTGACAATTCGATAGTGGTTGATTATGGACCATTTGCGAGAAGAGATCGTAAAATTGGCGCCATTTAAGATAATATCCGTCAAACTTGGGCAAGGTCATCCTTGGCATTTGCAATGTAGTACCTTGTTGCGCCAAATTTGGTGTGGGTAGCACATCGATCCTTGTAGAGAGCTGTACTAGTGTAGTTTGTACTTTTTCTTCCAAGCCGATGTACTCATTGACATCATAACCCATTGTGGCGGGATCATCGGTCATTTCCCACAGTGAGTAGTTTTGATTCTCAATTTGACACCAATGTTGACTGACCGTGTCAGCTTTGATTTTATAATATTGCCGTGGATGATCGTCGTCATATTGAACCCCTTCGAGTTCTCTCCGCAGCGATTGGATAATGCCTCTTTGTCGACGTATTATTTTATTGATTTCAACTGACTCGAGATTGCACTGTGCCATGTTAGCCTTTCCTTCAGGTTTAAATGGCTTTGGCATTGCTTGTTCTGGAGGTGACCTTAAAGGTACGTCTTGAGTTGCTAAGGCTTTGTCGGTCTGTTGTGTTTCTAAGACCTCGTCGGGCTGTTGAACTGGGTCTTGTTCTTCTTTGTCGAAGGAGTCGATCCTTTCGTTGAAATGCTCCCGGTATTGCTCGTAGAGCGTTCGTATCGAATTGTAGTAGTCCCTTGCGAAGTACGGGTGGTCAAGAGGCAGCTCGGGTAGTGATCTAAGTTCATTGTCGGTTTGTTCAAACCTTTACCATGTCTCCTCCAATCTCCTCGCTCTTTCTATATAGTATTCTCCTTTGGTTTTTCTGTCTTTCGGATCCTTTTTGTAGTTGTCTATGATGCTTTCTAGCGCCTTCCCTAGCTCAGCCTGCCGTTTTCCAAACTGCTCCATGAAGTAGGATAATGTCACACTCCTGAGACAACAATGAGTTTCGCTTGTGACGTGAAATCACGTCGGGGTCACCAAATGTTTATACTCGGGTAAAATTGTTTCACCTTACCGTTAACGACGTAGGCCTTTCGTTCTTGTACCAAGACCTCTGATGGGGGAGCACAAGCGCATAAACTTGTACACCAAAATATATTGTCCGAGAGTGGATTAGCTGAAATTATTTGGGATAGGAGCAAAAATGACGACCGTTCGCTTTGCGTTTTTAAACAAAACTAAACTTTATTCAGAACTAATTAATTAACATAAATTTCACCTCAAGTGAAGACGTGCACTTCACCGTGTGAACAACTTACTCAGCACTTTGTCTTATCAGCATGAATATGCCGGCATGAAGCTCTCGCAAGAAAAGATAATTCAAGCCGTGGACACGATTCTCAAGTTACCACGGAATGTGACAAATAAAAAATGCAATGTACGAAATGCTGATGAATCTAATTGCGACAAATGCATGCTGATAAGATAATGTGAGATCTTTGAATTATTATTTATGCGACTGGATCTTAACACATGCCATTCGTCCAGTGAGCGTGGCGGCACGAAAATCACCACACTGCAATCCGCAAAATTCGATCATATCTAAAGCTCTTAAGGGGTGCACTCACTTATATCTATTTCATCCGGAACATTTAAATTGGATCTACTGACTGTCGGATGCTGGTTATTTATTCATCCAAATACAGGACGGTCTGATACTCCCGGCTCAACCAGCTCGGGAGGCATTGTATCTTTTCGTGAAGGATCTACCATCAAGTTACATCTCATATAATCACAGAAGGTGAAATCTCTGGAGAGATATCTAATATTCAAACGGTCTGCTATGTCAACAGTTATTAGCTATTAGTGCATTTTATAGATTTACTTGAACTATATTTTTAAATATTACTCAATATATATTTTAAGGTTATAACTATTACGAAATATTTCATATTTACGATAGTTTCTATCATTCATCAAGAAATATTTGTTATCTACCTGCCTCAGGAAAGTTGAAATTTAATACTGCTTTCTTTAATATTATATTAATATTGCTTTTCTTTAAGATTGCTTATCTTATCCATTTATTTTATTAATTCATTTACTATATTAATTCATTAATTAAATTAATTCGTATATTTTATTACGCATACTATAGTTCAGCTCACTTATCAAACAAGTTTAAAAAACAAAATATTAAAAAAAAAATATGAATAATGATAACAGATAATAGAGCCCACCTCAGAACCAATTCAAAATAATAAAAAGAAAACAAAACTGAAAATAAGGTACTAGTACGTTATTGCATGTTGAAAACAATGCAAATATGACATTGTTGGATGTTTTAAAACAAAACAACAAAGAAAAAGGCCGTAAAGCCCTTAAGAACATTTGTTTTTGATAAGGCGACCATAAATATTACTATAAAAAGAAAAACGAAAATATAAGAAGCCGTGCATTTCTTCTGAGATGCCTCTCTTATATAGGTAGATAACATTATAGATACAAACACGTTATAGATAAAAACTATTACAACGTAAATATGGGGTGAATATTTTTCTTTCTCCTTTCGCTTTCCCGGAGCTCTCTCCCATGAAGATCGTCTAGGTCCGCTAGTTTCTGTCTTTACAAGTCTACAAGGGACCCTGATGATATCTGCCCTCAGAGTCAGTTGGGTGGTTGGGGCATGCAGGAAGGCAGACGGATGTAGATAAGTGACGTAAGGACTGAATGTGTGCCGGCGTTTTTGGTTAAAGGCACGAGATTTTTTTTGTATATGGCAGGCGACTCTCCGCCAATAGCCGAGGCGAGCTAGCGTGCCGCCCTACAGTCAAAGCTGTCCTCCGAGTGATCTGTCAGCTCATGCTGGCAGTCTGGCCTTCACGTCCAAACCAATCACTCAATATAGTTCCAAACATGAAAAAAAAATTATTCATAAAACCTAAGAGTTTTCAATATACACACACACACACACACCTACATCGAAAATATAATTTCTATTACTTCACATTTCTTAACATCACAAGCAGCCGTGATCTATTTTTAGATATCGAATATCATAGGATGATCACTCTTGTTTATAAAAGATTTTTAATCCACAGCTAACGTTATAGTTGTTGTTGTTGTTTTTTTCACCAAAAGAAATTTTCAATTATAATTTCCACTACTCACCTAAGACATCACATCCTACAGATTAATATCAGTTGTAGATGTTTTCTGCTAAAGAAATTGGGAATCTTACATTAAAAAATATAAATCGCTCATTTTGTTTAATTTACTCGGCTGTTGTACGAATTTGTTTACATTATTCGTCTGTGAATTTGTTTACTTTACTGGACTGTACGAATTTGTTTATGCAAGGAATAAAATTAAAAGCGTTACACCTGAAGAGCAAAATTAGACATTTGCTTATTTCCATTACTTATCTAAGTTAACATATCTACACACATTCACCCCAACCAGCTTCGTCTGATATTTTTAGATATATGATCATATGGTGCAATCTTGTTTCTAAAAGACACCCACAGATTAATATCATGAAATCTTTAACTTAGGTTATAGTTGTTGTTGTTTTTTTTCTTTTCAGCTACTAATATTAGTTATACCTAAAAAGGTGAGATCGCTAATATCTCTAAAACCATAGCTCGTGGAGGATTTCTGATGAAAATTTTGTCCACCCCTAGAACTAAGACTTCCACTGACACCTTCTAGCATCTATAAGCGTGAAGAAAAATTTTCTAGGGTTAACTTGAATTATTACTAATACTAATTACACTAATTCACTTAGGGAATTTCACAACATTTATTATCCACATAAATACACAGCTGTACAGATCCATTTACGCCTTATGTATCGTTTGCTCAGTCACCAAGTAGCCAAGCCCAACATACCACAGGCCCTCATACTAAAGTACGCAACTAACACCAAACTCCAGCTGAAAAGTATACAGCCCCGATATAAATTCGCTTAGGTTATTTCACATTATTACTTAATATACACATAAGCCGCACGCATTCTACCCAAGCCGTGGTGCAGGTAACGTAGCGCAGTCCAACATAGCCCAGGCAGTCCTAGTCATAGTATCATATATTCCCACTAAAGCTCTCAGCCAACCTCAAGTACCCAGACACAGGAGAGGGCACCTAGGGCCGCTAGGGAACCTTACTCAAGAAATTGTGTTTGCACTAGAAAGAGCAACTGCGACTTTTCAATACTGATATCTACAACCTCCCCGCTAATAAAAGAATACAGCAAAACCAAGCCATGCTTTTAGTATCGGCTAATGCTGCTAGGGAAGTTTACTCAAGAAATAGCGTTTGCACTCGAAACCTGTAAAAGCCTAGGTGCAACATCGGGCGATCATATAAAATTGAATTTATTCAGAATGATATTAATCTGTATCCAATTATTTATTATAATCGTTGAATAATGAAAAGTGAATGATGTGAAAATAATTTTTGTAGTATCCTAAATTAGTCGTGATAATGAAGGTCAAGTTTAGTACTGCTGCTCCATAAGTTTATATGATTGATTATGAACCCAGAAAAAGACCATTGGAGACATATGCTCTGGATCACTTTCGCTTCCAAGATAGGATTAATAGAACTTCAGATGCATTGTTGCCAATTTTGGATATGAAGCACAGAGAAAAAGTTTATAATTTAAGAATTAAACATAGCGAAATTGATGCGAATAAATATTAATAAAAAAATATTTTTCATAAAACTTATGACTTTTTAATACACGCTCCTAGATACAAAAACCATTGTCAACTTTACTTGGCTGTGCGAATGTAAGAGGCGATAGAAAATTAACTGCCACCTGCCCACCGAGGCTTTAATTTCCATTACGTCTTGCAAGCATCCGTGATCTATTTTTAGATATCGAATATCATGATCACTCTTGGCTTTTTTATCCACAGTTGCTGTTGTTTTTTTTTTCAGCTAAAGAAATTGGGACTCGTTCATAAATTTGTTTACTTTATTCGCCCGATGCGAATTTTGTTTACATTATTCGACTGCGAATTTGTTTAGATTACTCGACTCTGTGCGAATTTTGTTTACTTTACTGGACTGTGCGAATTTATCTATGCAAGGAACCAAATTAGAAGCATTACACCTGAAGAGCAAAATTAGGCATTTGCTTATCAAAGTCAACATAGGTATCTCATTCACCCCAACCACCTTCGCCTGATCTATTTTTAGATATATCATCACATGGTGCAATCTTGTTTATAAAAGACGCCTACAGATTAATATCATCAAATCTTTAATCAATGTTGTTGTCTTTTTTTTCAGGCACTAATATTAATTAGAACTGAGAAGGTAAGATCCCTAATATCTCGAACCATAGCCCGTAGAGGATTTCTAATGAAAATCTTACCCCTAGTACTAATACTATTGGCAGGAACAAAAACATCCTAGGAATTATTACTAATATTAATTAGTGCGAATTTTGTTTACATTATTCGATTTTGTTTACATTAATCGGCTCTGTACGAATTTTGTTTACCCTAATCGGCTATGCGAATTTGATTATCGGCTTTCATTACACCTGAAAACGGACATTTCCATTACTTATCCAAGTTAACATACCAACCAACATTGGTTGTTGTTGTTGGCAGCAGAAGAATATTTCAAAAGAAATCTTCAAGATGGCATCAAATTTTCAGTACAAAAGCGGCCTCAGCACTCCCCCTCCCCAGAACCCTCAGTGATCCAGAGCTCTCAAAAAAGTTTGGGGAAAAATTTTATGGCAAAAGTATTCCAGAACTCCCAAAGAACAACTACTACCACTAATATTTTCATTCTATTTCCAAACTCCCATGTAATTTTTCAGGAAGAATTCTACTACAACTATAACCATCAAAACAAATTTTCTCCAAATTTAAACCCCACTGCCCCAAATTCAGAAAACTTGAGTTTAAATTTAAGACAAAGAGTTCTTAAAATAATTTATTTAAATTGAAACTTGCCGGTTTAAACATAAGACAGTTAAAAGTTTTAATTTGAGACTATGTGGAAATATTAATGTAAAACTGATTCGTCTTAAAAATTTTAAGACTTTGTATAAGATTTAATGTGGAACTTTTTCGGAATGGATTTACATACAAACCTAAGAGTCTTAATTTAAGCCTCGAATGTTTAACTGTGTACATGAACAAACTAGAAATAAGATTTAATTTGAAGAAGACTCTTAAAATATCTGAATGTAATAAACTATAAAATCATCTATTAAATTTGACTGATCTTGCAGAAACACTAGTTTTTGCCTGTTTAAACATTATATTCAAACAGATTCTAAGCCTAGATGTAATATCAGAAATCTTCTGAAATTTTAAAAACAATCTATTAAAATAAAATCAGATCAGCATTTATCTGAGCTACTTGGTATACAAGCGTACTATAATAACACTAACATTATTTTCAACGAGCGAATTCCAATAATTTCCGACGAAATCTATTACACTAATGCTGTTACCGATTAACAATACAAAGAAAATATCCACAAAACCCTACATTATCAAAAAGGAAGGAACATACCTTTGTCAGGAATCAATCCAACAAGAAAACACCAACGATTCAGAAAGCATCAAAACTACCCAGAAAAATGTAACCTCATGGAAACTACAATCATAACAGAGATCTTGGAACCAGAGCCCAACTTCATCCTTCCCATCGTTGTTCCGGACACCAAAATAAATTTATCTTGCGACTTCAGTCATCATAAACTAAAATAAACCGTTTTGATCCGTTTTTACAATTGCGACGTTAAAATCAAAGGCATCACCTATTCAACGAAAAGCAGCGTACTGTTACGCGCAACAAAGTGACAAAAGCGACATCTGTTGGAAATGGAAACAACTCTAGGCTGGCGACATCTTATTAAACTTTGGATTCGGAGAAAAAATTTACGAGAAGGTTCTAGGATAATTTGTAGAGTATAAATCCGGGGCTTCTCACATCCAACAGGCGAGTCTTATTTCAGACAGTGAGGTGAACGAAGTAAGCTATTTGGATTGTGATAATTAGAAGAACAGTACTAGCGATAACTAAAGAGTTAAAATAATAAGTGTTTATGAATTTGTGAAAGTAAACAGTAAAGTTAAGAAAAGAAAGAACTTTTGAATTATATCCGAAATATTGTGTTTTAAATAACGAATTAGCATCTGATGTCAGAAGTCAAATAAATTCGCGAGTTATTTATTTTGTGAAATCGTGTGAAACTTTCCTTCTTTAAGCGAAAGTTCTGAAAGATAATTTTATATTAAACTGTGAGTGAATTTGTAAAGTAATGTTACGTAAACTAGAAGAGCTGGAGCTGGGGAAGCCGTCCTTGTAAACGACAGGTCTAAAGAATGTTCTAGTTCAGCGACTTAGAAAAGCTATGATAGAGGAAGCAAAGAATCCTGAGACAATTATTTTCGAAGAAGAGCCTGAAGCTGAAAAAGTGCCCGCGATGAACATAGAACAGCTTTTGGGTACTTTATTAACCAAAATGGATCTTTCAGCCCTGGAGATGAAGAAAGCTTTTGAAGAACAAAAGAATTATCTAGAATCCCGTTTAGACGAGCAGAAGAATGCTTTGAAAGAACAAAAGAATTCTTTGGAATTCCGTTTGTTGAGCAGAAGAATGCTTTGAATGAACAGAAGAATTCTTTGGAATTCCGTTTAGATGAGCAGAACAATGCTTTAAATGAACAAAGAATTCTTTGGAATTCCGTTTACACGAATAAAAGAGTTCTCTGTAGAATTTTCTAGAAACTCACTTAACACCAGAAGAAATTCCTGAAAAACTCGTTAGACGAACAAAATTTAAAAATTTAAGGAATCGAGAAGGAAATGGCGGAAAAACTTTAAAGCAGATTTGGAGAAGATCACGTCTCGACAACCTTGGTACGAAAGAATTGAAATATCCGGTGCAGACAGAATGAAACGTCCTATATTTGATGGAAAAAATTCGTGGCATTTTTTCAAGAGACAATTCGAGGCAGCTTCCGAAGTAAATACATGGAATAATGCAGACAAAGCTATAACTCTGGTATTAGTACTTCGCGGTCCTGCATCACAGGTATTATAAACTGTACAGATTGAAAGGCAACATGATTATACTTCTTCAGTACACGCGATAGAGCTACGTTTTTGAGATAAACATGCAGCAAGTGCAAGTATGCAGCCAGCAGTTATGCAACACGATTCAAAAGCATGGCGAATATCACTACAACAACTGCAGGCTGATGTGGAAAGATAAGGTTATCTTTCATTCTCTAGCAGAAATAATGAATTCCTTAATGAAATGGCAGCAGAAGCATTTATGAACGCTAGTGCAGATCAAAATTTACAATAAGCGCTAAGACTAGCAGGAAAGAAGTCAACAGTATTAGCGTATGAATCTGCAAAGCAAGCTTCTCGGAGTGCAGTTCGAGTGAGAGAAATTTCGGTGTAGGAATGTACTTGCAATAGAATGCAGTTATCACAAAGCACTCCTTTACGTGGTATTCTTCGATGCTGGAATTGTAATAGACGAGGACACCTCCAAAGTGACTGGAGGAAACGCCGACGAATGGAATTAACAGAAGAGGAGAACAGAACTAATGCCAAAACTGTTGATCCAGGGAGTAGCAGCACAAGCTTTTGGAGAAACAACTTTGGATATTCAATAAGGCGAACTACTACTTCCTCACACTTTCCTGGTTTCAAACATCATGGATGAATGCATCTTGGAGTAGACTTCATAACCACATATAAAATAAATCTAGATGTCAGAGAACGAAAAATGGCAACATATGGCAATTGAAAGTTATGCCATTTGGATTATGTAATGCTCCAGCAACATTCGAACGACTCATAGAATGTGTTTTACGTGGATTAACCTGGAAAACATGTATTGTATACTTAGATGACATAATATTAATCGGAAGGATATTCGAGGACCATAAAAACAATTTACTGGACGTATTTCGACGACTGAGAGATGCGAAACTGAAGCTCATTACGAATAAATGTGCCCTATTTAAAAATTAAGTTAAATATTTGGGGCACAAAGTTTCATCACAAGGAGTAAAAATTGATCCAGAGAAGATAACAACTCTCAAAAATTGGTCAGTCTCCAAGGACAAGCATTAATTAAAGAGTTTTCTTGGTCTACCTACCTACTACAGGTGATTCTTAATAGCTTTTGCAGATATAGCAGGGAGCCTACATCAACTTACAGAAAAAGGAAAGCCGTTCATTTGGACGGATAAATGTAACGATAGTTTCGAAAATGTGCGAAACTCCAGTACTTCACTATCCAAGGTTGGGGAAAACATTTATATTGGACACGAATGCCAGTAATGTAGGTATGGGCTTTGTTAAAGATTGAATGTCAAAGGATGTCATAATCAAAACTCAGCTTGTTTTAATAAAGTTTTAATTACTACAAAATTGATTCCACAGCTGGACAATGTTTTCATTACTAGCTTCAAAGAAGAAGTGATTAAATTTGCAACTGAACAATGCACTGCTAGATTCTGTGCATGTAGATTTAACGAGAGTCTGAATTCAAAACAAGACCGGTTTTATTGACAATGCTACAAAAAATTAAGCGGTACAAAATAATTTAACCTTGAACTAATTTGATTATCATAGCAGGGTCAATGACTGGATGTGCAAATGATGTAATGGTCGGTCGAAGAATCGGGATCATTGATGAAAATTATTGCTGATACTAAACATCCACATTTATGTTTTATGGTCACAACCCGAATGTGGCCATCAGTCCCAGGATGGACTGCTACTACCCTCCCTAGCAACCATTTGGTTGGAGGTAGATTATCTTCTCGTATAAGTACTAAATCGTTGATCTTGATAGAATCTTCTGGTCTACACCAGTTATTTCGCAATTGCAAATGATGTAGGTATTCCTTTTGCCATCTGTGCCATATGTTTTCTTTCATTTGTTGCACCGGCTGCCATCTGTTTAGTCGATTTATGGGGACATCAGTAAGACTATGATCAGGAACTGAAAGGAGACTTTCCCCCACTAGGATGTGTCCTGGGGCCAACGCTGAAAAATCATCTGGATCATCGTTGATGGCATGCAGCGGTCTGGAGTTTAGGCAAGCTTCCACTTGCAGTAACAATGTTAACATTTCTTCAATGGAAAGGACATGATTGCCCACAATTCGTCTAAAGTGGTGTTTGAGGGACTTAACCCCGGCCTCCCACAGGCCTCCAAAGTGCGGAGATGTCGGCGGAATGAAGTACCATTCGGTACCATCGTTGACTAATTCCTGTTGTTTAGAAGTGGTGCCCTCCTTACCAAGTTGACGTAAGTGATGGGTTAGCTCTTTATCCGCTGCCAGGAAATTAGTCGCATTGTCACTGTCGACTTTCGAGCAGCGACCTCTGCGAGAGACAAATCGTTTAAATGCTGCTTAAAAGGTCTCAGAAGATAGGTCCATTTCAAGTTCCAAGTGCATAGCACGAGTAGATAGACAAATAAAAACAGCGACATATGCTTTGATTGTTGTCTTTCCTGGCCCTTTTATAGATTTTGCTAAGAGAGACCAGCAAAGTCCACGCCACTATTCACAAACGGTTTAGATGGTCGAATCCTGTCTGCTGGAAGATCGCTCATGATTTCACTCTTGGCATTTGCGTGATATCGATAACATACAACGCACTGACTTATAAACTGCCGAACCTTGCTTCTCGCGTGAAGAATCCAGTATTTGTTGCGAAGATAATGCAGTGTGATTTGCATACCTCCATGCAGTAGATGTGTTAGATGACTGGTTCTGGGTAGGATTATCGGATGGTTTTCGTCAAACGATAAGAGCGAGTGCTTTAATCTGCCACCCACACGTAGTATGTTGTGATCGTCGATGAACGGACTTAATTTGCGCAGCTGACTATGAACTGACAATTACGTGTTGCATGAAAAGGTTTTCATGTATGCTCCAAAGAACGTTTGCTGTACCGATCTGATCAATGTTCTGAGTGAAGTAGGGATTTCAGCTCTTTTGAGAGGTCCAACAACTCTTCGAGCATTTCCTTTCCTCGAATTTGAAGCAAATCTTCGGCAATACGTAGTAATCCGCAGAAGTTTGTTTAGGTTTGAATATCGATGCAATAGGTCATTTTCAAGCATATTGGGTTGGTTTCGGCTCACATGAGTGATTGCTTGTTGCCTTTCTTCTATCATAGGATAAGATTTACACTGAGGTAACTTGTTAGGCCAACAAGGCGAGTGTTGAGACAACCAGATAGGTCCAAACCACCATAGCTTAAACGTTTTCAAGTCATTAGGACTGATTCCTCGCGTGCTGCATTCTGCAAGATTTTCTTCAGACGATACGTGCCGCCAAGTAACACTACTGAGATTTTGCTGAATGTTTGACACATGGTTTGCCACAAAAGTCTTCCATTTTGATGGATGATCCGTCAACCATGCAAGCACAATGGTTGAATCAGTCTAGGCATGCATACCTACTGTTCCTAGATTCATTATTTTGCGTACAGATGACATCAACTCTGCTAACAACGCAGCACCGCACAGCTCCAAGCGAGGAAGAGATATTGTTTTCAAAGGACTAACTCTAGTCCTTGCAGCAAGTGTAAACACTTGTACATTAGTAATGTCGTGAAGTATGCGTAGATATACTACGCCTCCGTATGCTGCATCCGATGCATCAGAGAATCCATGCAGCTCGATGGCGACATCTGTGCTGGTAACACCAATCCAGCGATCAACAGATTTTATGCTTAATCCATCAAGGTCGCGTCTATAATTTAACCCTCAGTCAGCATATCTGGTTGAAGTTCATCATCCCAATTACATCCAGACAGCCAGATTTTCTGCATGAAGATTTTAGCTTTGATGGTCGTTGGGGATAGCCACCCTAGTGGATCATACAGACGACTAATATCAGCAAGCACTTGTCTTTTGGTTGTTGACGGAATATCTGTCATATGGAATTGAAAAGTGAAATGGCCGTCCTGCGGGCTCCAAAGTATGCCTAAGGCTTTAAGCTTTTCATCAGTCATAGCTCGCAACGTGGACGGTATCTCTCTGTCCTGATTTGGTAGTCCGGCGAGGATTTCCGTACAATTAGATTGCCACTTTCGTAAATTGAAGCCGCCTCGTGATAACAAGGTACAAAGTTCATCTTTAGCCTGTAAGGCTAAGTCTTGATTGAAGGCTCCAAATAATGGCACCATCGACGTAAAAATGCTCTCGTAGTATAGCTGCTGCCGTAGGAAATTCCGAGTCATAATCGTCTGCTAGCTGTTGTAGAGCTTTGCAGGCAAGGTATGGTGCGCAGGCAGTTCCGTATGTAACAGTTAAGAGCCTGTAGCATTCAAGATGCTCGGATGGATTTCTTCGCCAAAGAATTCGCTGCAATTCGGTATCCTGCGATTCGACAAGTACCTGGCGGTACATCTTTTCTATGTCCGCAGAAAACACGATAGCGTATACTGTCCACTTCATGAGGATTTCGGATACGTTCTTCTGCAATTTCGGACCTATATGTAGCAGAACATTCAGAGCGACGCCAGTGTTTGTGTTTTGCGACGCATTGAACACTACACATAGTTTAGTAGTGGTGCTGGTAGGTTTCAGCACAGCATGATGTGGAAGATAATATGTATTAGTAGAGGCCGTGTTCGATTCGTTAGGTACAAGCTCCATATGATGCTGTCTCAAATATTCCTCCATAAAGGCTGTGTGCATGGTGCGAAGATCTTCGTTTTGAGCGAAACGTCTCTCCAGTCTTGTGAATGTAGATAGGGCTGCACTTCTCGACTCAGCCAATGTTGAATCACAAGATTTCATTGGCAATCTTACGATATATCACCCGGATTCATCTCGCTTATGGGTTTCATGAAAGAACTTCTCACACAATTCCTCAGGAGTGATATGAATTGCATCAGGAATCCTGTCAAGTTCCCAGAACTTCTGCATAAGTATGTGAAGGTCATTATCAACAGAACAGTGAAAGCTAGCCGTGCTGATATGCGATTTCTGAGTATTGACAACACCGCCTGATAAAATCCACCCTAATGCTGTTCGTTGAGCTAATGGAGTTCCAATCGGCCCTTGGCGAATGTCATTTAGCAAAATTCGAGAGTACACGTCTGCACCAAGTATAAGATCCACTCGACCGGGTACGCCGAAATCTGGATCAGCCAGCTGTAGTCCTTTGAGATGTGCCCAATTTTCTCTATGAATTGGTTGAGATGGTATCAAGTGAGTGATTGTAGGTAAAACTAGCGACTGCAATTCGAAGATTTTATCGGGTTCGATTAACGAAATAATGTTATGCTTAACGTACGATTCTGCTACTTTTGCTTCGCTTCCACCTTCGTTTCCCACTGCAATGTTTGCAGCGATTCAGCGACGAACAAGCATTAACTTAGTGATCAGATCTCAGGCAGTTGGGACATAATTTGTTTCGTTGCACGAACACATTTCGTTCGCTGATCGATAGTGCCCTAAACTTGGAATAGAACATAAACAAATGATTGTTTCGACAATTAATGCAACTCCTAGTTGAAGAAGCAATATGACGACTACTTTTAGCTGGTTTAATGAAGCGGTTGTACTGACTCGATTTGCGATCAGGAATAGAAACTCGTGGAATAGCGTCTAACGTGTTCAGTCTTCCTTCTAAAAATGTTTTCAACTCTTCAAATGACGGTATATCAGCTGATGAGCCGATTGTTCTTTCCCAGTCCTTGCGCGTAGGTTGGTCTAACTTAATTGCAAGAATATAGACTAGGCAATCGTTCCATTGTGTAAGAGGACGTTTCAAGTTTTGTAGAGAGCGAAGTGCTTGAATAAATAGGTCTAGCACCCGCCGTAATTCATTTGACGATTCCGCTGACATTGCAGGAATTGTCATTGCAGGAATTGTCATTAATTCATTTATATTTGAATTGACTAAAAGCCTTATGTTTTGATAACGATTGTTTAAAATGTTCCATGCTGTTGGAGCACTAGTTACTGCAAGATGATTGAGAAGCTTTGCTGCATCGCCGGATAGTGATGATTTGAGATATTGCATTTTTTGTATGTCGGAAAGTGAAGTATTTGTATGGATAAGAGATGTGTATGTATCACTAAATGATTGCCAATTGAGATAAGATCCCGTAAGCGTAGGTAAATTAACTTTAGGCAATTTAACCTGCTGGCACATTTGCACATATACACTAGATCTTGTTGAGGAATCCAATACTGAAATATATTGAGAGGAAACGTTTGGACGTAAGGTCTCTAAGGTATGCACACTCAATATCAGAAAACACATCTTCTGAAAAGTATGGATCCTTCTTTATTTTCTCAGCTGTACATCTTTGAATTAATTCCTCGTGAAGTTTTTGGTAGTTTTCCCAATAGTTTTCGAGCAACTGAATACGAGCGGTTAGTAATTGCTCCGTTCTATTTTCTTTGTCAGTTCTTTTTGCGTTAGATAGAAATTTGGATATTCTACCCGCACTAGTCGTAGCTTTAAGCTTAAGCGAGTCCATTTTTAATATTAATAATTGCAGCAAGTTAAGAATTTCCTACTCTTAGTTGAACGTAATGGGTAGGCATATATATATACATATGTATATCTATATATAGTAATAGTCCTTTATGCTGTGATTTGCAATCACATTACGCACGAGAATTCCGTTTTATTGGAGAGGGTTCGTTTATGCGGTATTTGTATTTCGCCCAGTCTTACGCAATTCACTGAAATTTCTGACTGCTCTTTAGGACGTATATAGGATTGCGAAAATTTATGATATCTAACACAATTTTTATTGTTAATAAATGATATAGTTAAATGTCCAAGGTTTACTTGTCTATGATCATGCAATCATGCTGATTAGTAACAAAAGGAACGAACTTACGGTAATTTGATAAGCATCCAATAAACCAATATCCAAATGATGCCGGCAGTAGCAATGAACGTATGTATCTGTCTTTATCACACAGCTGTAGTATTATCCAACACTGTTTCATATGGCGACCATGCAGTTCCCTGGTGACACAATGTGAATACGTGTTCACGTGAATTTAGAATTTTAATTATTTTATGCTTTATGCAATCACTGAATTCACAATTTTTCACAGTTTAGTTGCTTCTTATGAATCACAATTTCACTATAGTTTCTAAGTTTCTCACAGTCAGTTGTTTGCTGAGGCAGATTGCCTAAGTCCACATGTTCCGTAATGCCGGTATGCGCATTATGTACTATTATCCGGTTTGAAGGACCAAAATTTTAAAGATTGAATGTCAAAGGACATTATAATGAAAACTCAGTTTGTTTTAATAAAGTTTTAATTACTACAAAATTCATTCCACAGCTGGACAATGTTCTCTTTACTAGCTTCAAAGCAGAAGTGATTAAATTTACAACTGAACAATGCACTGCTAGATTCTGTGCATGTAGATTTAACGAGAGTCTGAATTCAAAACAAGACCGGTTTTATTGACAAAGCTACAAAAAATTAAGCGGTACATTTCAAGCAAGAAAAGATGAAAAATAGCAATAGTCTGCAAGTACAAAATAATTTAACCTTGAACTAATTTGGTTATCATAGCAGGGTGAATGACTGGATGTGCAAATGATGTAATGGTCGGTAATGCTGGTATGAATCGAGGAATCGGAATCATTAATGAAAATTATAGCTGATTCTAAACAGGCTTAGTGCTTTCACAGGAGGAGGATAGTCAAAAAATTCCAGTAGCTTATTATACCGAAGCACTTTCAAAATCAGAGAGAAATTATTGAAAGAAAAGAGCTACTTACCATTGTAAGCTCAAGCAAGAATTTCAATAAATATCTCTACGGGCTGAAATTTATCCTCCGCACTGACCATGAAACACTAAATGGCTTTTGCTGTGTAAAAACGCTGAGGGGCAAGTGGCAAGATGGATAGAGCGACTCCAAGCTTATGACTTTAAAGTCCAAAACCGAAGAGGTCGTTATACATGGAAATGCAGACGCCCTTTCACGACGTCCATGCAAAAGTGAATGCAAACATTGCTTCCGGGTGGAAAAAAAGATACAACGCCAAATATTTATTTTATTCATTTATTTACTTGTTTTCGTTTAATTAATAAGATAGTACACAGACTCTAGGCCAATTAAGATACTACCTTAAGAGTTAATTAGATAAAATAAAAATACTAAAATAAAAAGTAGAGAAGCAAAAACAAGTTCAAATGAAACATTGTGTAAAAAGTAAGGAATAAAAGTATACATTGCAAAAAATAAAAGAAACACAAAAAAAAAATAAAAAATGATAAGAAAAACAATTAATAAATAAAAATGATAAGAAGTAATAATAGTAAATTAATTTAAGAAAATGTTATCAGAATGTTAGTTTACAACATTTATATTATAGGAAACCAAGCCTAAAATACTTAAGTAGTTAGAAACTAAAACGAAAAATAAAAACAAAAATTCAGAAACCAAGTTCAGAGATAATATCAAAGTACAAAATTCAATAGCCAGAACAAACAAAGAATAAAAAGATAAAAAAATTAGGGAAAATGAAATGTAAAGTAAAATTAGATGCAAAGCAAAAATAGTGAAGATAAAATGGCGACATATTAAAAAAAAAAAGCTGAGAAGAGAAAAAAAAGGGGGGCAAAGCAAAAAAACCAAAAATGAATGCAACATAGCAAAAAAAAAGAGCAAGCAAAGCAAAACAACAAAAAACCTAACAAATCTAATGTAGTATAATTAACTTTATGAACAGTGTCCAATCTCGTTTAGGATTAATCTTTTAAACGTCAGAGGGCCCGAGCTGAAAATATCAATATTACTGAAACTGACACTGTATGTCTTCTGAATTCAGTATAGTGGAGACTTTTCCCGTAGGTTAGTTCTAGAGAAAGATAATCTGAAGTGAGTGTATTGTCTTGCGTATTTGGAAGGAATATTAGTGCCAATTTTGGAAAGCAAGTCAGGACAGTGCACAACGCCATTCAGAATTTTGTTTAAGAAAACTGTGTCAAGATAAGCGCGTCGATGTTCTAAGGATAGAATGTTAAATCTAACTAATCTAGCATTGTACTTAATTCACTATGTTCCAGTTTATACAGTAGTATTCTTGTGAATTTGCTCTGGATAGATTCAAGTTGATTACTTTAACAAGATTATAAAATTTGGCAAGCTTACTCTAGAGTGCTTGTCACCAATGAAACGTACAGACAAAGAAAGGTAGCACTTGATTCAAATGATCAACATACTCGGAAAATGAAATCCAGAAGACGGTATGCTTTAGCAGTAATAAGGTTTAAATGAGGAGCAAAAAGAAGCCTGTTATGAAAAGTAACACCCAAATCTTTAATTTCTTTGACACATGTTAAAGACAAATTGCTAATTTTGTACTGGTATGCGATAGCGTCACGCTTTCTTGAGAAAGTTATGCTCTTACACTTGTTTATATTTAGCTCCAAATAATTATTTTTGCACCAATTTTCAAGCCTTGCAATATCATCTAAGAGGCCCTCGCAATCATGAATGTCCGAAATTACTCTGAAAATTTTAGCATCATCTGCGTACAGCAAAGTGTCCGAAGTTATCTCACCTGGTAAATCATTGATGTATATCAGGAAGATAAAAGAACCAAGAATAGTACCCTGAGGAACACCCGATGTTTGTTCAAAATAATTGGATTGAGAACCGTTGAAGACAACCAAACCCGTCCTTTCTCTTATTTTCTCAATTTTTGAAATTTTTATATGACATTGAATGTGGCGAATCTTATCGAAAGCCTTGGCAAAGTCGGTGTATATGGAATCTACCTGTTTATTTTCGTCCAGAGCAGAAGCAATGGTATCAGTAAAAAGGGCTAAATTTGTAACCGTCGAGCGTCCAGGGAGGAACACATGGCGCGAGTTTGATAGGAAAGGCATAGTTTGGTGAAGAGGCTGATTATACATAACTGTTTCGAAAATAAAAGCTAGCGCATTGGAAATGGATATTGGACGATAGTTAGTTACAAATCTACGATCGCTTCCTTTAATGACTGGGGTAACGAAAACGTGCTTTAATGTTTGTGGAAAAACCCTTTGACTATTGATACATTAAATAGGGTACTTAACGCTTTCGCAAGGCTAATATAACACTTATAGTAAAAGAGGTTAGGTATGCCATCTGGTCCTGGATTTTTAGTACAGTTAAACTCATCATATTTTAAATATGTTATCTGAAGAGACAAAACTCAAATTAGTATTAGCGAAATTGTTGTCGCTCTGAAAGGCTGTAAAATCAAGATTAGATTCTTCGCCAGAATATAATGACAAAAAGTATTCAGAAAAAAATTCGCAGATTTGTCTGGGAGATGAAGAGGCAATTTCTTTGAAGACCATCTCTTTGGGAGGAATATTCGAATTTCTGAAATGTATATTAAATGCCCAGAAACTTTACGACTATCTCGAAGAGAAAGTTCAGTTGCATCTACGTATTTCTTAAAACATTGGCTAATTAAAAATTTAGACAACTTCCTAAGTTATGAGAAAGTTTTGTAGTGTTCTGGGTGCTGATTGGCTTAATATATCCGACGATATCTCACTTTGAATTGAAGAACTTTGATAAGCTGGTGACTATACCAGGACGGAAAATGTCTAATTTTCCTTGTAGTTAATGGTATATATACACGAATACCAGTGTTAGCTATCTCAAAAAATTCTCTAACGACTATATCGGATCGGAGGTAATAACTGTGGAAAAATCATTAAGAAATATTCAAGGTAATGTCTAATGGAGGATGATGAAGATCTATCCGTGAGAGTGGAGAAAGGGAAGACGATATGCAAATGTTATTCATATTGGCATCAGTCCATACTAAAACAATAATGCTGCCATTAACATTTTTACACTATTAAACTGGTTCAGGTGGCATAGAGACATATTTTTGATCAACGAAAGGGCTGCTAAAAAGGCTTCATACAATTTTCAGTACCGTCTAAGAACCAGGAAATATAAGGGAGATTGACATTCCTAAGAATAAAATGCGATAACTTTTGGGTAACTGTAGAATTCTCTCACTAACTCTAGAAAAGATGGAAGGGAAGACTCGTGGGTTTTATTAGGGGGTATATCAATACAGCACACATATAAAGTAAGGTTTTGTAGTTTAACAGCAACCCACAGAACCTCATCTGAGATGGCTTTGTGATGTAAACAGAAAGAGCTAAGGGATTTATTTTCAGCGATAAGCCAACCACCACCAACCCTCATACCAGATATTTCTAAGTTCCTGTCTTTCATATACACCATGAATGGAACATCAAAAAGGTCAACACTAGAGACATAAGCTTGCAAAAAAGTTTCAGTAAGGCACACAATATCATAGTCATTAGATAATAACGATAAGTGAAACTCTGTGGTTTTGGTTCTAAGTTTTCCTAGATTGAAACTTTGATCATTTTTAATATTTACTGGATGGGAGTCATCAACTTTTTTAAGATAGATAGTGGAATTCCTTATCCAGATATATTTATAGTTGTGGTCCCATTTGAATTGCTTTGCTTTAAAAAATAAGGATTTAAGTTCTTTAGTTGAAAATTCGTTAATATAAATAATTTCGGACCCTGAGAAACTTAAGATACTGGCAGTTAAGTCTTTGCTACGTTTAGAAGCAAGGACTAAACGATCTCTTAAAAATTGAGAGGAATATTTTACTATAATAGGATTATTCAGGTTACTGTCTTTACGGTTTCCATTAGTACGATACGCCCTGATGATATCACCATCTTCCAAATATAGTTTAAAATGGTCGTGGATGTTACAAATAATTGCCGTGAGATGCTCGTCGCGTTGCTGTGGTATATTTCTAATTTCAAGAAATGAAGCTAGATATCTTTGCTCTAGCAATCGAATACGATCCTTCATGTGTTGCATATCTTTACTTATTTGAGCCTTTTCGAGTTCAGGTTTCTTTATAGGCATTTTGTGCTCTTCGACAGTAGTAACAATTTTCTTGACTTCATCAAAACCCTGAATTAAAGTATTTACTGATCGATTGAATTCATCTTGCTTTGATTTAATGAAATTAATTTCCTTAGTCATGCGCTGCACCGCTGCCAAAAACTCCTAAGAATTAATGACTTCAGAGCCTGATCCACATACAGAAGGAGTTGTTTCCATTATCCATGCCGCAATTTAGATAGCGAAAGCCGACTGCGCCGCTAACAATACTAGAGATTAATTTTGGCAGTTTACAGCAAGAAGCGTGAGATTATTTCTTACAGTCAATGCATTTAAATGCAATATTTTGCTTGTTGATAACGACGGAACCATGGACAGGTTGGGACAACGCGAGCTGTCACCCACTCTTACTTGGAAAAAAAGCCGTGAAATGACCACAATGGAAGGTTATTTCGGAGAGGAGCGAGAAGCTGAAGAGCTACGGGGCTCAATGGTAGTCTTTTGTGGTGACCTTCGCTTTTGTCACCCACAAAGGACTGGGAGTGCTTCTGATTTATTTGATTCTATTATTAAAGAAAAGTCGATAGAACACTTTTATTTTTAAGATGAATTCGATACTAGGATTAAAGTAGGTTTTATTAATTATTTCAATAATAATTATTACAATAGTACACTTTGATTTCGGATTCTAAAATTAATTTGATTCTATCATTAAAGAAAAGTCGATAGAACACTTTTATTTTTAAGATGAATACGATAATACGATTAAAGTAGGTTTAATTAATTATTTCAATAATAATTATTACAACAGTACACTTTGATTTCGGATTCTAAAATTAATTTGATTCTATCATTAAAGAAAAGTCGATAGAACACTATTATTTTAAGATGAAATCGATAATACGATTAAAGAGAATTTTATGAATTATTTCTCAATTCAACGCTTTGGTTCATTGAACACTTTTGTTCTAAAATAGATTTGGTTATCTTTTTCAGCCGCCCTACATTTTTCTCGCTGCCAACGCCGTTTGCTGATCGAGCAAATTCGCGATAAAAAATGTGTGGAGAAAAATAATCGCGCGCTGTTTTAGCTGTTGAGAAAATGTCGGGAGGAAATATCCTCTAGTAAGAAATATTGTATTTCTTATCGCTGGTGGGCAAAAAGGTCCCGCATCAGCATTTTTGCATGTGAGCAAAACAAAGTGTACAATTTGTACACTTTGTATGACAGGAAATGAAATGGAATATTTTTGTTATCGGGAGTACATATTTGCACGGGTATGCAATATACTCAGGTAGGTTAGGCGTTATGAGTGCGAACTCATAACACCATCCCCCATAGAAAAAGAAAATTCCTACGTCTGATCAGGAGTAGGGATTTTCGGTGGGCACTTGCCACACAAATCAATATGAGGACAAAAGAGAGAAAAGCAGGAGTCCGATTTTTTTTTGTGTTGAATTTTTTCGTTCTTTTCCACTTAATTTTTTACAGTCTAATTTCTATCGGTTACTAATAACTGATGAGATTGAAATTTTCAAAATATATCACTCATCTATTATTTACAAAAACTTAGTTATTACTTACATACTTATTAAATTGTACTACATTTAATTATTCCTTGTTATATGCTCCTGTGACAAACAAAGCGTTCAACAGATAACTCTCCCGCTTGGGAAGTTCTTATAATTATCTGTTGTCGTCCAGTGGATAAAAAAAGGTTTACATAATTCCTTTACATAGTGGGCTGGGCCCATCCTCTGTAGAGGTTACATTTATACATAATACTTGTGCTGATACGCTAGTTGCGTTGCTGGGTTCAGAGAATTTCTCTCTATGTTTTATGAAATAGAAGTACGCAACAACGAAAATCAAAACAATGACGATAACAGTGGTGTACGAAATAGAATAGTGGCGGATGTCGTGAGCATTCAGACCCTGATCTTCGATTTGCCTCATTTCTTTTATAGAGGAACTTAACCGTTGCAGTTCGTTATCGGAGGAAAATTTTAAGAGGTGCGTTCTGGTGGTGTTAGCAATTGGGAGTTTAATAATGTTAGGAAATCTCAAAGATGTAGATAGGTTTAAGCTGGGCAAGTAGTAATTGTGTATTTCCGTGTTTTAGACGAATGGGGTTGGATAGTCAGTGTATCGCCTCGCAGGTAACATTTGTCCGACAGTTCCAGTATTCAAGGACCCAGTAGAGTTTGGGGGAAATTTTGTTAGCACAAACTTCGTCGAGTGTAGTGTGCCATGAGTGCGTAGTGCCATGTGTTCGCTGGATTCGCCATTTTAAAGCTGGATCCAAAAGTTACCTGGAGTGGCCTTCCGTATGTGACAAGAGTCGGCCAATTTAGTGACGTGCTTTAGAAGCTCAATTTCACAGATGTTGTTTTCTGGGTGCACGCTAAATATTGGGTGCATTAGTCGGCAGAGGTAATGAAAGCCATCTCGGGTGAGGCAATTCTGAAAGACGAGGTTATTGAGGGTATAGTAGTGTTCTCGAATATAATCAACTACGAGAAAGTCAACGGATGGCTGGATGTAGACGAATTCGTTTTCGTAGGTGGTTGGCATTGGGGTTACTTTATATAGTTGGTATGCCATTCGATAAGGTAAGGGTATTTTGAATTCGAAAATTATTTTATTATCACTTCTAGCTGTGCTTGTCTGGATCAACGCGTATATGCCGAACAACTCTTGTTGGCCGGAGGAAATTGGGAGCCTCAGGTTATCAGGGAGCTTCTGTTATATTACTAATAGAGCGTTTCTTAATTGGTTAGGAGTCATAATAGCAGGGTGCTGCCTGCCATGTTTCACGTCTATCACCAAATCGAGGATAGAATTTATGGTAGACTCGTATCTCATTAATGAGAGTGTTACGACATTAATAATTGACTCTATTTGGAGCGTTATGTTGAACTGAGATTCCGAGACGAGCGTTGTGTTCATCAGTACTTCCAGATTCTTAAGCCTTCCATCCAAAGACAAAAAATGCACCCTAATTTCGTGCTGACTCCTGTTGAAAATGTTAACCGTCGTGTCTATTATCGACGTATTGTCCCTCATCAGGCCGAGGAGGCGCCTTTGGTCAGTTCTCACACTGTCAATCAGGTGGTCGTACTTAATGGCGTCGTCCTCGTCTAGAGTTCCGAAGAGCATTTTACTCAGGGAACCCACTGCGTTAAAGGGGCTGCGTCTTGTCGAACACTAAGGGGCGACAACAGGCTTTCCTTATCCTTAATGTTATCGAAGATACTCAAAATCTGTTTTAAAGAGGCTTGGCAGAGGAGGGGGTTGCCTGCGGAAGAGCTTAACCGCTGACAAAGATCTGTGATTACACGTATGTTACCCTCCATTTGGTTGAACTCATAATTCAGACCTCTCAGGTCAAGTTAAACGATGATATGCCACTCATGGCTAAAAAGGCCCACATTACCTGTTTCCTCGAAGTAAATTCCCGAGTTACCTTCCAAATAAGTGACGGTTAGCCCAGTCGCGGTGGTCCATAGATATAGCAGATGTATAGATAATAGGAGTTTGCCCTTGTTCGACATCCTGAAAAGGGAGAGAGCTTGACTTACTCGACGTGCAATTTCAAATCATTATTATGTACAATCTTAATTTTACTTCCTATGTCGTGTCCCAAAGCAATGCCGTAAATAAATCAGTTAAATCCAATAAAAACACTCGCGTAATTCTGAAATAATACTTTACTTACTGACTTAGTGTTACTACAAAAACAGTTACTCGCGATCGATACTTCTCATTAAAAACTCTAATTACAAGTGACTGACTGCACACCGAACCGTTATCTCTTATCAAAACTTACTTCTAACTACGCAACCCGATCTATCGAAACGAACGTGCTCACCTCCATTCAACCAGACGGAAGCGACTTTGACCCAGTGACCAGCGCAATACCTTGCAATCATAATTACAAAGTATTACGCTAATCACTGCTGACAGCGGGAGCCTCAATACTGCAGGTAAACAGACAGTGAGCCCAGCTGAGTACTTCACTATGCGAAGTGAATTACTTAACCATGACTCATTATGCCCAGTAACATACAGCAGTGGATGTGTGCGAAGTAAAATGCTTAGTTAATGCAAATCATTTAATTACTTGTACATTTGCTGCCGGCTTGAGTCGTGATGTCACAATTTAATTTCACCAATTGAATATTGGGTCACGACATTCCTCCCCCTGAGAAAAACTAATTCCCAAGAGGAATCAGATCGGGGTGCTCAGTTAGGTTCCAATATCTAACTTAACTAATTTATATAAAAACTAAAGTACAATATTCTCTAGCATCTAAACAGATTTTATAACTGTGGTTCGGTTAACATTATTAACTTCATTTTACATCTTTTTATTTCATATATAATTTCTGTTCTATTCTTCTATATTCTTTTCTCATTTTTTTTTCATTACCTTAACAAATTTTCCTTTTTCCTTTATTCATTCCTTTTAATTACTTTATCATATATCCGTTTCTTTTCTTTACACTATTTCTTTTTATGTATATAGTTATTTCCCTTATCTTTTTCTTTGCGCGTTTAATTTCTTTCTTATTTTCTTCTTACGTTTAATTATCTTTTCTAAATTTTTTTCTTATACCTTATTTTGCTTAGTCTTTTTTTTTTACTACCTCCATTTCATTTCTTTTAATTCTTAGTGAACTCAGGTAATCGTTATTTTCTATACATTAATTTAATTTCCATTCCATATTGTATTATCTTTGTAAATAAAAATACTCTACTTCTTTTTTTTTACATGAATTTTACCTAAAAGTACTGCATACATCAGTACACATATAATATATATATTTATCAGTTTTAATTATTAGGCTTATACTCCTTGCACATTAAAAGTATTTTCTCCCTTTGTCTTCTTCACAACATATTTTGTTTTATTATTTCCTGATAACATTATCTTCTTTTCTGTTTATTTTGCTTTCTCTAAACCGTTTCATGGTTACTTTTTAAATTATAATCTTCCAATTTTTATTTCCATATTTGCTCTTAGGAGAAAAGGATTGATACAATACATTCTTATAAATTTTATGCTCTTCTTTCCGTTCATATAAACAAGCTTCGCATATCCTACTCTACATAGCTACCTTAATTTTTACATTACTTGCAAATTTACTACTTCGCTTAATATAGCTCTACCTTGACTTGACGCTCTTTAATACAATTAAAAACCTTAAATTTAGTGTAGTCACTGCAACTGTTGTTCATACTGGTGGAAAGGTATGGTCTGGATTCGCTGTAAAGGTGATATCATGTGAATAGTAAGGTCGAACCCGATGTCTGCTTCGACTTGCCGCTGTTTCTCTTATTAAAGATGTTTTCCACATATCTCCTGCCAGTGATTTTGTGCTACACTTATTTCCGCTTTTGTAATATTAATACATAGTACATACATATTTACATCTTGTAATGCAAAATTTTTCGATTCGCATGTTCACTTCTTTTTCAATAATCGGAGTTATCGATATATTTTTATTCTCATGGAATCGACCATTCCAGATCTTAGTTCCACATTAACATTTTCAGCGACATTTATACACCGCTTTTTGTTACCAAAAAAAAATCTTTGCTTTTATTTTCGACGTTTTAAGAGGATATTTTGTTCCAGGAGATGATTAGCACTCAATGTAGAAATTGTCTCGATTATGTAGTTGCCATGGGGGTCGGCGGATTGACAATCGTATTTGTAGAAACACTATCTATTTTTATTGATTCTCTTTCGGCACGGTGGAGTTCTCCCAATTATATTTAGAGTCCACCCGTACTTAAAGAAATATTCTTTAATTTCTACATTACATATTTATAGTATATAGGTATGCACATATATCATATTACAAAGCTCTTAACATGAAGTAACATGCTAGTAATTTCAAAATGTTTAATAATCGTCGCCAAAGTGTTTCCCAATGTTTAACCATCTACACGAGTTAAATAATCCAGGGCTCCGACTAACATTGTCTTTCCTCTCATTCGCTGCGTACTTGATGGTATTGCTTTCGTCTGCGTACCGGTTTTTCCCCTTCTATTACCTATTATATCCCTCGTTTAACTTCTAAGGTTAACACTACACTACATACATGCAATCTTCCTTAACCTCTAAGTCTTAAGGTATCTTATTATAGTAACCATTATTGTTCTTTAATTATAAACTGCTATATCTAAACATTATATTTTCGAACTTGATGACTTTTTCTTTTATCTTGTACGAACTTGTTAATTATCAATCGTTCCATGCATTTACAACATATTCACATTTCTTAAGATTTTTTGTTTTATTTCACTTTTTATTTTTAAAAACTTCTCTTTTCTTTTTAATCTCTTTTTATTTTTCAAGCCCTCTTTATTTTAAAACTCTTATTTCTTCCGTTTTATTCAAAATTTAAATTTTTTCTTTCTTATTCACTTATTCTTACAAAATCTTTATTTTTTCGTTTTGTTCTTTTATACGTACATATATATATATTTCTTTTAAAACACTTTTAATTACCTTTTATCTGTAAATTTGCCTACAATGGGCACTGGGTTTTCTTCATAAATCTTGTCATATCCTCCTGGCCATGGAATACCAAACTCCGCTCATCGAATTTCTTCTGAAATTTAGACGGAATTTGTTGCACAAAATAGTTGGTTACGTCCTCTGATTACTGGGTCATAACCGTTACCTACCTTGTAAGGGTTTATTGAACTTGCAGCCACAGTTGAATTTTCAACACGAAGTTCCGTTACCTTACTTTCCTTCTGCCTTGATGGACTTCTGTCCTATCCGGCTTCTTATTATCTCCCTGCGATTTAAACCTACCTTTTTGCAGAATCCCCTGGGCTTTCCCTAGTTGAGGATAACAATTGTTCCTACAATTATAGCGCCATCCAGATCGTTTAGGATACTTACGAGGTCCGTGCCATTCGTGCGAGGAGTTCATGGTTTTGACAGGATAGGCTCTTGCATTCGCGATTCTAACAAATGAAGGTACATATCCCAGCTTATTTCCGCTATACCCATAATATTCCGGATGTCTCCTCCCTTTCTCACGACATTTTTCGACGCTTACATTGTCAAGTTCCGCACTGTCGTAAACTCTAGCCGAGGTCTTCTGCCATATCGCTGTGCTCTTCCCTCCGCGTCTGGTAGCTGGCCCTACATTGCATGATATATCGTTCCGTTTGCTGTATGGGTTATTGCTACTTGGTCTGATGTGTTCTGCCACACTAATTTGACCCTCCTCTACTCTGGCTTGTGAAGGATTTTCTAGACTATAACAATGGAACGCAGTCGTTACAACTTCTCCACTAGCGGCGACGTTCCCACAAACGGCACTTTCTTCTTCTGCTTCAGCACCTTTTATCCACAATTTCCTCTTCATGCAGTCGATAACAGTTCAATCACTGAGGAAATCCATCCCAAGGATACCGTCTGCTGGAATTGAATCTGTGTCGCCTATGGCGTTAAATCGACAGGCCTGCTGACAAATTCGCCTCACAAGTGCCTATAGAGTTCCTAACAAATCCAAACAGTCCTCCAATTTGTATTTTTTGATGTGTTTGTATCGGTGTATTTCTTTTTATTCTATTAATTTTAATCAAACTACACGTAGACCCAGTGTCGATTAAAAGCGTAAACTTGCCTTCCAAAGCTATGTCTGATGGCACTGTGATGACAAATTTATTACTGGAAGTCAATTTTTCTTCTTATCTATCTGCTAAATACTTCTTTACGCAGATATCCGTGTAATGGTCACGTGTTCGGCAGAATTTGCAATACAGCCCCTCCCTTCCTGAATGGCAGTTATCTTGAATGCTAGCTGCACAGTTGGCTACACTGACGTGATGAATTTGGCAATTGGATATCACGTGCCCATATCCCCGACATCCCGTAGAGAAAGGAACTTGTTGGCACTCTCTCGCAATGTGTCCAGGTTGACCGCATTTGAAGCATTTGACAACTCTGGGCTGTTGTCCTGTCCTAGCCGGAATTTCCCAGTTCCTTCCTGTTTGAGTTGGCCTCCGTACCGATGAAAAAGGTATTTGGGACTGTCTCTGTCTTTCAACATGAAAATTTCTGGTCATCAATCCTTCCTGTGATGTTTCTCTGTAATGTTCTGGTGCTTTTTTCCATACACCCGTAGCCATAGCCTGAAGCCTTCCTGACTCTTTTTCGAAATAGAGAGCCTCCTCCCGAACCTCCTCCAATGCACTAAACCTTTTCCCGGTTAGGTAAACCCGAGTGGACTGACTGCTTACACCGGCTTTGAAAGTTGTTACTGCGTCGGCCTCCAATTCCGCTGTCAATCCCCCGTCTTTGCCTGGATACTTAGCCAAAACTGCCGCCTTGATTCGACACAGTAGCTCCTTGAGCCTATCCGCATAATCTTTTATGTCGTCACCGGGCCTTTGTACGCATGCTGTCATTTCAGCTCGCAGCTCACAGTACGATTTGTTTGGCATATAGGCAGTTTGAATTGTCTGCTGCAACGCCTAAAAATCCTTCGCCTCCTCTGAACTTACTAGATAATATGCGTCATCTAACAACCGATATCTTACACATTTCATGAAGATTAGCTGTTCCTCTTCCTTTATACCATCGTAAAGATCTTTGCAGCAGCTCAAGAAACGATGAACTTCCTTTGCCAGTTTTGCCGATCTTTCTCGGGAAAACGTTGGTATATATCTGGGCACCAAGCCCATGACTTTATCATAAATATCGGCCATGGTTTTCAATGCTGGTTTCTCTGAGTTTTCCGTGTTATCTTTCGGCACTTTTCCTTCACTCGTCTTTGCTAAGGTCTGCTTTTTTGCTTTCACTTAAAATGACTCCTCGTACCCGCTTACGATTACGTTCAACGCGATTACGACCAATGTGACGTTAAGAAACTTTTTACAACCAAATCACGATTTAAAATTATTAATTTATTACTACATACTCTGAAATTTCACACTTTCACCCTTTTTCACACGCAAAGAAAATTAACCAAAAATTATAAATTTCCTAGTAATAATAACAAAAATATTTTAGGCCACTTAACGCCAAAAACTACTCTCATTCACCCACAAATTTTACATATATTCCCCTTCTGTCTTTTTCTTTTAGTCTCTTGAATATTTTTATATATTCATCTTGCCAATTTTAATCCTAATTCCCCAAAAACCATACATAAATATCAAAATCACAATAATCCCACAAGTTAATTAATTTTCGCTCCTGTGAAACTAAACAACTTACTACCTTACCCCTAGCACATCCCTGAAGATAACCCAATACTACTTTCCACTCACTCAACAGAAAATAAACACATCACAAACATTCAGATTGATGCTGAGGCACTATGCGCAACATTATCGCCCACAACAGAGCCCCAATGAGTATATTAATACTTTAAAATTAGACGTACTTCACTTAATCTAGCACTTCTTAGATTAATTCTGGAAAGTAAATGAAATTAACAATGGAGCAGCTAAAAAAAGCGTTAACTCCCACAAAATACAACAAAACGGAGCCGCTAAAAAAAAGCGTTACTCCCACACTTAACAAAAAATGGAGCAGCAAAAAAAGCATTAACTCCCATACTTCACAAAAAAAAATGGAGCAGCTAATAAGCTTTACTCCCACAAAATACAAAAAACCGGAGCAGCTAAAAAAGCATAACTCGCATACTTCACAAAAAAAAAATGGAGCAGCTAATAAGCTTTACTCCCACAAAATACAAAAAACCGGAGCAGCTAAAAAAGCATAACTCCCAAAATTCACAAAAATATGGAGCAGTTAATAAGGTTTGCTCACAACAAATAAAAAAAAAGAATTGAAATGGATTATTTCACTGAAGAAAAAACATTTACCTACTCTTTATCCGGCTGCGCCAATTTGTCGTGTCCCAAAGCTATGCCGTAAATAAATCAGTTAAATCCAATAATAACTCTCGCGTAATTCTGAAATAATGCTTTACTTACTGACTTAGTGTTACTACAAAAACAGTTACTCGCGATCGATACTTCTCATTAAAAACTCTAATTACAAGTGACTGACTGCACACCGAACCGTTATCTCTTATCAAAACTTACTTCTAACTACGCAACCCGATCTATCGAAACGACCGTGCTCACCTCCATTCAACCTGGCGGAAGCGACTTTGACCCAGTGACCAGCGCAATACCTTGCAATCATAATTACAAAGTATTACGCTAATCACTGCTGACAGCGGGAGCCCCCAATACTGCAGGTAAACAAACAGTGAGCCCAGCTGAGTACTTCACTATGCGAAGTGAATTACTTACCCATGAATTAATGCCCAGTTACATACAGCAGTGGATGCGACAGTTTACAAGTAAACAATTCGCAATCGCCAGGCATTTTACTGTGCGAAGTAAAATGCTTAGTTATTGCAAATCATTTAATTACGTGTACATTTGCTGCCAGCTTGAGTAGTGATGTCACAATTTAGTTTCACCAATTGAATATTGGGTCACGACACCTATCTTAATGGTGGAATTTTCGGGAGAATTCCATTCTACAACGTCATACGGTCCGAGCCAGAGTGGCGAGAGTTTGGACCTTTTTGCATGACTCTTAAGAAAAACCTTATATCCGAGATTGAAAGAACGCTCCACTGAACTTTTGTCGTAATAGCTCTTCGATTTCTGTTTAGATTTCAGAATGATCTGACGAGGCATTTCAAATCCATGCTGAAGACGAGCCTTTAGCTTATTAGAATAGTTATCGTAATTGTAGCAGGTTTCCGGTTCGAGCTTTAGAGAAGTTGGGATTCTGGGAATCCATAAACAAGCTCGTGCGGTGTGAAGCCAGTACTTGAATGAGGGAGTAAAAGTAGCGATGGTGTCAGAGTTGGGTAACTCAGTGCGAGTTTCACCCTGACGGGCTTGTTGTTGTGTTACTGCGTTAAAAGCAGTATCAACAGGGGTATGCGACTTAGAGCGTCCGCATTGGAGTTTAGTCTTCCTGATTTATAAATTATACAATAGTCGTATTTTTCTAATCGAATATGTCATCTCATCAGTCTTGAAGTGTGGTTTTTTTAGATTCATGAGTCAGGTAAGTGGCTGATGATCAGTTATAATGGTAAAGCGTCGACCATATAAGTAGGTTCGGAATTGTTCAACAGCGAACACAATAGCGAGAAGTTCCTTCTCAATAGTAGAATATTTTACTTCAGCCGAATTAAGGGTTCGACTAACGTAGGAGACAGGTCTATGCTTGCCTTCTTCGCCTTGCGAAAGTACCGCGCCAATAGCGAAATTACTGGCATCGGTAGTGACCAAAAATGGTTCATCGAAACAAGGATTTTTCAGGATAGGAGCAGTGATAAGTTTAGATTTCAGTGTTCTAAAGGCTTCATCACAAAAGGCGTCCCATGTAAAGGGCACATCCTTTTTAGTGAGGTAAGTAAGGGGTTTTGTGACTTTGGCAAAGTTGTCAATGAATCTACGATAATATCCCACGAATCCGAGGAATGATTTGATATCTTTTACCCGTTTTGGGGTTGGGTAGGTCCTTACGACTTTAATCTTTTCTGGGTCGGGTTGAATGCCCTTTTCGTCTATTACATGTCCCAAGTAAGTGATTTTCCTTCCGAGAAAATTGCATTTGTCAGGTTGCAACTTCAGTCGATGGTGTCTCAAACGGTCAAAAACTTTAACGAGCTTGGCACTATGGTCCCTAAGACTGCACCCATAAACAACAATGTCGTCCATATACACAAAACATTCTATGCCTTGTAGTCCCGATAGGACGTTGTTCATTAACCTCTGAAATGTAGAGGGAGCATTTTTCAGTCCAAAAGGTATCCTATTGAAATAAAAGTGTCCGTACGAAGTACTGAAGGGTGTCTTCTCTTTGTCAACTTCGTCCATCTGGATTTGATGGAACCCGTTCGCTATGTCCAGGGAGGAAAAATATTGAGATCTACCCAGTTGATCTAGAATATCTGTAATGTTGGGCAAGGGAGAGGAATCTCCGACAGTTATATCATTTAGCCGCCGGAAGTCTACAACCACTCGCCAGCGCTTGTTTCCTGCTGAATCGGGTTTGTTGGGAACAAGCAGCAGGGGGGAATTCCACGGGCTTGAGCTTGGGCTTGTGATCTCCTGTTCCACCCTTTGGGTTATCTGGTTGCTGATTTCTGTCCGTTGAGACTCCGAGCCCTAACCGACTGGACTTGACGTTTACAGGGGCTTTATCAGGAAAAGTTTAAATCTTATGATGGACTGAATTAGTTACTGTAAGAAAGTCACCCTCATATGTATATATCATTATAATCCCGACAGATTTGCAATGTGCTGTCTGCCTCTTCCGAGTTACAGTGCTCCAGGTTGAGTCTGTTCTTTAACTGGTTAAGACGTTTCTCGACTTTGTTTTTCATATACAGATTTTCGACTATAGAATAGTCATCGAAAGGTTCGACTTCCAGTTTTAGAGTGTTCAGGCTTACGGAAACGTCTTCTCTTCTTCTCTTACGTTCAGTAGTAATAGATTAGCCTTGCCATATTAGGGGCTAGAAATAGAGTTACCCAAGTACACACCAGGTATAAGTTCGTGTCTGGTTACCAAAAAGTCTTTCGTTTGTACTGTAGGTACTCGTACAATGGTTCTTGATCTAGGAGGCAATTTTACAGAACCCAGCTCTAATTCTTCCGTGACAACACTTGTTTTACTAGTTACACCAGGTTTCGACTCTTCGTTTTTGACATTAGGGTTAAGACTATCTATTTCATCTTCGTTAGTAGAATCTTTTGTTGGTCCAGAGTGATCCGAGTGAGGAGCGCAGAAGCCTTTACAGGCCGTTAAGTCCCCATCTTGCGGAACGTCTGTCGCATTTAGACTGGGTTTACCTACTCTTGGAATTATATACATTTTATCACTACCGCTGGAACCCTCTTTCAGTCCAGGGTGATCCGAGTGAGGAGTGCGGGCACCTATACAGGTCGTTAAGTCCTCATCTGACGAGACCCCAACCGTTTCTGACAGAAGATTCCCCCCCAAAATTGTCTTCTTTGCATCTGATTATTCCCATTTCATAGTCAATGTCACACGGGTGTTCACACAGAAAGTCGTGCCCAAGAATTCCGTCATATTTTAGGTTTACATTACCATCAATTAAATGAAATGGGTGTTCGATTAAGACGCCAAAATCGAGGACGCCAAAGGCTAGTCCCAAGGTAGAAATTCTGTCACTCGAAATAGTTGTGACATTAGTTTTTTGTAAAGGATATATTAAACAGTCACCTTTAGCTAGGCTGGCTTTGTAGAGGAATATTTCGGCTCCCGTATCTATCAGAAACGTACTGAGCCCATTTTTAGATAAGGAAAACGGTATTGTAAGGATGAGGGCGTTCTGACTTATATTTAATTTAGCGTCTGCGATTGATTTTCGTGTATCTCGGCTTGAGTACTTATTTGATTTAGGCGTGCTGGTGTGCCGAGTTTCTTCAGCCACCAAGAAGAGTTTTCCGGGCGATGAGCTTGTAGACTTGTAGAGGCCCCCTTCAGCTCATCCGAAAAATGAATTAGCGTATTGCGCCGACTAGTCTGTTCTCGTAGAGCTGGATTGATCGGCTTTCCTCGCGTTATAATACCCGCGCGATCTACATGCCTCGATGTGGTGACCCGGCTTCTTACAATATGCACAATGGGTCCTATAGCCTTCTTTCTTGACATGGCTAGGAAGGGGTGGCCGTGTGCTTTTATTTACGAAATATTGTTCGAGGGTATGTCCGCTACGCCTACAGTAGGTACAGTAGCGATTAGTGCTTGGTCGAAGACGGGGAAGATGAATGTGTTGTCCTTCAGTCTTTATTACTGAGGACTTTTGATTGTGCCCAAAATTTGTATTGAGTGTGGAGGGAGATTTCTTTTCAATACGGGATGCTTGTTCCGTCACATAATTTATTGCTTCACGCAACTCGGTCTTTTGAGCTGCTGGTGAGGATACGGAGCTGATCGTTACGTATTCCGTCCTCGAAAGTTTGTAAGGCGAGTTTTTTGTTCTCACCAAGAAGTAGGTTCTGGAGAGTAATATCAGTGACCGAAGTAGTTGTTGCGCTATTTAAGAGGGCAAGCTGTTCGTTAACTCTCTGGGCGTACTTTTTTACGTCTTCCTTATATTGTGGGCGAATTTTCATTAGTTCGTTTTCCAGAGTGGTACGAGATAAGACTTCAAGAAATGGGTCTTGAAGCTCGCTCTTTAACTCGCACCAACGGTGATGGGTCCTTTACTGGATGGCATCATAAGCGCGTCCAGTGAGTTTTGCCTTTATTATACTTAAAAAGACGGCCTTTTCAGGAAAACGTTGGAGGTCGCGAGGATTTCCGTCGAATTCGGGGATAATAAGTTTCGCGTCGGAAAATGATAAATGCACACTATTAGGTGTCGAGACAGAACCACCTCCTCCAGAAGGGGGAGGAGGGGGAGGAGGAGTAGGCGAGTTATCTGGCATCCTGAGTCCCTTTTGGATAGTGCGACCACTGCGTACAGTAAATATTTTGAGCTTGAAAACGATGTATCGCTGGTGAGAATTAATTAGTAGTATATATGTAGTAAAGTAGGATGATATACTAAGGTAGGTATCTCGTCCCAGTACAGAAGTAGCATCTATTCCTTAATATCTACGCTAGTCATATAACTGTGTGGAAGAATACGGACATGGAGTTTGAAAATTCGTTCCTAGCTAGGTAAATTCGTGTTGGTATTCCGTACAAAAAAAACAAAAATAACGCAGGTAATTAGGCGCAGACGTTAGTGGTCATAAGTCACTTAAGCGCCCATGTTGCTTAAAATTAAACAAGAACATACCAACATCTCGAGTCAACCATCAAACAAACAAACAGAAATCATGTATCCACAATTGTAAGCCGATTAGAATGGAACGCTTTAACAAAACAATCAGTCATCACCAAATTAGCAATTATCGTCCATTGTACACTTTGCAGTAATCTACCAACTCAAAACTGTTATGCCATGGAGATGCATAAGGGCCGCAGGGAAAAAAACGCTTTAAGTTGTTCAGTTTCCTTTGTAGTTAGATTAGGTTTAGCTTTACACAATTCCACCACTAGGAGAGGAAATGCCCAAAAATATTTTATCAGTTGTTAGTGAGTAGGCAATGGATGCACCAACAACAAAGTTGAAAAGAAAATTGGATATAAAATATACATCATGCCTTCGATAAGTCACTAAAATAATTAGTGGTTTTCCGTTTCCACTAATAGAGTTTCATAAATATGCCGAGGAAATTCTCACTTTCACAGTAATATAAACAACATATGTATAAAAATATAGAGAAATGAGAAAGCACTTTTATATATCTATTTCGAACTAAAACTTTTACAGAGTATAAGTACATCCGACTTACTTCGAGTTTACCAGCCGCTGATTACTGGTTTCATCCATCGAGTTCTGCTCCATTACAGCTTGAAACTGCGTCCGTCCAATGGTCCAATATTGTGCCTTGCCTGGGGGTCCTTTCCTTCCAGGTCTTTCAAAAACTATTGGTAGGATTTAAATATCCCACACCGCTGCCACCAGAATTTTATGTGGTGACTTTCGCTTTTGTCACCCACAAAGGACAGGGAGTGCTTCTGACCTCGTCAGGAAGTTGCACCAGCCCCGAGACACTACTTTCGTTTATTCTGATTCCGATTGAATGCTTTTAATTTAAAATTGATGCGATAATATCATCAGATTTTATTAATGGTTTCAATAATAATTATTCCAATAGTACACTTTGATTTTGATTCTAAAATTTATTTGATTCTATTATTAAAGAAAAGTCGATAGAACACTTTTATTTTTAGATGAATTTGATAATAGGATTAAAGTAGGTTTTATTAATTATTTCAATAATAATTATTACAATAGTACACTTTGATTTCGGATTCTAAAATTATATATTATTATAAACGATTAAAGTAAGTTTTATTAATTATTTCAATAATAATTATTACAATAGTGCACTTTGATTTCGGATTCTAACATTAATTTGATTCTATCATTAAAGAAAAGTCGATAGAACACTTTTATTTTAAGATGAATTCGATAATACGATTAAAGAGAATTTTATTAATTATTTCTCAATTCAACACTTTGGTTCCTTGAACAATTTTGTTCTAAAATAGATTTGGTAATCTTAATTATTTCGATAGAACACTCTTATTTTAAGATGAATTTGATAATATGATTAAAGTAGGTTTTATTAATTATTTCAATAATAATAATTACAAAAGTACACTTTGATTTCGGATTCTAAATTTAATTTGATTATGTTGCACGAGAACGAGTTGTGAGCCGCCTGCCTGTTTAGATCAACTGTCCCGATGATCTTTTTTCAGCCGCCCTACATGTTTCTCGCTGCCAACGCCGTTTTCCGCGCTTTTTCTGATCGAGCAATTTCGCGATAAGAAATGTGTGGAGAAAAATAATCGCGCGCTGTTTTAGCTGTTGAGAAAATGTCGGGAGGAAATATCCTCTAGTAAGAAATATTGTATTTCTTATCGCTGGTGGGCAAAAAGGCCCCGCATCAGCATTTTTGCATGTGAGCAAAACAAAGTGTACACTTTGTATGACAGGAAATGAAATGGAATATTTTTGTTATCGGTAGTACATATTTGCACGGGTATGCAATGTACTCAGGTAGGTTAGGCGTTATAAGTGCGAACTCATAACACTTTTCACGTTGAATGCCGTATATTAAAATGCAAGCGAGAGGTAACTAACGGCGAGTCATCCCGAATGCAGATAGCTGTACTAGCATCAAAGATTAACGATGCTCTAGAAGAAATGCTTAGTGGATCTTCTGGAGGACGTTTGCGAGTAAACAAAACCATTTCCAAGTGGTTTTTCTGTTTACAAATGCGAGAGGAGTGGTGCCCATTTGAGAGGATAGCCATAGACATCGCTGGACCTTTTCCAGAAACGGATAATGGTAACCGATACATATTAGGTGTTATTGACTATTCCAGTAAATTGCAACCACAGTGGCGGAACAAATAATAATGAATTGGGTTTGTAGATTTGGTGTGCCAAATTAACTTTGTTCGGACCAAGGACGGCACTTCGAAACACGGACTTTCCAGGAGATGTGTAAAATTCTGGGAATAAGAAAAACCAGAACAACTCCTTTGCATCCACAATCTTATGGCATGATAGAGTGCTTCAACAGAACATTGGTCGAGCATCTAAAGAACTATCATCAACGCGATTGGGATCGACATATTCCCATGTTTCTTATGGCTTATCGATCAGCTGTTCACGACACGACTGGACAAATCCCAGTTATGGTTATATTCGGAAGGGAGATGCGTTAAATTAGCGACCTCAAGTTTGGTACACCCAGAGGTTAAGTTACCAGACGACTATGTATCAGAACTTAGATAACAATTAGCTGATGAGCACGAAGCCACGAGATCAAAATTATCAGTAAATACCAATCGTATGAAAATCCGCTATGACTAACGTGCTAATTCAGCCGGATTCAATGAAGGTGACCTCGTTTTTTCTGTACAACCCGAAACGACTTAAGGGACGAAATGGAAACAACTCTAGGTTAGCGAAATCTTAGTTAACTTTCGATTCGGAGAAAAGAATTTACGAGAAGGATCTAGGATAATTTGTAGAGTGAGTATAAATACGGCGCCTCTCACATCCAGGAGGCGAGTCTTATTTCAGCCAGTGAACTGAACGAAGTGAACTATTTGGATTGTGATAATAAGAAGTACAGTACTAGCGATAATTATAGAGTTAATTTGATAATTGTTTATGTATTTGTGAGAGCTAACAGTAAAGTTAAATAAAGACAGAACTTTTGAATTATATCCGAAATAACAAACTAAGGCCACGCACGTAGCAATACATTTGGGATGAAGTCCATACTCTTCCCGATATAATGAATAAAAACACCGCTTAATCTGTAACTCAACATCTAAGCCTACAACAATTAGTCCTATCATATCGAAAACAAGGAAGCTATCGATTTTTATCAAGGAAATCTGGAAACTACTTCACCTAAACATGAGTACATCTGTAACTATCATCGGCATTATCGCAGCAGTCATAACATACATAATCCGAAATAATTACAACTCAAAGGGCCAACTTAAACAACAACTCGAAATCAACGCAGCATCCTAGAATCTTCCAGATGTCCTACAGAAGGATCCCATCGGACAATTTTTCTCTGGCCATCACTACACTAAGGGGGGAGTTACGTTCCCACCAACCTTCCCATCGCACCATATAAATCAGCCACCTTGCACATTTACCGGAATAAGCGTGAAATAGAGCACCTGGCCATCAGCCTGTGAACCTGATAATATTGCACTTTCGCACAAACAACCTACACGCAGAATCAGCATAATTATCCAAATGTAAGGTTTTCATTTATTAAAGAAGTACAGCTTACAGTTAGTCTTCTCGCATTTCTTGTAACATACGGCTGAAATATACCATATTTCATTTAAAAATCAAGGCTTTTATTATTTCAATTTCATTATTTTTTTTATTCAATTACTTGGCGAAAAACGTATTTCGCGCGCGCGCCTTATTTCATAGAACATATTTGCTATTTGTAGACACATACTTGCCTAAAACATATTTGCCATTTGTACAAGTTAAAATTTCGTTATGGAATTCGTTATCCTGAAATTAAAAATACAACAGTTTTTCAAATTCATGTAAATAATAATTATATTTTCAAAGGTACACCTCTGTAAGGATGCTCTTAATAATTTTAAGAATATAATTCAAACAGGCAGATGTATCATTTTTTTTTGTATAGTTTTAAGGTTTAAATTTTTAGCTAAAGCAAAAAAAAATCACATTTTTCATAGTCGGATTTTTTGTTCAAGATTATTTTGATTCACTCATTTTGTAAATAAAATTTCTTTTTTTTTAGAGCTAGATGTCCACCAAATTGAACCTTTTAATTTTACCATCAACGAAAGCAATTTATTTTTGAACTCAGTAATTATTAAATTTTTTAATGTTTTGAGAAACGTCTATTTGGAAACGACATTTGGAGAAATGTTCATTTGGTATGATCTTTTGGTAAAGATCATTATTTGGCAATCTTTTTTTTTTAAATGACCAGTTTTAACAAACAAACTTTGGAAAAGGGTACTTTTGACTAATCGTCTTTAGCACAAATGGCTGCTTGGGAAACAGAATTCGGTCAAATGGGATACTACCGTTTCTTCATTGATGCTTTTGAGTCAACTTAGTATTGGTTTACAAAATAACTTCCCAGGTAAAACTGTGAGCACTTTCTAACAGGGGTACGCTTAATATGTCACTGGGCAGTACCATTTGTAAATAGGTATTATAAGTAACTTGACAACACGCAGTAAACTTAAATTATTCATGAAATCTATCCAATGTAATCAGAGCTGCTGACATTATTTTGAAGGCTTATGATAGCCTTCCTCAGTCAAAAAACAACAAAATTATTTGAATTCAATTATGCAAGAACGATTGAAACTCAATCCGTTCACGGTCCCATAACATAGTGCCTGCCTTGCTTGTGCCCAACGCACAATGTTGAATATAACCCGTGCTTGCCACGTGCATGTAATGCGCATAATATCACCTGATCTGAAGGCAGAAGCAAAACCAGAAGCTTATAGGTGAAATTACACTGAACGCAGCGCAGGCCTCGCTGACTTCGTTTCCAAATTCTTATTAATCTAGTAAAGCCAACGAATGGGAACGAAGCAAGCGTATATCGTTTTCTTTTTATAACTTTGTATATCCACCGGCTAGCCAGAATCAATCAACATTTAGGACATTATAATTATTATTGTATAGATCCTCAAGCTTACTGCCATTAAGTTTTGGTATATACATCATATTATCAAGATAATTAAATGTGTGCAGGGTGTGCAACACCCCAAGAAGGGAAGTGCGGTTGGTATACTTAGGATAGAAACATACCTCGCCACGAATAATATTCTCTACAGGCCTGAAGCATAGAATTTGTGCTGGCGGAGTCAACCGTAAACGAGAGTTTAAAAATAACAACAGCTGCGTGTATTTTGAAGAAGGGCAGGTGCCTAAAATCGTGTGGGAACCTCACTCCGAAATTGTTTCCCACGGTATAACCGTTAGTGCGCAGTCCCTTTGTAGATCAGTAGTCAACACTCTAAGAGGAACGCATGTGGTTCGCAGCCAGCTTGTTGTCGTTTGATTTAAAATAAATGCCACTTTTGATAATTCTTGATGAAGGTAACGGCCTTACCAAAGCATTTTGTGTTCACAATTTGAACGACTGTTTTATAACCGCGTGAATTACCGAAGAAACTCTATCGCTGGATCAGGGCATGTGTGTACTGCTGTTTGGGATAATATAATTATAGAAAGAGGCTTGTATTTATTTCCTCAAAATTAGCAATGAATGCTGCAGAAATATATAAATGTTAACAGTAAAGCAAAGGGATGAAGCCAATCTTCGAAAGGAAGCGACTAGCCATCCAGGATCAATAAGTGCATAAACGAACTGAAATACTTAATATTTGAGTGTATGTAGAAGCAAGGAGAAATGTTTCTATTAAAAAAAAAAGTGGTACCTTGGATGTGAGAAAGTTGTGTTAACATAAGACAGACTGTCGCGTTGCTTAAAGTTGAAAATATTTCAACTTAAGACGCGCAACACCTTGACAGCTGGAATTGAGGCAGTTTATTTTTGCAGAAAATTAAAATTGTGAGTGAAAATAATAATAACTACTTAATTTATTCATTTACAATTTAATTATTTTATTTAATGATGGAACGAAAATTCAAGCCATGTTAGAAAGTCATCATTAGAACAACATAAGCAACAGTTACTGTGTCCACGTCAGCATCAGCAACATCACTCGCGACTGGTTCTTGCGACAAGGTCAATTTGTAACTCAGGCCTTTGTTCCTACCGGGATTTGTGCATCCTGTGAATGAAGTTTCCATTCTTCGCATCGCTATTGCGAGTCAGTGTTGAGTTGAGAGGCATTGGTATGTTATAATTTATATGGAAACGATAACAAGATATTCATCGGACAACACAATGGCTGAGGTTCCAAAAGTGGGAATGCTTTGGGTGCTACCGGAGGCATCCCGTGGAAAATTATAGTAAAAATAGTTTCAATGTTTGGCTTACCATATCTGTGATATAATAAATGAATTAATTTTTTCTGAAATTCATATTATCTCAAAATGAAGTTTTCTTTTTTTCGGGAACACTTCAACCCGTGATTTATTGATGATCCGCTTTTGTTGGTCTACTCTGTGCAATATGTACATAAATACCAATTTTGGTGTGTTATAATAAACGTTTTTGGTTGCATTTCTGAAAAACCAAATGCTGTTGCAATTCGTGAGAGAATTCACTTTTTTTGTTGTAACTGGAGAGGATCAGTTGGAAAAATGTGTATACATTACTATAATTTCTATGGCATATTATTTTGAATTCATATTGAATCATATCGCAAGATAAGAGAAATTTTACACAATATTGAGGTTTTATATACTTATATTGCTACTTTAAAACGAACATATCTCTAGTTCTTCGCTTCAATTTGTTTATTATGTAGGTACCTACACTTTTTCACACATTTCAGTTTCGAATAAACTTTTATTAAACGAGATCTCCAAAATTTGGTAAAACAACATAGTTTCTACATATTTAAGTATCATAAATCGCACAAAATAAGTTTTGATGAATGTATCTACATACCTATACATTTTCCGCGACATTTTGCGGCTGCATGGAAGAAGCTTTAAAATTCAATTTCTTTGTGCATCTTAACGAGGCTTTACTGTATGACCGGACTGGAGTGGATAAAATGTTCCCTGACAAAATGTCCCTGAAACAATATTTGTGTTAATCTTACAAATTCACTACATGTAGGTATTAATACATATTTTTACCGAATTTGCTTTGATTATTAGAATTTGTTTTATTTGTTGATTGTTTTTTGTTTTTTTTTTTTTAAATAAAATATGATTTGTATTATGAAATAATTTTTGATTTTTAGGGTATATGAATTTTTTTTTTTTTGTATAAAAAATATTTATGTACATATGTACAGGGTCAACCCGTACGTAGTTAGTACGAAGCACGATCATTTTGCTACACTTGCGGCCATACGTGTCATCATAATAATTTTGCTCCGCAGTAGTTCCTTATATGATTACGGAGCTTAATCAAGTTACAATTGTTGATATAAATAATAATTGTATCACAAGTTCACAGCACATAATGAGAATTGAGTTATTATATTATCACCTAAATTGCAGGTAAGGAAACCTCAAAATGGCCGAAATTATTGGCTTGCAGTAATATTGGTATGCTGCCCGGGCTGCAGCTTGGAAAAGTGTAGCACTGAATTGTTTCTCTGCAGCATGTTGGTAGCGTGTGGACTCTAGCAAATAGACAAATCGAAACTTTTGTCCCTTCGTCCAATTCAATGTCTCCTAAAAATATCCCAAAAGAATTTTGAGAAATATCTCCTCTGGGCTGGATGAGCAAAAATTGAGGAAACTGCAATAAGCAGAAATATGTTTGCTTAAACATGCTATATTGCGCTTACACATGTTTTTCCAATGCAATATATGTAGTCTATCGTACACCGATTAAGCAAAAAGCAAAATTGTTGACAGCACTTAAGCATGTTGGATTGTTCTTTAACCCAAAGCAAAAGACTTTATTTAATGATAAAACATTCCGCACCGCTATTTAGTGTTGTGCAATTTGTAGAGTGCGTAGTTGTTTCTTGCGAATCAATTAATTGACAGTGAGAAACTGCTTGTTTTGTAGAGCATAGAAGAAGTTATAGTAGAAAAGTTATGGGAAGAGGTAGTAAGTGAAATAAATGATTAGATTTAAACATAATCAAGCTAGAGCTTAAAACTCGAAGGGGTAACTTCCGAAACGGGGTCTCTCCCAATTAAAAAATCAGTATTATAGGGCGATACCTGAAGTAATTCCGCAACATACTAAGTATATAGTTATTATGTGTGGGAATGCTTTTAAGGACGAAAAGGAACTTCATAGTTTGAAAATCCCTTTGCAATATCCAAAGAATTACTGACATATCGAAACAAGATGGGTATCATTTTGAAGGTATTATCACTACTTTTTAAAAGAGCTAAATACATTGCTATTTGTACAGTACTCTTAGAGATATAACGTTTTTCTTTCGAAAACCTTATTATGTATGTATTTTTCTGATAGTTTTAAAAAGCCATGATTCCCAACCTTCAATTTGATATATAACATTTCTACCTGTTTTAACTGTATAATTAGCTACACAATTTTTCTTGTTAGCTGTGTACCTTTTGAGTCTTAATATGGTTTTTAAAAAAACACCTTTAGTTCTAAAAATTCATTGTAAATAATAAAAAAATTAAATAAAGTTAGACCAGCGCTCGCTTGTTTTTAAATGAAATGAATGAATGAATGAATGAATGAAAGAATGATTTATTACGCAGATTATGGAAACAAGAAATAAATTCTCAAACTAGCGCAAGGAAAGCATAAATTTATGGAAAACACTTAAATTAATTAAAACATACCCAAGTAGCCATTTGCAACTCAAGTTACAAAACAACTTCGGTTATAAAGTTACTTAAGTTGCGGAAAAGTTACCAAGGGAGTTCACATGAACTTGTTATAAAATTGGTGCATTTATGACTTTTTAAAAACGATCGTAAGTCTATATATGGGTTTGATTTTTACTCTTTCTTTACTTGAGCTGAAGAGTGGTTGAATGAAAGTACCCAAATAACAATAAAGGTAATTTAGTGACTAAGTAGTTTCTTTAAAACCACTATACATACAACAGGCAATTGCATTAAAGTTTTATTTATACCCTTTTATCGCTCTTTTTGGGCAAATGTTTCAAGAAAACTGATTTTAGACGAATAAGTTGATTTTCAGTTATAATCTTTCCGTGCAGTAAAAACTCACCCTGCTAAGTATCAAATGAACCTTTCAGTAACTTCCCAAAGAACTCACCATTACCGGTATTTCAAGTTTTTTTTACTTCGTCATAACTTAAGTTTGAAATTGGTAACAATAGAACTGCCTGATAACGAATAATCATGTACGTTGAAAAGGCAAAGAAACTTTTTAGAAACAACAAATTCCCAAAATAATAATTTGTCCTCTCTTTTACTCTCGTATGATTTCAGTATTTCGAGAAGGTTACATAGTGACTCATTTCCTACTGTTTAAAATATACGGCGACTTCCCAACTAATATACAACGAATAGGTTTCAATGCAACCAACTGGCAATTCATATCACACACTAAAGCTATAAGGAAATTAATTCACTTTTATGCAATGTCATCAACAAAGGAAATCCACCTTTTACTAAGCATAATCATGCAAATTTCATGAAGGAATATCTAAAGCACTGCAAAACGAGGATGACTCGTAAGAGGTAATAATATTTTATTTATTTTATCAACAAATTATACATAAATCTATGTTATCTGTTTCAGTGTTTGCCGTTCTGAAGGAAGGGAAACATTGACACCGCCGCCTTGAATGAAAATGATTTTTCCTTTTTTAAGTTTACTGTAATTTTTTCTTAATCAACGAATGATTAGTTTTTTTTACGTATTTTGAATGAATGAATGTTATTATGGAATGAATTATCTATTTTTTCTTTAAATTCTATGTTCAATACACATTAATTATGTTATATACGAAAAATTTGAATTCAGTTATATTTAATAAAAGTTTTTTTTTTCTAAATATTTGCATTTACTATTTTACCTATATGAACTTTTTGAAACTTTTAGTTAATAAACCTAAATTAGATGGGATGAACTTTTTACTGAGATCTCGTATGTGGGAAGCATTAAAAGTATTAAAATGGTAATTTTTAGACAATTATTGACGTAAGTTTCAATGAAATGTTACGAATACAGCTCATAAATTGGTTACAACCCCCGTTATATTTTTGATTCATTTACACCGAGGTTGCTTAGGTACTGTTAAAATTCAGTTATCTACACCTTCCTGCAACGTTATTATATTCCCTTAAGTTACAATTTTCCGTCACGAATACCTCCTACGGTCGAGATATGTGTCCGTTTCATTTGTGTTACATTTTCACTAACGTTGCTTAAAAACTGGCCAAATCAAGGCGCTTATACGTTGCTAGAACGTATCTGAGGAGGTTCCTAATACCATTTCAGAACCTATAGGTGAAAGCAACTATGGTTTTTAACAGTTTTGCAACCGTCCTGTAACTTAATTTGGCTACTTGGGTAATGTAGGACTAGAATTACAAGTCAAATAGTAAAAAAAAATTATATAAAAGAAAAGACTACAACAACACAATTAAAAGCGAAATTTTTAGCTATAAATATATAAACTTGAGAAGCAAGTATAAGAAGTAAAAAGCAATAGATTAAATAAGAAGATGGAAAGAGAATACTTAATGAAAGTTAAAGCACCAGAAGTTAATAAGTTACAGCCGAAGATAAATTAATAAAGATTTAAAAGAGATTTAACAGAGATATGGGTGAACAATTAAAGAAACATAAACGTAACATAAATTTTGCCTATGTCAGCGGGGCGTTGGTAAATAATTAAATAAAAGAATTTTAAATTCTTGGAAATTGCCCGCAACGCCCGTCCGATTAATCCAGACAGGAAGCTGATTATATACCCTCCCACCGCTGACGAAAAACGAACGACTCCTGAGCAAATAAGAGAAAGGTGGCAAAATAAGGGCGAGAGGAAGTTGAATTCATGTTATGTATGAAAAGTTGTTTAAATTCATATTGAAGCAATAATATACATATGTAATATCATCAAAATCTGAAACACTAAAGGAGGGCGGAATACTAGGGATGGGGGTCAAAGTCAACAATTATCTAGAAGCTATATAAAGGTCTTTTTTAAAAAAATATTGCTAGCTGTTATTATGCTCACTGCACAGGATCTGCGTTCGTCTTTCGAGAAAAGTGTGTTTCCATTTAGCCTTTATTTCAGCCCAAGGTTGAATCCATTTTATGTCCATTGAAAAGCCTACAAAACGTATACGTTACGAATATATGCGATTTCAATTGAAAAGTGTACGGTATGTCGACCTTCATTGCTTTTAAGTTCAGCTATTTTACTGATTTTGAAAAAATCGATTTTGATGATGTTGAAGTTGAACTGATTTTAAAACAAGAAAAAAAGCTAGAATTGGTCTAATTCTTATGATACCCTAGATGCATGCCAGTATAAAATTTCGTACGATCAGCGATCTATACAAGTTTGATTTCTGACGTACTTTTCGAATATATTTCTAGAATGGCTACGATTGATCGTTTTCACAGTATCCGTAAAAATCCAAAATTTGTATATGGCAACGACAGACGGACATGCAAAAATTAAAAAAACTTTTAATTTTATGCGTGGATGTCCAATTCATTTTTATACCCTAGATGAAATCTATAGGGTATAGTAAGTTTGTCATTCCGTTTGTAACGCACAGAAATAATGATGGCAGAGCAAAATGGATTGGACACCCCCACATGAGTCAAGACTTGAAACTTGTCACGAAAAATTAATGGGTTGTGTGATGAAATAACAAATTAGAACATTTTTTAGCTTTTGCTATATACCGGAGAATCTCAAAAAAAAATTCTTCCCTGAACAAAATTAAGTGTAAACCGGTAAACAGTCCAAAACAGTAATCGCTTTATTTATTTTACCTCCTGGGCTTGTATAGGAGTGGTTTTTCTTCATATAATTTACACCCAGAATTTATTCTGAGTTTATATGAGAAGAGATCAGTTTGATCTATTTTCAAGCGTCTGCAGCAGGCAGAAAACCAAGCTGCGCCGATGAGTGTAAGGTTTTCTACTGACACGAAACGCTTCGTCTTCTTCCTTTTATTCTTTATATTTAAGCCCACTACGTGGCGTATACAGGTTCGATTCGCTTCGAATGAATCTGCTTCTTTAAAAAAATTTTTACATTTTTTTAATAAATAAAAAAATCGTTTTTTCTATTTTTCTCAAACTTTTCATTTCTTTCTTCTTTTTTTCATTTTCTCATTTGTTTTTCAGATCACCCAATTTCGCTATTTGGGACCTGCCAATGAGTCATACCAAGACTTGAAACTTGTCACCAAAAACTAATGAGTTGTGTGATGAAATAACAAATTAGAACATTTTTTAGCTTTTGCTAAATACCGGAGAATCCCAAAAAATTCTTTCTTGAACAAAAGAAAGAAAAAGATCTATAAAAGCTCCCTCCTCCTGGTGGTACCTAAAAGCCTGGAAGGAAGAAAATTTACGTAATTACATGCTGAAAAAGAAAAGGAATGAAAGACCTCAGCAACGCCGAAAAAGTGATTAATACCCGGAGACAGGTAAACGCAGAGATTGAGAGAGAGAGAGAGAGAGAGAGAGAGCGTGGACTCCCGGTGACAATGGAGTCCTGACTGGACGTAGACGGGCCCATTGTCGCGTAACAGCTTTAGTTGGGAAATTTATATGAAAAGACTGCCGTGAATTATGTTTCTATTTATTGCCTTCATGTTAACAATTGAATTCTTTATGATTTGGATTACATGTTAGTTAGCGCGACGACGTTCAATTACAGACTCGATGCCGAGAACAAGCTGATGAAGTGTGTGAAGTAACGTCTCCAATTTTACTTATGGTGCGTCGCTAGAATTCTCCTTATCCTCCGGCCCGACGTGACTTGGTTGTTGTTCTTCAGTGACCTCAAGTGGATACAAAAGTTGTACAGGCCTCCTCAATTTCGCACCAGTGTGGACCTCACTTCGCATGCACGAACCCTTCCATCTCGTCTGGGAAATATTGATTCAATAATGCCCAATTTCCATAAGACACGTGATGTAGCTGGATCATTTACAGTGACGACATCGCCGATTTTCAAATTAGACGAAGATGTTCCAGGATGGTAATGAAAAGATCATAACTGATACAGATACTCCAGTTTCCATCTTTTCCAAAATATATTGGTCATCCGAAGGCGCGATTTCCATATTTGGCGAATATATTTATCCGAGACACCATTAGTTTCTGACATAATAGTTGTTGAATGGAGGCCGGTTAAAATATTCTGCGGCGTTAAAAGCAATAAATCCAACGGATCGTTACTAATGTATGTAAGTGGTCTACAATTTATCACTGCTTCTACTTCTGTCAGTAACGTTTGAAGTTGCTCAAAATTTAGTACAGCTTTGCTCATCTTTACTCTTAAGACTTCTTTAACACTGTGAACCAATCTCTCCCAGAATCCCCCCCACCGTACGGCTCGCTCGACAATAAATTTCCAGGTAATACCTTGATTACTACTATAACCGAGGAGCTCTTCTGACTTCAAGATATTTCCCAGATATTTCAACTCCATAGAGGCACGCTTAAAAGTAGCAGCATTGTCTGAAATAATAACAGCAGCTATACCTTGCCGAGAAATAAAGCGCCGCAAAGCCAATAAACAATTTTCGGTACTTAAACTATAGACGAGTACTAAGTGGATAGCATGAACGACTGCGCAGTTTAACAGCATTATGTAAACCTTGGTAGTCCCCTCTGCGGACGGTGATGTCCTTACATACAGCGGTTCAGCGAAATCAAAACCTGTAGTCTCGAAAGGCCTTGAAGCCTGCAATCTTTCCTTAGGTAGTGGCGCAAATGGTTGCGCAGCTGGTTTTCCACGAATTCTTTTACACACTCTGCATGGCTTGACAACGGCTTTAATTAGTTGGCGACCCCTAAGTTTCCAAAATCTTTCTCTTATTCTCGAAAATACAAGATTAATTCCTCCGTGTAGCACTCTTTCATGCAATTCAACAACGATAAGTTTAGTTACATGCGAACTCTTTGGAAGTGTTATTGGATATGCCAATATCAGGGTATCTCCCATTTTAGGAATAGGACTCACTACTCTTAGGATTCCCAACTCGTCAATAATAGGATTTAACATAAGTAAGCTTGAGGATTGTCTAATTTTATATTTTTTCACTAAAGCACTTATTTCTTCATTATATTCATGCTCCTGCACGTGCTTTATCTAGTAATTTTCAGCCCAGTGCAATTCGGTGGCTGTTAAGTAGCCCTTTGCTTTCGATAATCTTGAAAAACGCAGGACATATGCTGTGACGCGCAATAGATGTCTGTATCTACTATAATTCTCGATATTTAGAATTGGTTCTTTCGATTGATGTATTGAATCCTCGTTTACCGCTATCAAACAAGTGAGAAAGGCTGGTGTGTCAATTACTAATTCATCATTGGGCCAGTGAGTCTCATCTGCCTTTAACCATAAAGGGCCGTTCATCCACATAGAAGAAGTAACTAAAGCCTTGCCATCAATACCTCTTGTGAGTAAGTCGGCAGGATTATCTTTTCCAGGGCAATGTCTCCAATTCGATAACTTTTAAATTTAAATTTTCCCTTATTCGCCATGGATCCAACACAAAGCAATTTTGGAATCAGACCAAAGCACGGGCAAATTATGTAAAATGTTAAGAATTTCTTCTAAATAAAACTTCAAGCGTGTCGCAATTAATGCTGCTGTCAATTCAAATCTTGTAAATGTCAACATTTTATCCCCATCTTCCTTTAAGGGTGCAACCCTACTGCGTGAGCACACATATTTAACCTCAATCTTACCGTCTTCATAAAGACATCGTAAATAAGCAACGGCCCCATATGCTTGTAGACTGGCATCAGCGAAAATGTGTAATTGGACATTGCTTATTCCTCTTGAACCTAAGACGCATCTAGGCAGAACCATGTCCTCTAAATAAGAAAAGTCAGCTAAACAGTTATGAAAGATCTTCAGAAGTTCTTCTGGCAAAGAAACGTCCCAATCCAGCTTCCTTCGCCATATTAGTTGGAAGGGGATCTTTAATTTGATTATAGATGGTCCGAGAACACAAACATAAATGCGTGCTATAAGCTGCAATACAGCTCTCTTAGTACCTCCCAAGTAGTGCGTCGCTAGAGAATTGCGTATGGAGCACAAATCAACTGCTAATTCATCGCTGGATGTAAACCACAACAAACTTAATACCTTTTGGATATTCGAAACTTCATTCTCGATAAAGGAATCCCGGACTATGGAATCATTGCTATTCCATTTACGAAGCTTCATAGATACCTTTCCCATAATTTCATTTGCCTCCTTATAAAGTTTTAAGGCCGTTGATCTATCAGTAATTCCTGCCACCAGGTCATCCATATAAAATAACTGCTGGAGTATAGAGCTAGTCTCTGGAAAATCTGCGCTTACTTCTCTGATGTGATTATAAATCGTAGCCCCTAATTGAAATGGACTACATTTTACTCCAAACGTCACCCGTGCCATTCGATATTCCTGTATGGAAGGAAGATCATTCAGAGAATTAATGGATTCCTTAAACCAATAAAACCGATGGGAGTTTCGATCTTCCTCTGCCAAAGCAATCTGTAGGAAAGCCTTTTCTACATGTGCAATTATACCAATTTCGCCTATTCTGAATTTAAGTTGTACTGTTAAGACATCAGGTAACATATTTGGACCAGCTAATAAGCAGTAATAAGCATCAAATACGATGCGCTTCCTTGTTGTTGCTTTATCCTCTCGATAAATAGGATGATGTGCCATATAATATATATAGGAATTGCTCACTTCAGCGTTACTAAACGTTTCGGCGATACCGTTCAAAATGTACTCGCGCATGGCTTTATCGTACCGTAATAACTTAGCTGGCTCCCTTGACAGTTTCTTAACTAAACTGTTAAACCTCTTTAGTGCACCTTCACGATAATTGTCCAAATTTAAATGATTGCCTTTCCACAGCAATTTCGCTTCGTACCGTTCACCGCGTTTGTAAATATAATTATAAAATGTTCCATATTCCGAATTTTCACAAGTTTCAGCAGATATGCCAATGGAAACTAAGTCCCAAAATTTTCTTTCCTCAAATCTCTCAAAACTACACACATGTAGCGATGTAGTCGCATTTAATATAGAAACATTGTTGTTGTTGCTTGCAGCAGGCCCTTGAAGTGTCCAGCCGAAGAAGGTGTTAATAGCTCTCAAATTCGTATCTATTCGTTGTGTTTCATCATACACAACTTGCCAGTAGTAATTTGACCCAATCAGCAAATTAGTTTCATCCTCCGGATCACCTGCTATACGTGCATCTGCTAAAACTAATTCAGCGAACTCCAAGTTATCTGCTCGCGGTACCGGCAAAACGTCAACACAAATTTCTTCCACTTCAATTGCTTCGATGACGATATGACGGCTAGAATCATATTGGCTCCGCAAAACAATCCTAACGATGTTACACCTTTGCATTGGTGTACGGGATTTACTACCAAATGGAAGAATACGTATATTTTCCGTTCCAACTACTAATAAATTAGGCTTTTTTGAAATACTCGCCTTTATGTATGAACGCTGAGCACCACCATTGATGACAAGACGAATGAATGCAGCCTTAGAAGAGTTTATCGTTGATGAAATAAATGCGCACGCTGTTTGCAGAAAAACACTTGCTGACTGCTGCGTCCCACTACACAAGCTTACAGTTTTATGCGATGTGTTTTCGGTTGGATTAATCTGCGACTGTTTCTGCGGTGTTGATGTTTCCGTTTGTAGTTAGGATCACATATTGACCGGGCATGCCTACTTTGCAATCGCTGCATCGTATGGACTTATTGTTGCAGAATTTGCAGCTGTGTCCGCGCTGAGTACATCGAAAGCATCTGACACTTCGCTTAAGTATTTCTTTTCGCTGGGATAGCGTAAACGGCTCGATACATGTTGGTGTTGCGTGATTTGTAGACTTACAGAAAATACACTTTTCTAACCTTTCCCGATAACTGGACGTCAATAATTCCGTCGTTTAAGGAATTTAAGAATAGTGTTGAACACAGCTGAAAAATAAAGAGAAAACAATTAAAAACAATATATAAAGTATTTAATACTTCCCTAGAATTCCAAGATCCTGTGCCCAGTCATCACTTGCCTCCTGTATCTTCAAGAAGTATCTGAAATGAAAAAATATATATATATATATATTAGTTTAATAGAACCAACTGGAGTAACTATTATGCAGTGCAATAAAAAATTTAAGTACATACATGCAAAACTGCCAAGAAACCAATTTCTTGGGAGTACAACAACAATTGCATGCAAATGTAAATATTGCTAATTCTTGCAAAATTCGTGTCCTCTGCATAATAAACATTTGCAAATTATGCAGATATGTTTACATATGCAAATTACATGAATTTGCATTACGCACAAAGCGTATAATTAACAAAAATCAACAATTTACATCATTGTTGACATGTCACAAATCAGTTTCCGCATAAATTATTTATAAGAATTTACATATTTCCTACAAATTATTTGTGCCGCAACTGACATATAATTAAAACAAAACACTTAAATAGTGATAAAAGACACTTACCTCGACAATTAATCCACAATTTGCCGTGAAAAACACGAAAAACAACACGACACTTTCGAATTAAAACACGGCGATCGCGACTGTCAACTTGACACGATGAAAAGCTGATTATACGAAGTTGGCTACGCGCTAGTTGTTGGTAATGCTTAAAAACCGCGAAAGTTACCAGGTAAATAAATATTCGCGAAAAAAGCTAAAATTAATTCCCATAATAAGTGGGAAAGAGAAAGATGCGAAAACGAGATGCAAGAAAAATGAGAAATATTTGCGTTCCACAGTGGAAATTGTCATAATATGGCAGGAAGCCGCCATCTTGATAAATTTCAGAAAAATTAAAATATTTAATAAAATAAATTACGAAAATTCATGGATAATTTTAAATAAATTAGTTGAAGGAAATTGGCACATTTTGACATAAGTATACAAGTCAAGCAAAGTCGAAAAATATGCTTAATTTGCATTTTTCGTGTGGAACGTATCTCAAGATGGCCGCTCAGAGCCTATAAAAAGGAGGCAATTCCTAAGATCGCTCTCAGTTTTTTGACAGCGATCACAAGTGTAGTATCAAGCAAGTTTTTCTCAGCAGATAATATCTTTTTAGTTTTCAGCAATAAGCATAAAATACAACGTGTCAAAGGTTGTGTGCAGTGGGTTTTGGCAGAGGAAGGAAGTTTTTGAGTTTTGTTCTACAGATAAGTATTGTGTCAATTAATTTAGTAAATAAGTTTCTTGCATAAAAATTAAATACATGCCAGCTTTCGGCATTTTAATGATACATGCAACGAAACAAATTAGTTAAGTAATTAAGTTAAAATTAGCGCAAAGTGAATTAAAATAAGTGTATAACGCGTAAAACTAGAAAAGGCTACAAATTGCATTTAGTTAAATATATACCAAAATACGGCATAATAACTACATATGCAATCGAACAATTAATAAACAGAATTAAATTAGTGAAAAAATTAAATTTTAGTGAATTTATAAATTGAAGTGTCACATTAGAATTAATCAATAAATACAGCATTAAACATAAGCACACATATTTTTTTTCATACCGCTACACTGGCCACCTAAATGCCGTAATATAGCTGTAGTTATCTATTGCAGCTACATTACAAAACATAGCCTTAACTTGTTTGTCTCCTTCAAACTCCACGGAACTTTCACTAACTGATACAGATTCAGCATCGTTTGTAGGAGCTTCAAATTCGTTCTCAGTAAAGTTTTGATGTGTCCGGTGAAAATCTACTCTTAAATCGCTAGACATACATTTTAATAGAATGCTCTTCAACATTATATAATAATGTATTGATGGTACTCCTAATGCCGTTAGAGATCTGGTACAAGAAACGACAGAATTGTATAAGCGTCTCAATCTTATAGCATCGTTGCGCGAAGTTACAGATGGAATTGACATTAATGCTTGCATGTTTCGCTCCACCAGCTTTTCCGTGTTACCAAATTCATCAATGAGCAAGGCTATGGCACCATCATAGCAGGAATCAGATGGAGCAAATCCAGCTATTGTTTCCGCCGCCTTGCCTATCAGTACGCAATGCAGATAATGAAACTTCTCTGTCCCGTTTAACTGACGATTCTCGTGCACTGTACTTCGATATTGTTCCCAGAAAGCAAGCCATTCTTGGCAACTACCTGAGAATTTTTTCAGCGTAAGCCTGGGCAATTTAACTGAGTCTCTCTTCTGATCATTAATTGTTTCATCTCCAGAATTTACCATTATTGTCTTACTCTGCACTTCGCGTAGCTTTGTCAGCCGTTGCTGAGTACGCGCGATAACTGCGATTGACTTGTCGTCGTACTCCGCTACGCTTTCACACTCTTTCTCGAAATCGTCAGGTCTAATTTGAGACCGCACTTCATTATAACCTTTATTTAAATTATCACGCGCTGCTGTTAACCGTTACAGCAGAACCGTTAGATCTTCCTCGACAACATCAAAATTTCCGACATTATTGTCAATGACGCGAGATTCTGGCGATTGTAAGTATTCAGTGGCCGTTTTCACTAGCTTCCTAATTCGCCCCCGATATACCGCACGATTAGAAATATCCATCTTTGCACGTTGTACAATAATCCGTTAAGCGTTAGCTATTTAACTTTCACGTAGTTATTTCCGTTAGTAAAGTTCACCGGAGTCCCGGGTTTCGGCACCAATGTCGCGAAACAGCTTTAGTTGGGAAATTTATATGAAAAGACTACCGTGAATTATATTTCTATATATTGCCTTAATATTAACAATTGAATGCTTTTTGATACGGATTACATGTTAGTTAACGCGACGATGTTCAATTAGAGGCTGGTTATTGCTCTCGATGCCGAGAACAAGCTGATGAAGTATGTGAAGTAACGTCTCCAATTTTACTTAGTGTGTGCGTCGTTAGAATTCTCCACAACCATCGCCCCCATCCACCTGGTTAAGACGTCGCAGTACAGAAAAGAATCATTAGCCTCATTTTATAAGTGTGTGTGCGTTCAGGTGCCTCACCTCATCCTGGCCATGCCCACTCCCTCAAGGAACCTACTCACTCCATTTTACTGTAGTCGCTAGACGGAGAAAGAAAAAAAGACAAAAGGGAACCGGTCTGATAAAGCAGCCAGTTCCTTGACCTAAAATCAAAGGAAAAAGGAAAACAAAGAAGTTCAAGCGTGATCGACTCCAAATGAAATGCCTCTATTATTTATCCGTTGTTATATTACCATTTCTTTTATTTGATTTTGCGATGGAGGAAACCCGATTAATCAAACTATGTTATAGTTACATGTATACTTAACCGTAGCCCCTATCTTGAACTTAGCTAACTGTGTATTAAATAAGCTGTAAAAATTTATTTAAAAAAAAAAAAAGAAATCAAACAAAACAGAAAACCACAAAGAAGGAATTTCTCTAGAAACAATTCAGAAATATGGATATAATAAATATATCCATATATATAATAACTTAAGTTGAGTCAAACAAACCTTATGCTCCGCCTTGGACTTACACTTACTCAAAGTTAACAATATTCCGGGCTTCCCCCTTCACAAAACAGCATGGCAGGGCTGCAGAATGTATGTTCACCTGCTTCTCGACTCCCTCTTTCCTTTTAAGTAGTTCAGGACTGGCGATAGTTTCTTTGTTCGCACGGGTCGCTCTTCAGTGAAACGCTTTTCTTCTACTTGAAGTGGAGAGCGTACTTAGCGCCGCTTCGTTTATATTAATTTTCGGAAAGCCAACGTGTCATTCCAGTTAGTTTTCAGCCGGCAAAAAAAACAATGCTACTAGATAGTTCTCTGAGAGAAAACAAAACACATGAAACCGCTCACTATGATGTAGGTGAGTTCACGACGAAAATTAATTAATATCAATTGGCGCAAAAATATTTCACTATCACTATTTGGTTTTCCAGTTCGCCAAGGGATTCTATCACTATGTTCGTACCAAATGTTTCACCTTTCTCTCTTTCTTTCTTTATTTCTCCGGAAAAATGGAAAAATGTTCACTAGGATATAGATCAGCTGATACTAAAATCATCAAAGTTCGCTACGACAAAGGTGAGTTTTTGAAGAAATTATAATAACGATAACATATTGGCACCACTTATTTCCCTTTGAATGTATTATTTCAGGGCATCACAAAAACAAACAAAAAATCAATGTGATTCAGGTGAGTTCTTGAAGAAATTATGATTTCGAAGTTATAATAGCACAAATTATTTCCCTTTTCTATTTATCATTCCAGAGAATAATGGAAGTGTTCGCTAGGATGGAAGTGATTTGAGAAGGAGATGATCGCGAATATACTTCCACGAATTATTCAAATAATGAAACTTCCCACACTGATATTTCCTTTTATCTTTTCCGTTCTCGCATGGAGAAATCTTGAAGAGCGCACGTCAGCACAAAATCACAACCACAGGTAAGTGATAAATTATTGGAATACTCAAACTCTTCACTACTAATATTTCCTTTATCTTTTCAGTTCTCTGCACGGAAAAATCTCGACGAATCTACGCTGACCAGGGACCGAAAATAATGATTATTTTTCATTTTTTCTATAAAAAAATCATTTAACAAGGGATATGAAAAACCGGTCGGGGATGAATTATGTACACATAATCTGGCATGTACTTTCATTATGTGGTAGAATTCGAAAATATAATAAATAAAAAAAAATCAACTTGTAATTATTATTCTTGAGTTTCAATTTTAAAATCACTAATAATCATTACATCTCAGTTTTACGCCATTCACTCAAGAATAAAACTCAGATCCAAGTTTTTCGTTTTAAAATCATCAATAATCATCAGACTTGAGTTTTATTTTTTTCGCTCAAAAATAAAACTCAGGTCTGATTTTTAAAATTTGGAATCAGAAATAATCATTATCGGTTGAGTTTTATTTTTTCGATCAAAACTAAAACTCAAAACAGTATTCCAGGTCCAAATTGCGTTGAATATTATTACTAACTTTGCTTTTCGGTACTTCTTGGATAGTAGAATGCACTGATAATTTTCATAATTTTTCAGCTTTTTTTACTAATAATGTTATAAGCCCTTTGTTAAGATTTATATATGTAAGAACGCTTCTCATCACAATTACGGGAGAACGTAGCAATGTGAAGAGTTGAATTTTTTTTTAGAGAAGTCTGATTATAACTTTAGGCATCTAGTTTGAATATGCGAAAAATCGGATGAGGGGAACCTCCTCTTTCATATTTGAGGGGGGTTAGAAATTTTAAAATCTGTAAATGTGAACCAATATTTTTCATAATAGTTTCCTGCAGCCTTCCTTTTCTATTATGTCATTGTTATGTGTAATAATATTATTCCTATTATTTAGCGGATGTTCTGTTGCATCTTCAGGAAATGCAAACAAAAAATATATAGATAAAATACGAACATTTTACAAAAATTTCTTATTATTTACAAATTTGAATTTAATTGAACGAAACACAATTTTCTCAAATTTGCATCTGACAAGTTATTTCTCAGGTCACTAGGAATTAACTTCAGCTCAGAAAACGCTCTTTCCACGATGACTTGTGTGCCTGGAACACCATGCAAAATCAATGCTATTCTATATAAGGAGGAAGTCTTATGTTTGTTGCCTTCCCAATAGTCCAATAGGTTCGAATCTATATCAACTCACTTTTCTTTGTATGATTCGACTTCGTTCCTTGCTGCAATCAACTCAAAGTCAAAGTCATCTTCTGAGGATGAATCAACCTCTAATTCTACAATTGATTGCCCTAAAAGAGAAGTACAATTTTGAACAGAAGATTCGTCGATAAAAACTGGACTCTCTCCCATATCCCTGGATGAGCATGGTAGTTCGTTATTAAATTGTTGCTAGAATAATTAAATATTACATTAATAATATAAAAAACCAAGAATTATACATAGGTGTTTAAAAAGATTCCATTATACATATAATCCATATTAGATGTGTTCACGGTATTATTGAATATAACAGCCATTCCGCACAAAACCGATCACCTTGGAACCCAACCATCATCGATTTGGATGAAACTTTCACAGTTTGTAGAGAATGCCAAAATAGGTCACCCATATTTTCCCCTCACTAGGGGTTAGAAATTTCGTGATTTAACGATGAAGCATCATTTTCAAGAAATCATATCTCGAGAACGGAGCAAGCGATTTTTCTGAGTCAAATGCCAAATGAAGTCTAATACTTTAACAGCAGCACCGAATGAAGTGATTTCTTGAAAACGATGCTTCATGGTTAAATCACGAAATCTCTAATCCTGTTGAAACCAACATTAAAAAGCTAAAAAGCCACCTGAAAATTAAATCATTCAAAAGATTTTAATTCCAAGTATTTCTTATTATTGAAACTAGGTTGGGAGCGAAACTACATATACCTACCTACAAGCTCGTCGATAAAGCAGTTTTTTAGTGGAGACAACAATCGACACATGATCGCTACATTCCACATTACAAAATCTCGACACAATCGACAGAATTCATCTGGCTTTTAATTGAAATTAAAATATATATTTTTAGCAAATTATTACTTAGCTTAAAAAGCATAAAATATTTTAGTATTAACTAAAAATAATTTGGAAATGGCTATCTTATATATGTATAGGTATATCCTATTATGACAGTTAATACGTTGTACGTACTAAGCACAGCTGCTAAGGTCAATGCACTCGTCTGACCTACGCACAGCTGTTTAGGTCAACGGACTTTTCTGTTGATACCGACGCACAGCTGCTAAGGTCAATGTACTTTGGTTGCTATGCACAAGGTAAAATAATTTGTTGGTGCCGTGCGCAATTCAGAGGCAATATAAGTCGCAGGCCAACTTAAATCTTTCTTTTTTAGTATTCAGCTATCATAGATTGCACATCGTTTTGGAATTTGACTTGGCTAGTGTAATAAAATAAAATTATTAACAAATTAACTTTATCTTGGGTACCGACTGAGATAAAGATATTTACTCTGGGTCTCGACTGGAATCAATCTTACTAATAACAACTTTATCTTGGGTACCGACTGAGATAAAGATATTTATTCTGGGTCTCGAGTGGAATAAGATTTACTAACCTAATAACTTTATCTTGGGTAGCGACTGAGATAAAGATATTTATTCTGGGTCTCGACTGGAATAAATCTTACTAACTCAACAACTTTATCTTGGGTACCGACTGAGATAAAGATATTTATTCTGGGTCTCGACTGGAATAAGATTTACTAACCTAATAACTTTATCTTGGGTAACGACTGAGATAAAGATATTTATTCTGGGTCTCGACTGGAATAAATCTTACTAACTCAACAACTTTATCTTGGGTACCGACTGAGATAAAGATACTTATTCTGGGTAAACATAGACTAACTCAAACCTTCATCTTGGGTCTCGACTGAGATAAAGATAGTTATTCCGGGTAGCGACTAGAATAACACTCACTAATCTCAAACCTTTATCTTGGGTCTCGACTAAGATAAAGATATTTATTCTGGGTACCGACTAGAATAAACACCACTAATACAACTTTGCTTTGAGTCTCGACTGAGGTAAAGTATCTTGTTCCGGGGAACGACTAGAACAACAATTCTACTAACCAGATTACATCTCTGCTTTGGGTCTCGACTGAAGTAAAGTATCTTGTTCCGGGGAACGACTAGAACAAGATAATCACTAATTATTTAATTACCAACGCCATAAAGTCGATTCCATAGTTTTATACTGGTGAGTACATTTTCTGATTAATCATATATTATAATTCATATTGATTAATATATTTATACATATATACATATATAATGCCATTGGTCAAAGTTGTCTCAACTTTGACAGTATTGTACTGAGATTAAAATTATTATTGTGTAGTGAATAAGCGACTTTTTTAAATCTATTGAAGTTTAGTTCTTAAGTGTCGTGAAATTGAATTCTGTTAATTTTAGTTATAGTTGTAATTTTGTACTTAAGTTTCACGTGCGTTCAATAAACCACTGACTATAAAATATTCCCCGGCGTTATTATTTACAGTCCACATCATTATTGATATTTTCTTTTGAGTGTTCTCATTGGGCAGAACATTTTATGGTCCTTCGAACCGGATTTAAAGTCTAGTGGTTTATAATTTCACACGTCTTAACATGAGTACACTTCAAAAATGTTTGGCTAATCAAGCCACCTCCGCAAAAATCATCGAAAAATCTCTCAAGAACTACAACAATACTGTAGTAGAGAAACGAACAAAAGGGTCTTGGTCAGATTACAAGTCTACTCATTATACAATTATCCAACCCACGCTGGCGTTGGATGACAGTGAACTTGATAAGTACGAGTATTTCTTACATGATCAATTTGCAGAGGTGGAAAATAAGTACTTTACATTCCGAGGTATTCTTAGGGATGCATTAGATGCTTTTGAGCCAAAAGCAGAACAAAAAATTGCTGCAGAAACTAGAGCTGATCAGCAATCCTCGTCTTTTTTGAAGTTGCCCAGAATTACACTTCCAACATTTTCTGGTTCTTATGAATCATGGAGATCATTTCACGATTTGTTCAATTCTCTAGTTCATAAAAATCAATCCTTACCTCCAGTACAAAAACTACATTTTCTTAAAACAAGTGGCGAGGCTGAACATTTGCTGCAGCAGTTTCCAGTAACTGACGCAAGTTACGGGAATGCATGGAAAACGTTAAAGGATAGATACGACAACAAGCGAGTATTAGTGAATGCTCAGCTGAAAACTCTGCGCAATCTATCTAAAATAACAAATGAATCTGCTAAGGCGATACGATCCTTATTAGACAGATCATCAGAATGCATTTTCGAGCTTGAAGCTTTAGGAGTTTCTACAAAGGAATGGGACCCAATTCTCATATACAAGTTGGTGCAATGCTTACCAACGGAAACCCATCGCTTGTGGGAGCAGGAGGTAAATGATGAAGAAGGTTTGCCTATGTTTGATGCTCTAAAAACCTTCCTAGAGACCAGATTCCGAACTCTGGAAGCATTTTTAGATTCAAAGTGAGCTCATCCAGAGAAAACAAATAACTCAAATATCTTCGCAATATGCAAAGAGCCAGATAGATTGTTTAAATGTCCACAATTTATCAAATGTGACATTGACAAAATGTTGTGACTCAGCTGCCCAATGCCCCGAATCACAACCATAAGGTCCATGCACCAATATATTGCCCTATGCAATATATCGATGCATTACAAAGTTGACCCTGAAAATTAATTTCAATTTAAATTTCATTAAAAACTCTATCAAAATTCAATATGCATTTAGAAATGCATTCCCACATTATAACAAAATGCAATTTATCATAAATTGCATTTTGTTATCAGACACACATTCCACTCACACGGTATGCACACTTACCTACATACAGTGTCTTCTTACTTTTTTTTCCGTATGTACTATGTACATACGTACATTACAAACTTCCCCCAATCTAATTGTTTGTAAATACATACATACAATTATCAAAATTATTCGCGCCCTCTTAAAATTAATATTTCAAGACGGGCGCACAAGTGCATATCGGATTACCGTTTTGCATTGATGCATACAGCTCGCATCAAAGAACTTTTGCATTTTCTCACGTACGTTTTTTCAACGTCGTGAGAAAAGAATAAAAAGATAAAAAAGCTTTTAAAAGTGATTGTGGGTACCTGGGACCATCAAGCCCGATCCTCGGGGAGTTCGTTTTTAACCCGTTTCGGAGTCGCCTCGCGAAGTGTATCAAAAATATTTAACAAAAATTGTTAAAAGTTCTGAATGAAATAGTTTTAAGTGCACATTATATAGAGAATAATTAAAATAGTTACAAAGAATTGTTCAAAGATTACAATATATTAACAACAATCAAGCTATTGTCACAAGTGAAACGGCTAAAAGTGTTTATTACTGTAGCTACTACTCAAGTACATGTAAAGGCAAACAAAAAATAAAAAGTAAAAACTTCAACTTTCGCTGTGTTTTTAAGTAACCAAATTTCCTCTTAATAGTATTACCTTCGATAACTACTTTCTGGACGTCACAACGTGTTGTGACTCAGGGATATAGAATAATCCTAATTTCGGAGTTTCGAAGCTAGTTTCAATGGTTGTGTGCTCTCTCCATTGAGCACGGCACACGAAACCTCAACAAAAGGTTTAAGATCGTTATATCTAACCGTCTATGTGTAAACTGCCTTTCAAGGCACCATAACACGAAATCTTGCCCAAGCAAATTTGCGTGTCGGCAGTGCGGTAGAACACACCATTCTTTGCTTCACAAGAATAGTAGTACATCCAATCAAAGTACTCACTGTTCAACTAAACAAAGCAATAATTCTATCAAACAAGCACAGCCAAACAATTCCACCTCTACGTCTGAGGTCATACCAGATAGTTCTTTACGAACATTCTACACAAATCGCCCACCGCGCGGTACTCAAGCACTGCTTGCCACAGCATTGCTTCACATTTCCTCAACAGAGGGAACAATGCATACTATGCGAGCTCTAATCGACTCGGAGTCTCAAGTATCTTTTATTACAGCAGCAGCAACACGCAAACTGCACCTATCCGCCACTCGCGTTGACACCCAAATCACAGGCTTGGCAAATAGCAAAGCTACAAATATTAAACGACAAACATGCTTCAAAGTATTTCCGAAATCTAAATCAAATAAGACAACTTCAGTGACAGCACTAATCGTGAACAAGATCACTGAGTTCCTGCCTCCGACTACCATTCAAATACAAGAATGGGATCATATAAAGGATCTAAAGCTTGCTGACCAATTTTTCCACAAGCCGGGAAAAATTTATATTCTCCTGGGAGCAGATGTATACGGGGAAATTCTATTGGAAGGATTAAGAAAAGGTCCTCCAGGGACACCTACTGCTCAAAATAGCACCCTAGGATGGATTCTCTTCGGAAATCTATTGCGAGCGGACTCTATTTCTAAAGTTTCATCTTTAGCAATTAATGCGCAAGCTGACCAAGAAGGGTCAATAGATAAAATCCTGAGAGAGCTTTCGCAACCTGAGGAAATAGCTTCTCAAGTGAGTAAACTCTCAAAATCCGAACAAGAGTGTAAACGATCTTATCAAAACACTCATCGTCGTATTGCAGCTGGCCGATATGTACGATTACCATTCATTGAAGAAAAACCAGTACTAGGTGATTCTCGATATATGGACTTACGCAGGTTTTATAACTTCAAAAGGAAACCTCCTAAAAATTCTAATCTTTACAAAGACTATAAAGGTTGCATTAAAGTATATCATGCCTTAGGACACATGAAACTAGCTTCAAGAAAGCAAGCAGCAATTCTAGCTCCAATGCAGCAGGCATCAACATCTCCTATAGATGAGCAAGCAGCAAGCCCAGCTTCAGGGCATCATATTTTGCCAAAATCAGCTACCCAGTCGCAGCGAGCTATATCTGTATCTACAGCAGTGCGACAAAAATCCACGTCGTCTGAGGCTCAACGAGTTTCAACCTGCATTGAAGTTGAAGGAATGCATTTTAATAGATACAAATGTTCTTCACGCAGAACGTCCGGATAACAACTTCCAGCTAATTATTGCAGACAGTGAACAACCGAACAAATTCGAGGAAATCACTGTCTCATATGAAAAATTAAAGCGGTCCAGAAAAAAGAAACAACGTTTGACTGCTCGTGACGGGACACGCATAAAAGTAAAGTTACTTGTAGATGGACGTATACGAATCATAACTTAAAATGATTACTCTAAATCTAGAATCTATTTTTTATTATCTTCCTAATATTCATCTGGGATCAAGCATATTTAGAAATTTCGGAAGTTCGATCTCTGCGCTTACTCAATGTATTATTTTCTATATTATCTTCGCTTTCATTAGCATCATATGGAAAATAAATCACATACGCTCAAGTATTCCTATAACAGCATACAAGATTGAAATATTTTTTCTATCCGAATTTCAAATCTCTTCGCCTTAAAAAAAAAAAAAAAAAAGAGACCCCCAAAACAAAGGCATATGAAAGATAACAAAAATTTATAATATCTATCTAAACTCTAGATTAATTTCATAAGCCGTATGTAAACATGGGCACACACACATACGTATAACCGTACGCCTATGTCAATAATTAAAAAATGTGTTTTAAAACTACACATAGGCCATCATAAACAATTATGCGAAGTTCAGGTTTTGCTATAATTTCTTTTCGATTATCACCCGGCATCTAATTGTAAAAAAAAAAACCAAATCTGTTTCAAGACACAGTACTTTTCCCATGTAGAGATCACATAAACATAAACATTTATTTATTTGAGACATTTATACATAATGCTGTAATTTCTGCATTACAAATTTCAAAACCCTTTTCATCAAGTAGAAGGGGGCATAATCACAATCATGCAAAGTCCAGGTCGTTGCTATTGTTTCTTCATAACAAAGATATTTTTTTCAGAAAAAAAATTGTTTTTAAAAAGAAAAAATAGATTATTTCGCCAGACTCAACGCTCAGCGCAGCTCGGCTATCCTGCCAACGAAAAACTGGATCATTACATGACAATTAAAGTCCTTCCAAGTCCAACACGAAGCCACCGCCAATAAACACATGTCAACCAAGGAATGCGCTGCTCTGACTCAGCTTATCAGTTCATAGCTGCAGACACCACCATTTATAATAACAAGGTATAATTCCTTAGATATACATATATGTAAAAAAAAGGGGAAGACAACAAAGGTATGCTTTACGTCGTCATTACAATTAATTTATATTATCAAATACTTGCTGGATTGAATTTTCTTATAAAATGCAACCTTTCAACAGGGGGCAGTATGTTGAAACCAACATTAAAAAGCTAAAAAGCCACCTGAAAATTAAATCATTCAAAAGATATTAATTCCAAGTATTTCTTATTATTGAAACTAGGTTGGGAGCGAAACTACATATACCTACCTACAAGCTCGTCGATAAAGCAGTTTTTTAGTGGAGACAACAATCGACACATGATGGCTACATTCCACATTACAAAATCTCGAAACGATCGACAGAATTCATCAGACTTTTAATTGAAATTAAAATATATATTGTTAGCAAATTATTACTTAGCTTAAAAAGCATAAAATATTTTAGTATTAACTAAAAATAATTTGGAAATGGCCATATTATATATAAATAGGTATATTCTATTATGTCAGTTAATACGTTGTACGTACAAAGCACAGCTGCTAAGGTCAATGCACTCGTGTTACCTACGCACAGCTGTTTAGATCAACGGACTTTTCTGTTGCTACCGACGCACAGCTGCTAAGGTCAATGTACTTTGGTTGCTATGCACAAGGTAAAATAATTTGTTGGTGCCGTGTGCAATTCAGAGGTAATATAAGTCGCAGGCCAACTTAAATCTTTCTTTTTTAGTATCCAGCTATCATAGATTGCGCATCGTTTTGAAATTTGACTTAGCTAGTGTAATAAAATAAAATTATTAACAAATTAACTTTATCTTGGGTACCGACTGAGATAAAGATATTTATTCTGGGTCTCGACTGGAATAAAATCTACTAACATAATAACTTTATCTTGGGTAACGACTGAGATAAAGATATTTATTCTGGGTCTCGACTGGAATAAAATTTACTAACCTAATAACTTTATCTTGGGTAGCGACTGAGATAAAGATATTTATTCTGGGTCTCGACTGGAATAAATCTTACTAATAACAACTTTATCTTGGGTACCGACTGAGATAAAGATATTTATTCTGGGTCTCGACTGGAATAAGATTTACTAACCTAATAACTTCATCTTGGGTAACGACTGAGATAAAGATACTTATTCTGGGGCTCGACTGGAATAAATTCTACTCGCATAACAATTTTATCTTGGGTATCGACTGAGATAAAGATACTTATTCTGGGTCTCGACTGGAATAGATTTTACTAACTCAATACCTTTATCTTGGGTAGCGACTGAGATAAAGATAGTTATTCTGGGTAGCGACTAGAATAATATAGACTAACTCAAACCTTTATCTTGGGTCTCGACTGAGATAAAGATAGTTATTCCGGGTAGCGACTAGAATAACACTCACTAATCTCAAACCTTTATCTTGGGTCTCGACTGAGATAAAGATATTTATTCTGGGTACCGACTAGAATAAACACCACTAATACTACTTTGCTTTGGGTCTCGACTGAGGTAAAGTATCTTGTTCCGGGGAACGACTAGAACAACAATTCTACTAACCAGATTACATCTTTGCTTTGGGTCTCGACTGAAGTAAAGTATCTTGTTCCGGGAACGACTAGAACAAGATAATCACTAATTATTTAATTACCAACGCCATAAAGTCGATTCCATAGTTTTATACTGGTGAGTACATTTTTTGATTAATCATATATTATAATTCATATTGATTAATATATTTATACATATATACATATATAATGCCATTGGTCAAAGTTGTCTCAACTTTGACAGTATTGTACTGAGATTAAAATTATTATTGTGTAGTGAATAAGCGACTTTTTTAAATCTATTGAAGTTTAGTTCTTAAGTGTCGTGAAATTGAATTCTGTTAATTTTAGTTATAGTTGTAATTTTGTACTTAAGTTTTACGTGCGTTCAATAAACCACTGACTATAAAATATTCCCCGGCGTTATTATTTACAGTCCACATCATTATTGATATTTTCTTTTGAGTGTTCTCATTGGGCAGAACAAATCCCCTAGCGAGAAGAAAATATGGGTGAGCTATTGGTATTCCCTACAAACTGTGAAAGTCTCATCCAAATCACAGATGGTCGGGTTTCGTGTGGAATGACTAAAAAAAATATGAAGATATCAATCATGGAAGCCCAAGTTGGTAAAATTCTAGTATTATTAAAGTATGTACGAACATATATATGTTAAAAACTACTATATGGAAACCAATGAAATTGAATGCTTTATCTGTTAGGGGCCTGTTCCAACCCATCTCTTCATTTTCGCCCTCGTCTTTTTATTAAAATTGTAGCTATTATAAAGTTTACATGTAGGTAACGCTATAACTTATGATAATTATTTTGCTTTGCTCGATATTTATCATGAGCAAAAAAATAAAGCAAGCCCTTATCTAAGTATTGATTATCTCTGGAAACAAAAGGAAGACTTAACTTGTATACTTGTGCAGAGCTTTCTAGCTGTGACATCGCTAGCTAGTATAAAAAGGTGAAGCTGAAGACATAGATTAGGATAGGGCCCAAATATTCAAGGTAACAAATTAAGTAACTATCGCGGTTTTGGTATAATGGAATTAAGTTAATAGAATTAAAGTCAGATATAATTAGTTTTATAATCAAAATACGACATTACAAAGGAAAAATCTTTGTCCCTAGAAGTAATAAAATATTGAAAACTTTTAATGTTTCTTGCAGTGATACCCTTAACATACCTTTTTTAAAGATATCATCCTAGAAACAATGCCTTTCCATTGCCTTTTTTCCAGAACCTCCTTTTCCTTTTTCTTTCCTTTCTAGAAACAGGACCGAAATCATAGTTTCATTCTCCAGTAATTTAGGTTCCCTACGCGCTAAATATTGCAGTATCCTGTTTTATGCAAATCACCACAATCAGCACGTCACGGCCTATCGCCAACTATATTATATTCTACCTGAACTGCTAGATGATTCCTTCAAACTATAATGCCCGGTACAGAATAAAGTTGCCACTACAGTCAACTGAAGTCTTCTGTAGTAGCCGTAGTGCTCTTGCGTATAAAAATAACCAACGCGTTCAATTTGTTCTGTAATCGTATATACTAGATACGTACTTCCGTCGCATCGCCGCAACCAGAATTTAAATGTCCTAGATACCCTACAGAGCAAAGTAAGATTGAGGACTACACAAACGAACTCTTTTGATACTCTAGATGAAATCCCAAAGGGTATACTAAGGTTGTCATTCCCTTTAAGAATAAACTGGATTGGACACGAACGGACAATGTTGAGGTTAGTTTGATTTTGGCATGTCTGTCTGATTTTTTGTCTGTATGTCCGTCCGTCTGTCTGTCTGTCCGTCTGTCTGTCTGTTCATCCTCACGATAACTCGAGAGAGCGACAGCTGAAATTTCATGCACGGCTTTTAAGGAATTTGTATATTTAAGTTTGTTTAAACACTGCTGAAAAAGCGTAGCAGTAGTGGCCTGAAATTTTGTACATGGCGTTTTCATAAAAATAGTAAATACATTTTGAAAAATATGCTACGCCGGGCAACCCTTTCTTGGTGTGTCCATACAAAAATTTAGGATTTTTACTTGTACTGTATGAATAAGAAGGATCAGTCCTAGACGTCTCTATTGTACGGAAAACTTATTCAGAATATGAAATCCTACGAAATTCGTTATGATGATTTTCACTGCCCGACGAATCATTCTAGAAATAAAAATTCACTTTAACAATCATATTTGCACAGAGGAGTGACCATGCCAAATTACATACGGGCATTCATCTAGGGTATCACAAAAATTGCTCTTATAGCAATTCTAGCTTTTCCATGTAATTTTTTTTTATCTAATGATTCAAAAAATCAATAAGGTAATAGAAAAGGAAGGCCGCAGGAAATTATTATGTAAAAATTCCTTCACATTTACAGATTTTAAAATTTCTAACCCCCCTAAAATATGGACAAGGACGTTCACCTCATCCGATTTTGCTCATATTCAAACTAGATAACTAAAGACTGACTGCTCTAAAAAAAATTTCAACTCTTCACATTGCTACGTTCTCCCGTAATTGTGATGAGAAGCGTTCTTAACAAAAGGCTTATAACATCATTAGAAAAAAAAGCTGAACAATTATGAAAATTATCAGTGTATTCTACTATCCAAGAAGTACCGAAAACCAAAGTTAGTAATAATATTCAACGCAATTTGGACCTGGAATACTGTTTTGAGTTTTATTTTTGATCGAAAAAATAAAACTCAACCGATAATGATTATTTCTGATTCCAAATTTTAAAAATCAGACCTGAGTTTTATTTTTGAGCGAAAAAAATATAACTCAAGTCTGATGATTATTGATGATTTTAAAACGAAAAATTTGGATGTGTGTTTTATTCTTGAGTGAATGGCGTAAAACTCAGATGTAATGATTATTAATGATTACAAATTTAAAACTCAAATTTTAATTTTTACTAGTGATTCAAAAAGTAAAATTTGGATGATGATGATTAAATCCTAATTTTTACTATTTTGATCGTAATGATTACAGTCCCTGACGCTGACACAAAAGTCAAAATCACAGGTGATTGATAAATTATTTGGATACTAAACCTCTTCAATAGTAATATTTCCTTTATCTTCTCAGTTTTTTTGCACGAAAAAATCTCGAAGAATATACGCTGACACAAAAGTCAAAATCACAGTTGATTGATAAATTATTTGAATACTAAACCTCTTGAATAGTAATATTTCCTTTATTTTTTCAGTTTCCTGCACGGAAAAAATCTCGAAGAATGTACGTCGGCACAAAAGTCAAAATCACAGATGAGTGATAAATTATTTGAATACTACGACTCTTCAATACTAAGTTTTCCTTTATCTTTACAGTTTTCCGCACGGAGAAATCTCGAAGAATGTACGCTGACACAAAAGTCAAAATCACAGGTGAGTGATGAATTATTTGAACAGTAAACCTCTTCAATAGTAATATTTCTTCTATCTTTTTTTTTTTGGCACAAAAAACAATTTCGAAGAATGTACGTCGGCACAAAAATCAAAATCACAGGTAAATTATTTGAATACTAAAACTCCTCAATAGTAACATTTTCTTTCCCTTTTCAGTTTCCTACACGGAAAAAAATCTCGAAGATCGTACGCCGGCACAAAAATCAAAATCCCAGGTAAATTATTTGAATACTAGAACTCTTCAATAGTAATATTTCCTTTATCTTTTCAGTTTTCTGCACAAAAACAAAATCCCGAAGAATGAACGTCGGCACAAAAATTTGAATAGTAAAACTTTTCAATACTAATATTTCGTTTATCTTTTCAGTTTTCGCGTGAAAGAATCTCAAAGAAAATCCAAACTCTCAAGTAAACACAGCCCGCGCGGCTACTACTTGTCGCGACGATGTTCATCAGCCAACTCTCAAACGCAAGCTCTCCGATTTTACGCCGTCTCCCTACATCACCGCCGTTACTCAACCCAACCGACGTACGAACCGCTCTTCGTCGGTCGGACTACCAAAAATTTCGTTGCTGGCTATCTGTGCGGCTGTGTGTGTATTCCTTTTAGGCAAAGAATATCCGTTTTTTTTTTACAACATTTTTCGGAGAATTTGTTCGTGCGGACCTGCTGCAATGTGCAATGTGCTGCAAGTGTCATGCGATGTATTACCGCTAGGCGAGTTACAGTTTTCGTCGTCTCGATGTAGTAACAAAGACTGCAACCATCTAAACTTGACAGTTTAGAGATAATATTGTTACGTGCCACAAAGTGAATCAAGCGACATCTGTTAGGAATGGAAGCAACTTTAGGTTAGTGTCATCTTAGTAAACTTTGGGTTCGGAGAACGGAATATTCAGGAAGGTTCTAGGATAATTCAGAGTATAAATACGGCGCTCTGACAGCTAGGAGGCGGAGTATTATTTCAGACAGCGAAGTGAACGAAGTAAACTATTTGGATTGCGATAATTAGAAGTACAGTACTAGCGATAAATAAAGAGTTGATTTGATAATTATTTGTGAATTTGTGAGAGTAAACAGTAAAGTTAAATAAAGAAAGAACTTTTGAATTATATCTGAAATATTGTGTTTTAAATAACGAACTAAGGCCACGCTCGTAACAACTGGTGTCAGAAGTAAAATAAAATCGCGAAATAAAGTGGTGGCATTTGACTTTGAAATTCAAAGAGTGATTAATTTTGTGAAATCGCGCAAGAATGGGACGCAAACTAGAGGAGCTTCGCATACAGGAATTGAAAGTGGAGTTGGGGAAGCGGTCATTGCAAACGACAGGTCTAAAGAATGTTCTAGTCGAGCGACTTAGACAAGCGTTGATAGAGGAAGAAAAGAATCTTGATACATACGTTTTCGAGGAAGAACCAGAAACTGAAGAAGAGCCTGCGATGAACATAGAACAGCTTTTGGGTACTTTAATGACCAGAATGGAGCTTTCAACCCTGCAAGTGAAGAATGCTCTTGAGGAACAAAAGAATTCTCTAGAAGCCCGTTTGGACGAACAAAAGAATTCTATGGAATCCCGTTTAGATGAACAGAAGAAATCACTGGAAACGCGTTTGGATGAACAAAAGAGTTCTCTGGAGAATTGTCTAGAAAATCGCTTAGAGGAACAAAAGAATTTCCTGAAAAACTCGTTAGACGAACAAAATTTAAAAATTGAAGGAATCGAGCAAGAAGTGGCGGAAGTTCAACAAAAAGTCACCGAACAGCTTGACAACTTTAAATCAGATTTGGAGAAGATGAAACATCGACAACCACGGCACGAAGGAATTGAAATATCCAATGCAGGCAGAATGAAACCTCCAATATTTGATGGACAAAATTCGTGGCATATTTTCAAGAGACAATTCGAGGCTGCTTCCGAAGTAAACGGATGGAATGATGCAGACAAAGCTACAGCTCTGGTATTAGCACTTCGAGGTTCTGCATCAGAGCTTTTACAAACTATACCGATAGAAAGGCAACGTGATTATACTTCATTAGTACAGGCGATAGAATTACGTTACGGAGATGAGCACATGCAGCAAGTATATCGCCTACAGTTGCGCAACAGGATTCAAAAACATGGCGAATCACTACAACAACTGCAGGCAGATGTAGAAAGATTAGCGCATCTGTCATACTCCAGCGTGAATGCGGATTTTCTCAATGAAGTGGCGACGGAGGCATTTGTGAACGCCATTGCAGATCAAAATTTACAACAAGCGTTGAGGCTAGCAGGAAAGAAATCAACAGCAGAAGCACTAGCCTATGCACTAGCGTATGAATCTGCCAGGCAAGCTTCTCGAAGTGCAGTACGAGTGCGAGAAATTTCGGTGGAGGAATGTACTTGTAATAGAATGCAGCCATCACAGAGCAATTCTTCACGTGGTATTCTGCGATGCTGGAATTGTAATAGACCAGGACACCTCCAAAGGGACTGCAGAAAACGCCGACGAACGGAAGCGCTAGAAGAAGGGCAGAGATATCGAGCTGGGCAAAGATATCGAGCTGGGCAGCAGACTCACAGCAGAATACCGTCATCAGAGACCACTCCTTCGCGTGGTGTCATTCGATGCTGGAAATGTAGTAGACGGGGACACCTGCAAAACGACTGTGGGAAACGAGGACGAATGCAAACAACAGAAGAAGAAGGGAGAAGATGGCGAGCTAGAGAGCAAGCTTTCCGTGGAGAGACTAGACTGCAACCTCATGACTTTGAAATCCCATACCGCAAAGGACGTATCCACGGATATGCAGAAGCTTTTTCACAACGTCTATGCAATCCTGAATGGAATCATTGCGGACTGATGGAAGAAAAAGATGACGATGACTACAATGATGATAACGAAAGTCGAAAGAAGAAAGGAAAGAAATCAAAAGATGATGATGATTACGGTGATAAAAGTAAAAAGAAGAAAGGAAAGAAATCCAAAGATGATTACGGTGATAAAAGTAAAAAGATGAAAGGAAAGAAATCCAAGAACGAGGACAATGAAAGAAAGAAAAAGATGAAAATTAAAGGGTCTAAAGATGCTGATAATGACGATGATAAGGGTATAATGAAGGTCGGAAAAGGTAAAGATAAAGTTTCTGACGATGGTGATAATAAGAAGCGCAAAGGCGGCAATGAAAAGGATGACAACGGCAATCGAAAGGGCAAGAAATTTGAGGACAAAGGAATCAAAGATAAAAGACGAAAGAAAAATCAAAGCATGGAAGAGTGTTTCAACAGAACATTAATCAAACATCTCAGGAAGGTCTTCAACTATAATCAACGCGATTGGTTTCGACATATTCCTATATTTCTAATGGCTTATATATCAGCTGTTTACAATATGACCAGACAAAGCCCATTTAAGGTCATTTTCGGAAAGGAAATGCGCTTACCTAGCGACCTCAAGTTTGGTATACCCAAAGGCGAACAAAAGTTACCAGAAGACTACGTAACAAAGCTCAGACAACGATTAGCTGATGTGCACGAGGCCACGAGACGTTCTCCAAAGTTACCACAACACTGGGAGAGACCGTATGCAGTTAAAACTAAAATTAATAACATGCCATACAAGAATCAGCGCGGTACAAGATGCAAAAGAAAAATCGTTAATCTAGATCGCTTGGGTCAATACGGAGAGCACCAAGACCGTGGACCATCTGTTGTTCGGGACGAACAAATTTTAAGAAGGGGGCAGTGTTACGTGCCACAAAGTGAATCAAGCGACATCTGTTAGGAATGGAAGCAACTTTAGGTTAGTGTCATCTTAGTAAACTTTGGGTTCGGAGAACGGAATATTCAGGAAGGTTCTAGGATAATTCAGAGTATAAATACGGCGCTCTGACAGCTAGGAGGCGGAGTATTATTTCAGACAGCGAAGTGAACGAAGTAAACTATTTGGATTGCGATAATTAGAAGTACAGTACTAGCGATAAATAAAGAGTTGATTTGATAATTATTTGTGAATTTGTGAGAGTAAACAGTAAAGTTAAATAAAGAAAGAACTTTTGAATTATATCTGAAATATTGTGTTTTAAATAACGAACTAAGGCCACGCTCGTAACAATATTCTATAAAAACTACACTCCACAGAGACTTCATCCGCACTCGCTGACGCTGGGACACATTTTAATTGGAAGTTCATAAAAGCGACTATTGTAGAAAGAATCGGGCGTGTTTCGTACCGACTGCAGAACGATAAGGGTCTCCCAATCGAAATTTTCCATGCTCGGGATATAAAGTCTTGACCAGAGCTGTTTAGATCTCGGTAGCCTTAAGAAGGCATCCGGCAAGCTTAACTTGCGAACCACGGGTTATAGCGAGCCCTCCTACTACTCCCTCAGTGGTGGGTGATAACCTTCTCAGCCATTTGTAACGACAAGCGCGTCAGCCGACAGATCTACTTATATCGACTTCTACCTGAGCATATGTAGATACTGCATCCGACACCTCTTGTTACAAAAATCATGTCCGGGATATGCGGGGGTGGCTGCACAGCGAGTAAGCCGCTTGCGATCAGCCGACTGGGGGTGGTTCTTGCCACCCACATGCCTTCAATGCTAGTAAATCTGTGCACTAAGAAGTAAAATATTTGACCGGACAGACGGAAAAAAAAGATCTATAAAAGCTCCCTCCTCGTGGTGGTACCTAAAAGCCTGGAGGGAAGAAAATTTACGTAATTACATGCTGAAAAGGAAAAAGAACGAAAGCCCTCAGCAACACCGAACAAGTGATTAACTCCCGGAGACTGGTAAACGCAGAGATTGAGAGAGAGAGAAAGAGCGTGGGCTCCCGGTGACAATGGAGTACTGACTGAACGTAGACGGTCCCATCGCCCCCATCCACCCTGGCTAAGACGTCGCAGTACAGAAAAGAATCCTTAGTCCCATTTTATAAGTGTGTGTGCGTTCAGGTGCCTCGCCTCATCCTGGCCGTGCCCACTGCCTCACTCCATTTTACTGTAGTCGCTAGACGAAGAAAGAAAAAAAAACAAAAGGGAACCGGTCTGATAAAAAAAGCCAGTTCCTTTACCTAAAATTAAAGGAAAAAGGAAAGCAACGTGTTACGCTACCCAAAGTATCTGTGTGGGACTGGTTTCTTTGTTCATGCTGAAAGCATTTTGTCAAGCGTTGATTCTGCTGAACTTCTAATTTCAGAGACCCTCCTTTTGAAGCAGAAGTCACAGCCATACAGGATTTTTTTTTGCAAGCGGATTCCACGGAGGCCCCTGTAGCGCCAAGTAGCAGCGTTTTCCACATACGGTGTTGATCTATCTTGGAAGTCACTGTACATTAGCGACTTCTCTGCTGGATTATAGTCCCAGTATATACCACATATTTTAATTAGAACATAGTTTGAATTATAACATAGTACCAGAGTAGTCCTAGTACATACCCTATACTTTAATTAAGACATAGACTCAAATATCTAAAATTTATTATTATTAATAGATGCAAAGAAATGAACTCTTATATACAGACAGACTGTAATCGCCGAGCCACCTAGCCACTCTAAGTGAAAAAGAAGAACAAAATCTACTCCATGCACGAACCATAAACAGTGCGAACCTCCTCCTCTTACCGAAAAGTAAATGCATCAATGAAGGCGAATAAAGAAACGAGTAAATGTGTGTTCCCGGCTCCTTTATATCCAGACTCCTAGGTATAAAAGTGAAAGCTAATAATAATTTTAACAATTATCGATAGTAATCACATGTAATTATTACTATACACAAAGCTTAGGTGTAGAAAATCGATATCTAAGTGAACAACCCATGTTCTATGCCTTTCGCAAAACATTAGCGCCAAAAACCAAAACGTATTTTCAACCAGGAAGAAAACTGCTGAAGAACTGACTGGCTGAATGACGGTCAACAAAGGCAGTCATATCGGCGGGCACTCAGTGTATGTTCTGGAAGAATAGCAGACGTGTTTTTAAGAGAAGTAATAGTGAGAATTTGTTTTGGCCATAAGTTTTACAAGAAAATTATGAAGGCAAGGCGAAGTTAAAAAAAAAAAAATTGCAAAGGGAGCTTGATTTTGATTACTACGAGTTAGAGTAACGTAACAGCTGAAAGGAATAGGGAATTTAAGGCTGAAAGTGTCAGTGGGAAAGACAAAGGAGTCCGGACGCAATAATTTAAAATAAAAACAAAAAAAAAGGAAAATTGAAAGAAGCAGATCGTAAGGAGTGGAGGCGTTGAAATAAAGAAAATAAAGAAAGCTAAGTATATTTTATTATTTGGTTATAACATTGTTCTTGACTCAAATCGTATTTCCGCTAATCAAGTGGCTAGTTGGTGAAGGAGAATATTATTAATTTTCTTTTTTTTATACGAAGGGTTAAAGTATTGTGTGATTCTGTAGCAATTTTTGTAAACGTTTCTTATTGTACTGAACATATATATTTAAGTGAATTTATACATTTGTAGCACTGGCTGTGTTTAATCACAGCTGACTACCAATTCCAATAATTGACGTCTACACACAACTGCGTTCGCAAAACACAATTTAATGAAACTTGTCAATTCCAATAATTGACTTTCAAACAAACTATGATTACAAACGAGACTATGCTGTATGCTGGAATAAATATTCTGGTGGAGTGTAGCGGTTAAATAAAAAGAAATTCGTCACTCTATTATTCACTCAATTATTTATTGCAACGAATAATACTAATGACTAAACAAACTTTAATTTTATGAGAAAATTAATTACTTGAACAATTATTTCAATATGTCAAATTTACTTCCTTCAACTCACACGTAAAAGCTTAGAAACTTCACTTGCAATTCACTGATTTACTGTGTTTTTATATATTTAATAACTAAAGGAAATTGAAATGTACAAAAAAAACCATATTTTACTACTCGAATTTATCTTTTTCTATTCAATAATAACAAATTAGAAAATTATGCTACGTTACAATTTCATTTCTATATATATAAGGTAAACAATTTTTCTTTCTATTTCTTAACTAATATATTTACTACTGGCTGAAAGTAAATAGTAATTAGAACTCATGGTAGATCTAGTTTCCAATTATTATGTTGTGTAAAAATGACCTAATGGCATATTTTTTACACGATGAATAATTGTTAGAAATTTCGATTTACTTGAGTGAATTAGTTAAATGGCTGAAAGAAAGAAATTAAGAATCAAAAAATTCAATTGTTCTTGTTAAATTCATACATGTGTGTATGACCAACACCTGGCATGCGAACACAATGAAATTAAACTCAAATTGAAAATAAATAATTAATTCACAAGTTTACCTTGAATTTGATTGAAAGTTGTTGCTATTAAAATTTCAATCAATAAATTCACTTGCAATTTGTTGAAGTTGCGAATTGCCTTTGAAATTTGTACTGCTTCAATTGTTGAAAAATGTTAAAGTTGCTGAAATTTCTATTTCCCTTTGATCGATGACACTTTGAAAAACTTGCAAATTATGGGAGGAATGCTATTGCATGTGCTCGCACTTTGACAACTTTGAAAATAAGAAGACAGAATGAAGAATGAACCTCCTTTTTATAGAAAATTTTGTTCCGATTTCATATCCATAAAAATGAATTATACAATTTTTGAGCTTAATTTGACTACAATGTGTGAATTTATTGTAGTCATTTGATGCCAAATTACAAATTGCATTTTTTGACATCTTTCCCATATAAATTGGTTTTAATTTCACGTAATTATGATAAGTTTTCCGAATCTGTGCCATAACTTATCGATACGCCATCTTTTAGTTCAATTTACTAAATTCCTCTCAGAATTCATTTTCGTTCATCTTTATTCGTGTCCCTTTCACACCTTTGTGTCTCTTTCGCACTCATTGGTGTAAAGGGAATTTCGAAAATTCGCGATTATTCCGTAAACCGTGAAAAATTACGCGACGCGAACGCGCCCATTCGATTCTGCGTCTCTTTTTACCCCGGGGTGACATTTTAAACGTCGCGAAAATATGAAGTTCGCCGGTCTATTTATGTTTGTAATGTCAGCCGCGCGCGAGTTATAATAGTGTTGAATTTTGTTTTAAATTGTGTGTTTTGTGTGGTGAATAATTACTCAGCGAGGGAATTATCCATTAAACTACAGGTTGGTATGTAATTTTATTTAATTTATATGTAGATTTATTGTAAAATCTCTCGTTTGTAAATTCCGCGGATACCTGTCAAGGTGAGTTAATTTGTCGCTAATTGCTCATATAAGTATCCGTGAATCTCTTACAAAAGGGATTTTATATGTACCTTGTCATGAGTACTTCATGTAATTGTATGCTTTATGTTGCTGAGCATAAAGTTTATTGCGTTTTTTTGTTTGTTGTTATTTGCATGCATAGTAAGGTGTTATGTAAGCATAATTTATTATTTATGTGTATTCATTTATTTCTATAATATTATCTTTGAAGTTCATGTTTTAATTTAGTAAATAACCTAGTTTGTGTGTTTAATTCTTTATTTTAGTTCAATTGGCATTTTTTAATTCATTTTTGTTTACTTTTAGGTCGTCGTGGGACCTTAAGTATCTGTGAAACCCAGATGCTGGTAAGATTTTTTAATTTTATTTTTAGTCTAATTTTTCTTTTCTTTTTAGGTTGGTCGAACATTCTCCCCCCTGTTGAACAGCCATGTTCAACCGTTTTTTGATCTGTTGTATACCTCTTTGATGGTACTTAAAAAATCGCAGCTTGCCATCAGCAAGTACTCGTAGGCGCACCTGATAACGATCTGGTAAGTTGATTGTTTTTTTCTTTATTTCGACGTTTTTGGATGTCGTAGAAATTAATTCTTTTTATCGTATTTTTTGATAGGAAGATGTCCACCTTTTCCCGAGTTAGAATTCGTTGAAATGAGTTCTCGATTCTCATCTCCGCTTCTTTAATAGTCGTAGTGAGAAGGAGATTCTGTAGGTCGGTGATCTGAGCGCCGTTAATCATGATAGATACCTGTGTAACTGGTTTCATTTGTGGAGTATCTCACTCTACAGCCTGGTAAGGTTTCGCTATCCTGGACAAGTCCTGCTCGCCAGTTGTTGATGTTGTAGCTGGTCTCTCAAGGGTCTGCGTCGTTGATGTGGACGAAGATGCTGTTACTTGAACATCTGGCTCTGAATCTGCCGTAGCTTCCACGATGTCGGACCATAAGCTGTTGAATTCGCTTAAGTCATATGCAGGAGCGTTGAGGGGACCTCCCGGCAATGAAAAGTTAAAATTCAGATCGTCATAGATATCTAAAATATCTTGATCGACTGTAAATTCGGACATCTGTAAATAAAATCTAATAAGTAAATGTTTTTTGTTTTAAAGGGACAACACAACATTTAACAAATGTGTTAGTGTTACACATATTTGTTAATCAATTTAACGGTTAACCTACCAATTTTGTTGATAGGCCTGACAAATGTACTTGTCTGTGTTTTGATTCTGACTACACGAACTAGTCCAGCAGCTCCTGGGTGGACTTCTTCAATAACACCTAATAGCCAAGTAGTTGGGGCAGCATTATCAACCTTTAATAACACCACATCTCCTTTGCAGATGTTAGGTTCTGGTTGAAACCATTTTGGTCTATTCTGGAGTTGGTTTAAGTAATCCTTAGACCAACGGTTCCAGAACCTTTGTACCATGTGTTGCACACCTTTCCATCGACTGGAGTGTGTTACGTTGTCCATATTAAGATTTGGCTCTGGAATGGCGTTTAGCGCTTGTCCTATTAGAAAGTGTCCAGGAGTCAGAACAACTTGATCACTTGGATCATTGTTCACTCGGCATAAGGGCCTTGAATTTAAGCAGGCTTCTACTTGTTTGAGCAGTGTTGCGTATTCTTCAAGTGTGAAGCTGGAGCTGCCAATGGATCTTCGTAAGTGGTGTTTGATGGATTTCATACTCGATTCCCACAATCCTCCAAATTGAGGAGTTGCTGGTGGATTCATGTGCCATGAAATTGATTTGTTTGACAAGTATTCAGCAGCAGCTGGCCAAGCTTGTTTCATTGCTTGTTGTAATTCCTTGTCTAGAATTGATTTGTCGTCCAAGAAGTTGGTGCCACAATCTGAATAGATTTCTGTGCACATACCTCTTCTGCTGACAAATCTCTTCAGAGCTGCTATGAACGCATTTACTTTCATGCTAGATGCCAGCTCAATATGTATAGCCTTGGTCGCCATACAAATAAAAATACAAAAATAAGCCCTTTTTATTTTGGTATTTCGTAGCTTTGTCCTTAATTTTATTGGTACAGCATGGTATACTTGAACCGTAGAGAAGGGTATTGTTTTGTTAACCCTGGGTAATAGACAGTGGCCTTGATTTTGTTGATCAGGTTTTGCTGAAACCTCCTTCGTTTTCCACCACTGTTCACGTTGCGGCTCTAGAATGGTTGTGGTGAATGTTCTTATTGGCCTGATCTTCGGTATATTCTCAGCTGTTCCTATTAGTATCCAACCAAACATTGTTCTGATTGCTGTTGGACTGCTGTTTGAACATCGTACAATGCCTTCTTGTACGATTCTAGCATAAACCTTGGCACCTAATAAAGCGTCTATTTTGCCAGGCTTCCAGTAAGTGGGATCTGCTAGCTCTAAGTTGTCTAAGTGTTGATAACTTTCCTTTGTAATTGGTGTAGTTGGTTAACTATCAGTGACTTTGTTGATGATCAGGAAGTTTTCTTCTATTGCTGTCTCATTTGATCCGCAAGATTGTAACTTAAGCTTCATTTGCTTGTTCACGTTACTCATTGGGCTTTTGTTCAACCCCGTTACAACTACTAATGTTTCCTTACACTTAGCTTGTAACCTATGGGATGCAGATTGTGTTATGAATGAACACTCTGATCCGGGGTCAATTAAACATCGCAATATCAGTGGTTTTCCATTTGCTCCTTGAGCCTTCACCAACGCTGTGAATAGTAATGCCGATGATCGCTCCCTATTCATATAGGTCTGAGTGATTTGTGAGCCTCCAGTGCCTTGTCTGTTGCATGACTTTCCTTGTATGCAATCATTACTATCGCTGTTGTTTTGTTGAACTCGATTTACCTTGTATTCGCTTTCAACTGATCTAGAATGAAGATTTTTTGCATCTCCATCCTTCGTATGTAACCTGTTTGCAGTTACGTCTTGGTGTAACCTGTTTGCAGTTACATCCTCATGAATTGTCGTATGATGTCTTTGTTTGCACTTAAGACATCGATGACGACTGGAGCATTCTTTAAGTGAATGTTTTTTAGACAAACAATTATAGCAGTGGCCATTTGACTTGATGAACCACTTTCTACCTTTGATGTCCATTTTCTGATACTTCTTGCAATTTTGAAGAAGTTGCTTGTCATTACACGCTGAACATTTCATGTTCACTACGTATAATGGCTTTGTTGATTCAACTACATGGTATGTCTTGGTCGTAGTTGGTTTGGATACACTCTTGGCATGACTTGTTCTGGGCGCCAGAGTATCCGTAAGTGCTTCTAATATTTTCAAACGATTGTCTAGGAACGAGCTGAACTGTCTATATCTAGGAAGCTCTTGTGATGCTCCTTGATGTTCATCATAAAGTCTCAGCGTTATGAAGGGCATCTTCTGAACTATTAAATAAATAAGTAGCACATCCATGTTGATATGTCTACTTGTAGGCTCTTTAGTTGTTGTAAGCATTCCTCTGTAGTGTCGATTAAGTCTTTTAAACCAGCTGTAGTCTCTGTGTTTAATTTCGACTGACTTGTCAGTATCTTCAGTTGATGACTGACCAATATCCTTTTATTTTCGTACCTTGCCTTTAATTTGTTCCAGGCAGGTAGGTAGTCCTCATTTGTTATAGGAGTATGCCGTAGTAGTTTTTCTGCATCTCCTATTAAAGAACCTTTCAAATAATACAGTTTTTGAACGTCTTTCAAACTCGTATTATTGTGTACTACAGCGACGTAAAGATCATGAAACGAGCGCCAAACATCATAATCACCATTATATTTTGGTAATGTGATCTTAGGAAGAATGTTTTGTTGTTGTTCCACACGTGTTTGTTGTGTTAACAAAAGTGTGGAATCTGTCAGCTCTGTTGTAGGATTAATTGCATCATATAATGTACCTATATAATTGCAATAAGTTGTCTCTAATATACTAAAGGTGTCATCGGAAATATATTTCAGCGTGCTTTCTGGTGGGGTTGCGAGGATAAATTCGTTGATCAATTGGTCAATTTGCTCATACTCGAGCCATGTTCTCCTTATCTCTAAGAGCTTTGCTTCGTAGAAACCCTTTGATCGGGTCTCTGATATTGCTTGTTTGCCATTTTCGATAGATTTAATCAGGCGATTTCTTATTGCCCGTTCCTTATCTAACAACCCCTTTACGTCTGTCATTATTGATTGAAATAAAATTCGAGAAAAGAAATGAAAATAGAGAAAAATTAATCTTCTTTTACTACGCTATCTATGTGTGAACCAATGAACTAATTAATTGAAATTTCTTGCCTATAAACGTAGTCTACAAAATTATGACTTTCTCGCGTATAAACGTAACTCAATAATTAAGTGAGTAGAGCGACTCCTGGATGGAACCACCAAAATGTTTAATCACAGCTGACTGCCAATTCCAATAATTGACGTCTACACACAACTGCGTTCACAAAACACAATTTAATGAAACTTGTCAATTCCAATAATTGACTTTCAAACAAACTATGATTACAAACGAGACTATGCTGTATGCTGGAATAAATATTCTGGTGGAGTGTAGCGGTTAAATAAAAAGAAATTTGTCACTCTATTATTCACTCAATTATTTATTGCAACGAATAATACTAATGACTAAACAATCTTTAATTTTATGAGAAAATTAATTACTTGAACAATTATTTCAATATGTCAAATTTACTTCCTTCAACTCACACGTAAAAGCTTAGAAACTTCACTTGCAATTCACTGATTCACTGTGTTGTTATGTATTTAATAACTAAAGGAAATTGAAATGTACAAAAAAAACTATATTTTACTCGAATTTATCTTTTTCTATTCAATAATAACAAATTAGAAAATTATGCTACGTTACAATTTCATTTCTATATATATAAGGTAAACAATTTTTCTTTCTATTTCTTAACTAATATATTTACTACTGGCTGAAAGTAAATAGTAATTAGAACTCAAGGTAGATCTAGTTTCCAATTATTATGTTGTGTAAAAATGACCTAATAGCATATTTTTTACACGATGAATAATTGTTAGAAGTTTCGATTTACTTGAGTGAATTAGTTAAATGGCTGAAAGAAAGAAATTAAGAATCAAAAAATTCAATTGTTCTTGTTAAATTCATACATGTGTGTATGACCAACACCTGGCATGCGAACACAATGAAATTTAACTCAAATTGAAAATAAATAATTAATTCACAAGGTTACCTTGAATTTGATTGAAAGTTGTTGCTATTAAAATTTCAATCAATAAATTCACTTGAAATTTGTTGAAGTTGCGAATTGCCTTTGAAATTTGTACTGCTTCAATTGTTGAAAAATGTTAAAGTTGCTGAAATTTCTATTTCCCTTTGATCGATGACACTTTGAAAAACTTGCAAATTGTGGGAGGAATGCTATTGCATGTGCTCGCACTTTGACAACTTTGAAAATAAGAAGACAGAATGAAGAATGAACCTCCTTTTTATAGAAAATTTTGTTCCGATTTCATATCCATAAAAATGAATTATACAATTTTTGAGCTTAATTTGACTACAATGTGTGAATTTATTGTAGTCATTTGATGCCAAATTACAAATTGCATTTTTTGACATCTTTCCCATATAAATTGGTTTTAATTTCACGTAATTATGATAAGTTTTCCGAATCTGTGCCATAACTTATCGATACGCCATCTTTTAGTTCAATTTACTAAATTCCTCTCAGAATTCATTTTCGTTCATCTTTATTCGTGTCCCTTTCACACCTTTGTGTCTCTTTCGCACTCATTGGTGTAAAGGGAATTTCGAAAATTCGCGATTATTCCGTAAACCGTGAAAAATTACGCGACGCGAACGCGCCCATTCGATTCTGCGTCTCTTTTTACCCCGGGGTGACATTTTAAACGTCGCGAAAATATGAAGTTCGCCGGTCTATTTATGTTTGTAATGTCAGCCGCGCGCGAGTTATAATAGTGTTGAATTTTGTTTTAAATTGTGTGTTTTGTGTGGTGAATAATTACTCAGCGAGGGAATTATCCATTAAACTACAGGTTGGTATGTAATTTTATTTAATTTATATGTAGATTTATTGTAAAATCTCTCGTTTGTAAATTCCGCGGATACCTGTCAAGGTGAGTTAATTTGTCGCTAATTGCTCATATAAGTATCCGTGAATCTCTTACAAAAGGGATTTTATATGTACCTTGGCATGAGTACTTCATGTAATTGTATGCTTTATGTTGCTGAGCATAAAGTTTATTGCGTTTTTTTGTTTGTTGTTATTTGCATGCATAGTAAGGTGTTATGTAAGCATAATTTATTGTTTATGTGTATTCATTTATTTCTATAGTATTATCTTTGAAGTTCATGTTTTAATTTAGTAAATAACCTAGTTTGTGTGTTTAATTCTTTATTTTAGTTCAATTGGCATTTTTTAATTCATTTTTGTTTACTTTTAGGTCGTCGTGGGACCTTAAGCATCTGTGAAACCCAGATGCTGGTAAGATTTTTTAATTTTATTTTTAGTCTAATTTTTCTTTTCTTTTTAGGTTGTTCGAACAGGCTGTTTTATTAGGTTTCGTGATCTATCCTTGCGAGTGGAAAAGATCAAGTAACGCCGAAATCTGAAACTCCGCAATCCCCACACCCGTCTACTGAGCCAGCAGTTACGCACCCAGGAGGCGTAATAAAAATTTGGCGCCCAACGTGGGGCTAGGGAGATAAATTTTTTTTTTTGGAATTGCACTGAAGAGTGATTTAGATCGTGTACAGAAATGTAAATGTTACAAATTGCTACAGAAAGACTTATTTTTGTTAAACCCGCATACGCGCTCAAAGGTCAAATAGGACAACGGCGGTGCAACGTTGTTTCGAATTGCGGTCATATAAGAACCGCTAATAGAGGAGTACCAAGCTGGAGTAGTCCCGTAATTTGACTTAAAATTGTTTTTTTAGCAGTTCAGAGATATTAATTAAGTGTTGTTGTTAAATCGTACAAAAAACTTGTGCTACTGCCAACTTGACTGACAACTGAGTTAATCACAAACAAAAAGTCTGAACTGCCCAATTTCTTCGTTCCTCTTGAAGAACAGAAATTGTGCTCATTCATAAAGTAACTCCGTGCTTCGAAATCCTTATTTATCACCTGTAAAAAATCGAGTTGATTTTTTCAGTTTGAGCACTAGTACAACTTCCTATAAGCTACTACTAGTGTAAACTTCTCTCTTGCAAATAATCAACTGAAAGAGACTGAAAACTGCCACGTGTGGGCACAAAAAATGAATCTTCAATATGTTATCACGACACTGATGCTTGCTGCCCGCTGTCAATCAACTTAGAAACTAAAAATTCAAACAACGTTTAAGCACAATCACATGTGGGTAGCGGTAGTGTAGCGGTATTAAAAAGATATCGTTTGGTTGCTCATTTATCACTGACTTTTATTCTCTAAACGATTTTTTGCTCTATAAAAATTAATTGCTTAGTAAATTATTTCAAGCTAATCTAACAACAAAACTGCAATTCTTTAATTCATTTAAATCTATATCTAAGTTAGTGATTTTGAATTCTGCTCAAATTTCTTACTGCTAATAAATAATTCAACTTACGCTTTAATTCTTTATCTTCCTTATTATTTAATCCTACAAACTATTGCTGAAAGAGAAAATATTAATTAAAATGCCAATTATGAATTAAACTAACACGTAGTGTGAAGCTGACCTTAGAAAAGGCAGATTTTGACACTGTGTATAGATTAATTAAATTGACTATTTTCTGTATAAACAAATGTCTTATTCTTAGATAAATCTAAATTGTTTTGTGACTCCTATTTAGTGTAACCAACATTCAAAATAGCATGCGTTTATCTAGCTGAGACTAATTACCTTGAAATTTGTTGTAATAAATGCGAAATACGCGTGTTGAAAAATTTACCAAAAAAAAAACTAATTTGTAGAATGTGTTGAGAAAATTTGAACTAATTGAAGCAAAGGAAATAAAAGAAAATTAAAGAGAATTAAAACAGAAAAATTATTATGCACAAAAAAAATGAAAATTAATTATTAATGTTGAAAAAATGAACTTTATTTTGAAACGAAAATGAACTATTTTTAATCACTGAGAACTTGAAACTTTATTGCAAATCTGAAATACTGTGAGCTTTCGGCAGATGTATCTCTTTTGACAATTCGATGACAAAGAAGAACGATTGACGAAATGACCCCCTTTTTATAGAGAAATTTGTTCCATTTTCAACATTTATAAAGTGAAATATACAAAAATTTCACTGAAAATGACAAAAGACCGAAATTTTCTCACTGTCAAAAGATAGCAAATTAAAAACTCTACATTTTGATAATTTTCTCTTGAAAATTGGTTGTAAATTCGCTGTTTTTAATATTTTTTTGTAAATTTTGGAACATTTGCTATAAAACTATCGGCTCGCTACGTTTCATTTCAATGTAGTAGATTTTTATATCATTTCGTAATATTTGCTGTCTTCTTCCCACTGTGAGTCTCTTTCGCACTCATTGTGGGAAATGTATTAATAAAAAATCGCGAATATCACGTTTCTCACGTAAAATATCGCGAAACGAACGCGGCCATCAAAATCACGGTTCAATTCTACGTGATTTCGATATGTCAAGCGTCGCGAAATTGTGAAGTTTACGTTGTTTTGACACTGCCGCGCGCGAGTGTCATGTTGTGTTTTTAAGTGCGTTTTTAGTGGTTTTTCAGGTATTTTCCTCTCTATGGATATTCCTTTTATATCAGGTAAGAATATGTATTAATCATTTCGTGAAAATAATTGTGTAATTTATAAATTCTACATGTTTGTGGACAAATGTCATGTAAATATTTTCAGTGCATTTTGTACTCTATTTGTCCGCAAACATTAGTATTAATTGTGTTGATTGTGTGATTTGGTACATGAATTGATGTTTTATATACTATTTCTTGCATAAAATATAAATTCACGTGCAATATCCTCAATTTCAACTTTGCGTGCATTTTGTTGTTGTGATAGGCATATGTATACACGGTCATGATTTGACTTTGTGTACCAATGACCTTTTTCTTAGTTATAGTTTAACTATAAAAACATGATTGATTTCATCTCATTCATTTCAGATATTCGTAGGAACCTTTTTCTACCTGTGAAGACTACAGGTAGAGGTAATTTTTTTTATGTATTTGTTTTTAAATCGTTATTGAGGTTTGTCTTTCTTTTTCAGGTTCGCTGAACATTCTCCCTCCCGTTGAACGGTCCTGTTCAACACTCTCTGTTTAGTTTTCTGGATTCCGTGTTTTCGGTAATGGTGGAGCAGCAGTGTCCCATTAGCACGAACACGTAACACTGCTTGATAGCGATCGGGTAGGTATAGTGTTCGTTCCTTATTGCGTCTGGTTTGGATGTCTTCAAAATTTATCCGTTTTATAACCTCGCTTGGAAGAAAGATGGTGATGTCATAACGGGTGATAAATTTCTGGAATGAGTTCTCCAACGTCATTTTAGCTTCGTCCTTTGTGGTTGTGGGTAGCAGCCGTTCCAGGTCATCCACTTGAGCTCCATTGGCGATGATTTTTTCCTTTACTGTGGGATTCGTCTGCGGCGTATCCATCAGGAACAAATCGTGGGCGTTGGAAGTTAATGCATCTGCTTTTGAGACTTCGGATGTAGATGCCTCTGCTTTTGTGCTCGACTCTGCTTCTGGTTTCTTGGTACTTTCTTCCAGTTTTGCCCATAGTTCCTCGAACTCGCTGGGGTCGAATCCAGAATCAATGTTATCATCAGGTAGCATAAAATTCAAATTAATATCGTCATAGATATCTAGGATGTCCTCATCGATATCGTATTTTTTTGACATCTGTGAAAGAAAATTATAAGTATTTTGTCTAATAAACAGGACAATCACAAACAGATAACAAATGTGACGACACATAATTCATTTTTGTTATCCTATTGGTAACCGGCACACCTTATTGATTGATCTTGTGAATATACTTGTCTGTGTTTTAACTTGCACCACTCGGACTAGATCATCGGATCCTGGGTGAACTTCTTCGATTATCCCTAATGGCCAAAGTGTTGGTGGTGTATTTTCGCAGCCTAATAGCACGGCATTTCCCTTTTGCAGGTTGGGCTGTTGATTACACCATTTGGTTCTATTCTGTAATTGGTTTAAGTAGTCTTTTGACCAATGGTTCCAGAAACGTTGCATCATCTGCTGGATGTGCTTCCATCTGGTTGACAAGTTCATGTCTGTGTAATCAGGCTCTGGAAGGGCGTTGAAGGACTGCCCTATTAGAAAGTGACCAGGAGTTAATACGAATGCATCGTTGCGATCGTCTCGAAGATGATATAGTGGCCTTGAATTCAGGCAGGCCTCAATTTGACTTAACAATGTAGCATACTCCTCGAATGTGAGGCTGGTATTTCCAATTGATCTACGCAAATGGTGTTTGATTGATTTAACACCAGACTCCCAAAGTCCGCCAAAATGCGGAGCTGCAGGCAGATTCATATGCCACGTAACGGATTTTGTGGTTAAATATTCGGCTGCGATTGGGTTTGCTTCCTTTATGGCCTGAAGTAGACCCTTCTCAAGTACTGCTTTTCCTCCAACAAAATTTGTGCCACAGCCGGAATAGAGGTCAGTGCACAAACCTCTTCTGCTTATGAACCTTTTTAAAACTGTTATGAATGCTTCTGAAGTTAGATTAGACACTAGTTCAATGTGTACAGCTTTAGTGGCCATACAGACAAAGATACAGAAATAAGCTTTTTGTGACCTTGCATTTCTATAACTCGCTGTATTTACTGTTATTGGACCAGCATCGTCTATTCCAACTTTAGCAAAGGGTTTTGTGATGTTGACTCTTGCTGATGGTAGATTACCCATCAATTGCGTTGTTGTTGCTTGGCGTTGCCGAAAACATTTAATGCATTTGTGTATCCTAGTTGAGATACACCGCCTTCTATCTAAGATCCAGACTGAATTTCTACTTGTATTTAGAACTAACAATGTATCACCATGTAAGGTCTCTAGATGGGCCTTGTCAATGAAGATGGACGTTACATATGATCCCGAGGTAGAATTACTGGGTGTCTTCTACTGTAAGATATTAACGCACTCTCCAATCGTCCTCCTACTCGTATCAACCCATTGTCATCAAGCATTGGATTTAACCGTAACAGCTTGCTCTTTTTAGCTAGAACCCTTTTATGTAGCAGTGCTTGATACTCTTCTGGGAATGCGGTCATCTGTATTAATCGGAATACTGTTTTTTGTGCATTTATGTACTCAGTACTGGTAAGTGTCGTATTCCTCTTGTTGTAAGAACTTCTGCAATTCGGTATGAATCGCTGCATCATAGCTATGACGCGAACTAAACGTGTGAAAGATGATTATCTTTCGAGAATATTGTTCGTACAATTTGCTAAGAAATTAATGACCATTGGTGTCTTTTGCTCGAGTGTAGTTGATTCCTTAATATCAGTGTTGAGTAGCCAGTTGTCTTCCGATTGCCATGAGAGTCCGTGACACCGAAATTCATTGCTCTAGAGCTGCGGGATTGTGATGCCATGTGACGCAACGTCCACTGGATTGTGACCTGATGGAATATGTCGCCAATGCTCGAATTTCAAATTATCCTGGATATCAACGATCCGATTGGCCACATAGATTTTCCATTTAGAGGGGTGCTCCCTTATCCATTGTAATACTATCTTTCAATCTGTCCAAGCAACTATGGGGATATTTTCCAAATGAATGCCCTGTACAATGGTCTTCAATAATCTCACGAGCAGTAAGGCACCGTTCAATTCAAGACGTGGTATTGTCATTGGTTTAATCGGTGCTACCTTTGTCTTTGACGTTAGCTAATGTGTAACAACTGTACCATCATCTTGTTCTACTCTTAAGTAGATTGCTGCAGAGTATGCCTTGCATGATGCGTCGCAGAATCCATGAATTTGCATGCGTGAATCTTTCGAATAATGAATCCATCTCGGGATTCGTAATTGCTCCAATAAGTGTAGATTGTCAGTGAATTGTCTGCAGAGCTGATTAATGTTTTCCGAAAGAGGATCATCTCATGATGAGCCCGTAATCGATAAGTCTTGCATTAGAAGTTTAGCTTGTATGATTACTGGAGCTAGCCATCCTAGAGGATCATATAGGGATGCGATCCCTGATAATATGATGCGTTTTGTGAAGACTGCATAACTCGATGGTGGTTTGATTGCAAACGTGAAGTAATCATCCTTTGGGAACCATTTGATTCCCAATGGTTTTACTGAATCATGTTCTGAAAACATTCGTGTGGTTTTCAGTTCTACGTGATCTTCTGGTAGATCTTGCAACAGTCTGGTATCGTTGCTGGTCCATTTTCGTAGATTGAAACCAGCGGAATTCATCATTTGGATGAGCTGATGCTGAAGTTTCTTTACGTCTTGTAAAGTATCAGCTCCAGACAACAGATCGTCCGCATAAAAGTTGTTAAACACTGCATCTGCAGCAAGCGGCCAATTATGCCTTTCGTCTTCAGCCAACTGTTGACGCGTTCTTATGGCCAAATATGGAGCTGAGGTTGTACCAAATGTTACCGTTTTTAGTCGGTAATCTTGTAGTACATTCTTCTCTGGATGCCGCCACACTATTCTTTGAAAATTTCTATGATCTGGATGTATCTCAATCATACGGTACATCTTCTCGATGTCTGCATTCATGACAGTTCTATATTTCCTCCAATTCAACAACGTCTTGAATAAAGTCGGCTGAAGTGTTGGTCCCTTCAACAAATGTTGGTTGAGAGACTCTCCATTTGTCGTCTATGCTGATGCGTCAAACACAACCCGCAGTTTTTTTGTTAAACTTTCCTTGATTACAGCATGATGAGGAATATAATAGTGATTTTCGTTGTCTTAAGGCGGGCTTACTTCCTCCATGTGTCCTAAAGTGATGTACTCATCTAAACAATTTTCATACTCCATTTTGTATTCCATATTTCTTGCAAATTGCCTTTGTAGGCTTTCTAAACGTCTAATCGCTTGTTGCCTAGAATTGCCCAACGCTGGTGTGATGTTACTTACAAATGGTAACTTTACTTGATATTTTCCTGATTCTTGTCGAACGCAGGAGTTTTGAAATATTTCTTCACATATTGTTTCATCTTGTGAGGGAACAGGTTTTGCAGAAACTTCTTCGGTTTCCCAAAACTGTCTAAGTTGCTTGTCCAAAGCGTCTGTATGTGTCATGAAAGCCTTTACTGTGCTCTCATTTGCTGCTTTTTCAGCTGGTCCTAATAGCATCCAACCGAAGATTGTCTTAATGGCTGTTGGTGTATTAGGTGGACCCTGTACAATTCCTTCTTGTACGATCTTAGCATAAACTTTGGCTCCTAAAAGTGCAACTGTTTTACCTGGTTTCCAGAATGTAGGATCTGCTAAGTTCAGTTGATCTAAGTGCTTGTAGTTGGTTTTAGTTATAAATTTTGTTGGTAACGCATCAGTGATTGTGTCAATTTCCCAAATAGCCTCTGAGATTGCTGTCGTATCTTCTCCACAGGACTTCAGTGATAGCTTGGCTATCTTGCTCGAATTACCTGTTAAACTTTTGTTCAACCCTATTACAGTCACTAGTGTTGGACTGCAAATAGCCTGCAATTTGTGACATGCAGGCTTTGTGATAAAAGAGCATTCTGATCCTGAGTCGATAAGACAGCGCAATATTTGTGACCTTCCGTGCTCACCTTGGGCTTTTACCAAAGCCGAAGATAGTAACGCGTAAGATCGTTCTCTGACTTGGTCAAGATTGTTACTATCTCTGTTTTGTTGTTGTAGAAGTTGCCTTGGGTTGGCGTTGACATCAACTTCAACAGATTTGGATTGTAGGTTGTTAGCTTCTACATTCCTAGGATGCAAATTATTTGCTTTTACATCCTGATGTATCGATGTATGATGCATTTGTTTGCATTTTGCACATCGATATCTACTAGAACAATTCTTAATTGAATGTTTCCTTGATAAGCAGTTGTAGCAAAGTCCATTTACTTTGATGAAGCTTTTTCTGCCTTGAATATCCATCTTCTGGAATCTTGTGCAGTTCTGAAGGAGATCATCTTCATTACATGCTGAGCATTTCACTGACTTGAGTGTGTGTAATGCTTTCATTGTAGTTGGTTTTGAGTGACATTTGGCTTGATTTGACTTGGGTGCCAGCTTGTCTGAAATTGCTTCTAAGATTTTCAATCGAGTGTCCAAAAATGTGAATAATTGTTCATAAGTTGGCACCTCCTGTGACGCTCTTTGGTTTCCGAAAGGCAGCTTCTGCACTATTAAATACACAAGTAATACATCCTATGTCGCAGTATTAACTTGCAAACCCTTCAGTTGCTGTAGACACTCTTGTGTAGTGTCGACTAGTGCCTTTAATTCTACAGCTGTTTCTGATGTTATTTTGGGTTGATTTGTCAAAATCTTAAGCTGAAGATTTACGAGAATCTTCCTCCTTCGAAGCAATTAAATCAGCTGCCGAGGACAAGGGCTTCGAGCCCCTCACGGTTAATTGGATAGACTCCATGCTTAGAAGCAGGAGGATAACTACTACTCTAGGAAACTGTTCAGTCACGATCACTGCAGCTAAAGGCTGCCCACAAGGAGGAGTTCTCTCTCCACTCCTATGGTCGATCGTGATTGATGATCTCTTAGAGAAGCTGACCAGTTCGGGTTTTACCGTACAAGGATACGCGGATGACCTAGTAGTCACGATACGGGGCAAGCATGACCAAGTCATATCCGACCTCATGCAAAAAGCCCTTTCTAAAGTCCACACTTGGTGCTTAACCAAAGGCCTCAGTGTAAACCCAAACAAAACGGTTATCGTTCCGTTCACGAGAAGATCAAAGCTTTCACTAAAGGCTCCTCTTCTCGATAACACGGAATTGATATTTTCAGAAGAAGTCAAATATCTGGGGGTCACCTTAGATAAGAAACTTTCCTGGAATTCGCATCTGTCTAGAGTGCCGTCGCTTCATTGGCAGAACATGGGGTCTGAAGCCTAAAATGATGTACTGGATGTACACCACGGTTGTTAGACCCATGGTCACCTATGCGACCCTCGCATGGTGGCCAAAAACTAATGGAAAGAAGGCTGAGGCTCTGCTTCAAAAAACACAACGGCTTGCCTGTCTAGGAATAACTGGTACCATGAGGACCTGTCCTACAGCAGCCATGGAAGCCTTACTAAACCTTCCACCCCTACATCTGCAGGTGAAAAAGTAAGCAATCTCCAGTGCTATTAGATTGCAAAAGGAGAAACAGTTAAAACCAGGGAATCTGGTTGGTCATTTAAGTATCTTAAAACAGATACGCTTTGAGCAAATGACGACAATATCTGATATAATCACACCCAAGGTGGATTTGTAAGACCATTCGATGTGGTTTTAGGAAACCGACAGCAATGGCGTTCCACTAAACCGTCCTTTCAACCAGGATCGATGGTGTGGTATACAGACGGTTCAAAAACGAACAGTGGAGTCGGACTGGGCGTATACGGCCCCAGATGCCATATATCAAAGGCCCTGGGCTGTACACCTACCGTATTCCAGGCCGAGGTATTGGCCATAGAAGAATGCGCCAATACCTGCATTAAAAGAGCCATAAATCGCTCAACTATTAATATTCTCTCGGACAGTCAAGCTGCCCTCAAGGCCTTAAAGTCCTACACCATCAAGGCAGGGATAGTCTGGGAGTGTCTACAAACCCTAAAAGATTTATCAAGAGGAAACAAAGTTATCCTCATGTGGGTACCTGGACATGAGGGCCATAAAGGCAACGAAATTGCTGATGGCCTAGCCAAAAGAGGAGCGGAAACTCCCTTTGTCGGACCGGAGCCATTCTGTGGCACCTCAAAGTGCTACCTCAAAGCTGCCCTAAATAACTGGGAGAACAAACAAAAATCCCTATACTGGGAAAGGCTACAAGGACTTCGTCAGGCAAAAAAGTTTATCGACACCTCAGAAAAACAAAAGAACTATTACTTCTCAAGAAAACAGAGCTCAAAATAATAACAGAACTCTTCTCAGGCCATTGCCCCTTGAGGTTTCACCTTAACAAGATGGGCTTGGCTGAGACTTCATCCTGCCGCTTTTGCCAGGATGCTCATGAAACCTCGGGGCACCTGCTCTGCAACTGCGAAGCATTGACCAGGCGGAGACTACTCCATCTCGAACATGCTTTTCCTACACCTAACTACGTACGGAACCTCAATCCCAGAAGGATCCTAGACTTTATTAACAGTCTGAACCTAGAAAGGGAATAAATTCAACGGGGACTCACAATAGATCTTTTAGGTCGCGGTGATTGCGAGGCTGACGCCTACACACCCCTCTACGAATCTAATCTACGAGAATCTTCATATTCTCGTACCTTGCTTTCAATTTGTTCCATGCGGGTAGATAATCCTCGTTTGTGATGGGAGTGTGACGTAGTAATTTTTCCGCATCACCTAGTAATGAGCCTTTCAAGTAGTACAATTTTTGAACATCCTTCAAGTTTGTGTTGTTTGTACTACGGCCGGGAATATATCTTGAAATGAGCGCCAGCCATCATAGTTACCATTATACTTTGGCAACATGATTTTTGATAAGATATTTTGTTGTTGTTGTTGTTCCACACGAGTTTGTTGTGCTAACAATAGTGTGGAATCTGCCAACTCTGTTGTAGGATGAATCAAATCGTATAATTCTCCTATATATATGCAATATGTATTTTCCATAATACAATATGTGTCATCAGTGATATACTTTGGTTCAATTTTGGGCGATGTCTCAATGATCAGCTCATTGATCAGTTGATCAATCTGTTCATATTCAGCCCATGTTCGCCTGATTTCAGAAAGTTTGGCTTCGTACAAACCCTTTGAATGCTTTTCTGTTAGTATCTTTTGTCCATTAGCAATTGCTTTCTTCAGGCGAGTCCTTAAAGCTTGTTCCTTATTTAACAAACTTTTCAATTCTGTCATTTTAAATTAGTTAAGCACCTTGAGCAGCGAATAGTAGTATAAATTTTAATGTCAAAAAACTAACTAAATTTTAAATTAGAAATTGTCTGAATTGAATGAATTGCAGTCTAATTTTACTTCCTACAGCAATGAATATAGCCTACAATAAATGAATCAAACGAATCCTGGATGGAACACCAAATCTTATATCGCACAAAAAACTTGTGCTACTGCCAACTTGACTGACAACTGAGTTAATCACAAACAAAATGTCTGAACTGCCCAATTTCTTCGTTCCTCTTGAAGAACAGAAATTGTGCTCATTCATAAAGTAACTCCGTGCTTCGAAATCCTTATTTATCACCTGTAAAAAAACGAGTTGATTTTTTCAGTTTGAGCACTAGTGCACCTTCCTATAAGCTACTACTTGTGTAAACTTCTCTCTTGCAAATAATCAACTGAAAGAAACCGAAAACTGCCACGTGTGGGCACAAAAAATGAATCTTCAATATGTTATCACGACACTGATGCTTGCTGCCCGCTGTCAATCAACTTAGAAACTAAAAATTCAAACAACGTTTAAGCACAATCACATGTGGGTAGCGGTAGTGTAGCGGTATTAAAAAGATATCGTTTGGTTGCTCATTTATCACTGACTTTTATTCTCTAAACGATTTTTTGCTCTATAAAAATTAATTACTAAATAAATTATTTCAAGCTAATTAACAACAAAACTGCAATTCTTTAATTCATTTAAATCTATATCTAAGTTAATGATTATGAATTCTGCTCAAATTTCTTACTGCTAATAAATAATTCAACTTATGCTTTAATTCTTTATCTTCCTTATTATTTAATCCTACAAACTATTGCTGAAAGAGAAAATATTAATTAAGATGCCAATTATGAATTAAACTAACACGTAGTGTGAAGCTGACCTTAGAAAAGGCAGATTTTGACACTGTGTATAGATTAATTAAATTGACTATTTTCTGTATAAACAAATGTCTTATTCTTAGATAAATCTAAATTGTTTTGTGAATCCTACTTAGTCTAACCAACATTCATAATAGCATGCGTTCACACTTTACGGACAATCACCTTTTCCAATTGTTCGACCAACCTACAAAGAAAACAATCAGATTAATGTAAAAACAAAAAAATCTTACCAGCATCTGGCGTGTCAACAGATGCAAAGGTCCCACGACGACCTGAAATAAACAAATGATTAAAATATGAACTTCAAGGATAAATATACTATAAAAATAAATGAATTTTTTATACAAAAAAAGGTGTGTTTACATACATAGTACCTCACCATGCATGCAAACAACAAGAACAAAAATGCACTAAACTTTATGTTCAGCAACATAGAACATAAAGATAACTCAAGTACCCACGTACGGGCACATAATAAACCCATTTTCAATAGATTCGTGAATACCTGAGATGAGAATTTTACAAAACAAAAAACTCACCTTGACAGGTAATCACGGTATTTGAAAATGTTGATATTTTACACAAAACCTACATAAAGTAAAGAAATTTATACACTCACCTGGAGTTCAATGGATAGTTCCCGCGATGAATAACTGAAATATACACAAATACTGAATTTAACACTTAATTTTATCAAACGAAATAAATTCGCGCGCGACTGACACTTCGCATATAAACACCGACGTGAACTTCATAGTTTCGCGACGTTCAAAATGTCATACCGGGGTGAAAAGAGACGCAGAATCGAATGGGCGCGTTCGCGTCGCGTAATTTTTCACGGTTTACGGAATATTCGCGATTTTTCGAATTTCCCTTTGCACCAATAAGTGCGAAAGAGACACAAAGGTGTGAAAGGGACACGAATAAAGATGAACGAAAATGAATTATGAGAGGAATTTTGTAAATCGAACTAAAAGATGGCGTATCGATAAGTTATAGCACAGATTCGGAAAACTTATCATAATTACGTGAAATTAAAAGGGATTTCTATGGGAAAGATGTCAAAAAATGCAATTTGTAATTTGACATCAAATGACTACAACAAATTTACACATTATAGTCAAATTAAGCCTAAAATTCGCATAATTCATTTTTATGGATATGAAATCGGAACGAAATTCTCTATAAAAAGGGGGTTCATTCTTCATTCTGCCTTCTTATTTTCAAAGTTGTCAAAGTGCGAGCACATGCAGTAGCATTCCTCCCACAATTTGCAAATAGTTCAAACAGTTCAAATAGTTCAAATCGTCATCAGGAAAAAGGAAATAGAAAATTCAGAAAAAATTTAGTAATTTTTTTCAACAATCGAATTGTCAAAGTTTTGTTCAAGGAAAAGCAGCAGCAGCAAGAGTTCAAGTGAATTTATTGGTTAAATTTAATAGTGACAAATCTAAATTAAATTAAAGGTAAATTTGCATATTAGTTATTATTTTCAATTTGGGTTAAATTTCATTGTGTTTGCATGCCAGGTGTTGGTTATACACACATGTATGAGTTTAACAAGAACGATTGAAATTTTTATTCTTAATCTTGTCCTTTCAGCCATTTTAACTAATTCACTCAAGTAAATCGACATTTCTAACAATTATTTATCGTGTGAAACATATGCCATTTAGTCAGTTTTTGCACAACATAATAATTCAGAAATTGGATCTACCTTGAGTTCTAATAATTATTTTCTTTCAGCTACTAGTAAATTAGTTAAGAATCAGAAAGAAAAATTTATTTAGATATGCAATTGTGAAGTAGCATAATTTTTTTTTGAGTTATTATTATTGAAAAGAAAGAGATAGATTCGAGTAAAAATATAATTTCTTTGTACATTTGAATTTTCTTTAATTACTAAATACATAAAACATACAGTGAATCAGTGAATTTTAAGTGAAGTTTCCAAGCTTGTACGTCTAAGTTGAGGGAAGTAATTTGTCATAGTGATAGAATTTTGCACGTAATTAATTTCTCATAAACTTAACATTTGTTTAGTTATTAATATTATTTGTGGCAATAAACAATTAATTGAATAATAGAGTGACAAATTATCCTTTTTTATTTAACCGCTACACTCCACCGGAATATTTTCTTTCAGCATGCGTGGATTCTCGTTTGCAGTTGCAGTTTTCTTTCGAAAGTCAATTATAGGAATTGACAGATTTCATTAAACTGTATTTTGCGAACGCAGTCTATTTGTATTTGTCAATCAGTCGAATTGACATTAGCTGTGGGAGAACATTTTGGTGGTTCCATCCAGGAGTCGCTCTACTCACTTAATTATTGAGCTACGTTTATACGCGAGAACGTCAGATTTCGGTAGTCTACGTTTATAAGCAAGAAATTTCAATTAATTTAGTTCATTGATTCACACATAGATAGCGTAGCAAAATAAGATTTATTTTCATTTCTTTACTCGAATTTGATTTCAATCAATAATGGCAGACGTAAAGGGGTTATTAAACAAGGAGCGGGCAATAAGAAATCGCCTGATTAAATCTATTGATAATGACAAACAAACAATATCAGAGACCCGATCAAAGGGTTTTTACGAAGCAAAACTCTCAGAGATAAGGAGAACATGGCTCGAGTATGAGAAAATCGACCAATTGATCAACGAATTTATCCTCGAAACCCCACCAGAAGGCACGCTGAAATATATTTCCGATGACACATTTAGCAAATTAGAGACAATTTATTGCAATTATATAGGTACATCATATGATGCAATTAATCCTACAACAGAGCTGACAGATTCCACACTCTTGTTAACACAACAAACACGTGTGGAACAACAACAAAACATTCTTCCTAAGATCACATTGCCAAAATATAATGGTGATTATGATGGCTGGCGTTCTTTTCATGATCTTTACGTCGCTGTAGTACACAATAATACAAGTTTGAAAGACGTTCAAAAACTGTATTATTTGAAAGGTTCTTTAATAGGAGATGCGGAAAAACTACTACGACATACTCCTATAACAAATGAGGACTACTTACCTGCCTGGAACAAACTAAAGGCAAGGTATGAAAACAAAAAGATATTAGTCAATCATCAATTAAAGATACTGACAAGTCAGTCAAAATTAAATATAGAGACTACAGCTGGTTTAAAATCCTTAATCGACACTTCAGAGGAATGCCTGCAACAACTAAAGAGCCTACAAGTAGACATATCAACATGGGATGTGCTACTTGTTTATTTAATAGTTCAGAAGCTTCCCTTCATAACATTGAGACTTTGGGAAGAACATCAGGGAGCATCACAAGAGCTTCCTAAATACAGACAGTTCAGCTCGTTCTTAGACAATCGTTTGAAAATATTAGAAGCACTTACGGATACTCTGGCGCAGAACAAGTCATGCCAAGAGTGGATCCAAACCAACTACGACCAAGACATACCATGTAGTTGAATCAACAAAGCCATTATACGTAGTGAATATGAAATGTTCAGCGTGTAATGACAAGCATCTTCTTCAAAACTGCAAGAAGTATCAGAAAATGGACATCAAAAGTAGAAAGTGGTTCATCAAGACAAATGGCCACTGCTATAATTGTTTGTCTAAGAAACATTCACTTAAAGAATGCAACAGTCGTCATCGATGTCTTAAGTGCAAACAAAGACATCACACGACAATTCATGAGGATGTAACTGCAAACAGGTCACACCAAGACGTAACTGCAAACAGGTTACACCGGAAGGATGGAGAGGAAAAAAATCTTCATTCTAGATCAGTTGAAAGCGAAGACAAGGTAAATCAAGTTCAACAAAACAACAGCGATAGTAATGATTGCATACAAGGAAAGTCATGCAACAGACAAGGCACTGGAGGCTCACAAATCACCCAGACCTATATGAATAGGGAGCGATCGTCGGCATTACTATCCACAGCGTTGGTGAAGGCTCAAGGAGCAAATGGAAAACCACTGATATTGCGATGTTTAATTGATCCTGGATCAGAGTGTTCATTCATAACACAATCTGCATCCCATAGGTTACAAGCGAATTGTAAGGAAACATTAGTAGTTGTAACAGGGTTGAACAAAAGCCCAATGAGTAACGTGGACAAGCAAACGAAGCTTAAGTTACAATCTTGCGGATCAAATGAGACAGCAATAGAAGAAAACTTCCTGATCATCAACAAAGTCACTGATAGTTTACCAACAACACCAATCACAAAGGAAAGCTATCAACACTTAGACAACTTAGAGCTAGCAGATCCCACTTACTGGAAGCCTGGCAAAATAGACGCTTTATTAGGTGCCAAGGTTTATGCTAGAATCGTATAAGAAGGTATTGTACGTAGTTCAAACAAAGGTCCAACAGCAATCAATACAATGTTTGGTTGGATACTAATTGGAACAACTGAAGATGTAGTAAATGATGATTCAGTACAGACATTCATGGCTACTACAGATAATATAGATACACGACTTCGGCAGTTTTGGGAAATAGAAGAAGTTTCTTCAAAGCCAATTCTATCACAAGAAGAAACACTGTGTCAAGACATCTTCCAAGACACATTCGCACGTCTAGAATCAGGAAGATATCAGGTCAAATTACCTTTCATAAATAACATGACGCCAAGATTAGGTAATTCTAGACATCAAGCAATTCAGCGTTTTGAACATTTGCAAAGGCAATTTTTAAGAAAACCTGAATTCAAACTGGAATATGAAAGGTGTTTAGATGAGTACATCGAACTAGGTCACATGGAACCAGTAAACCCGCCTTGTAATGATGAGCAACATTATTATATCCCACATCATGCTGTATTTAAATACAGCTCAACCACGAAGTTACGTGTTGTGTTTGATGCATCGGCTAAAACAACAAATGGTAGGTCTCTTAACCAACATCTGTTAAAGGGACCTACACTGCAGCCAACATTATACAACACATTACTCACCTGGAGAAAGTTTAAGGTTGTCATGAATGCAGATATTGAGAAAATGTATCGCATGATAGAAATGCATCCTGACCATCGAACTTTCCAAAGAATAGTATGGCGGAATCCCACAACAGGTGTAATACAGGATTATCAACTGAAAACTGTGACATTTGGTACAACATCAGCTCCTTATTTGGCAATTAGGACACTGCAACAACTTGCTATAGACGAAAAAGATAAGTGGCCTTTAGCAGCAAAAGCAGTCTATACGAATTTTTATGTAGACGATCTTTTATCTGGCGCTGATGACTTGTCGAAGGCAAAGGAATTGCAGCAACAACTGATCCAAATGATGACATCAGCTGGTTTCAAGCTAAGGAAATGGGCCAGTAATGTTTGCGAATTACTACAAGATCTGCCTGCAGATCACATTGAGTTAAAAAACTCATTGATATTTTCGAACACCGAATCCATTAAAACACTAGGAATCAAATGGTTTCCTAAGGAAGATTATTTTACTTTTATAATCAAACCATTCAGAAAACCTTTAGCATTTACCAAACGGATCATCTTGTCGCAGATCGCATTATTATACGATCCTATAGGCTGGCTGGCTCCAATCATAATAGAAGCAAAGATCATAATGCAAGGTCTTTGGATAACAGGTTCATCATGGGATGAACCAGTCTCAGAAAATATCCAGAAATCCTGGACAAAGTTCACAGAAAACTTGCAAGTGTTAGAACAATTACGAATTCCAAGGTGGATTCAATATTCTACAGGGCTACGTATGCAACTGCATGGATTCTGTGATGCATCATCCAAAGCTTATGCAGCAGCAATCTACCTAAGGGTAGAGCACTTCAATGGCGAGATTACTTCGCATCTGGTAACCGCCAAAACAAAGGTAGCACCCCTTAAGCCAACTACAATTCCACGTTTGGAATTAAATGGTGCGCTGCTACTCACAAGATTAATGAAAGTTATAATCCAAGGAATGCAGGTACAAGACATTCCTATAATAACATGGACCGACTCGCAAATCGTCTTACAATGGCTAAAGGATCATCCATCCAAATGGAAGATTTATATCGCAAATCGGGTTGCAGAAATACAAGAAACATTGAAATTCAAACAATGGCGACACATTGCTTCAATCTACAACCCAGCTGATTTGGCTTCACGTGGCATTTCAGCAAATCAATTGCTTCATAATGAATCATGGTGGCACGGTCCCACATGGTTACTACAACCACCAGATAAGTGGCCAAATAATTATGAAGTTACAGAATCAACAACATTAGAAGAAAAAACACCAACAGTAACTAGTTTTTTGATAAACTTAGAAGACAACATTCTTCTGAAGTATTCTTCATTTACACGTCTAGTGCGTATTACAGCACTCATACAACGCTTCATCCACAACTGCAGAAATCCTAACAATAAAAGAGTCAATGTGCTAACTAGCAGTGAGTACACTAAGGCACAAAAGACAATATTCAAACTGGTGCAACAGACAGCATTCACAAAGGAGTATCAAGACCTAGTGCAACACCGACCACTATCAAAACAGAGCAAAATTATTAGACTCAATCCCATGCTCGATAGAGATGGATTGATACGAGTAGGTGGACGATTAGAGCACGCCTTGGTCTCATACGATAGAAAACATCCAGTTATATTACCTCGTGATCATCATGTTACGTGGATATACATTGATAAAGTACACTTGGAAACATTACATGGCAATACGTCATTAGTGTTAAATACTATACGCAATTCTGTATGGATATTGGATGGAAGACGTTGCATCACATCTCGATTGCATAGATGTATTACCTGTTTTAAACAGCGTCAAGCATCTATGACACAACAAATGGGCAATCTACCATCAGCAAGAGTGAATATAACGAGACCATTCTCGAGAATTGGGATTGATTATGCTGGACCTGTAATGGTCAAATCATCAAAGTTAAGAAATGCCAAAGTCCAAAAGGCATATTTTTGTATTTTTATATGTATGGCGACGAAGGCTGTACATATTGAGTTGGTGTCTGACATGACATCAGAGGCTTTCATTGCAGCCTTGAAGAGGTTCGTTAGCAGAAGAGGTTTGTGCACAGAAATCTATTCAGATTGTGGCACTAATTTCATTGGCGGCAAAATAATATTAGATAAAGAACTACAACAAGCAATCAAGCAAGCATGGCCACAAGCTGCTGAATATTTGGCAGACAAATCCATTTCATGGCACATGAATCCACCAGCAGCTCCTCATTTTGGAGGATTGTGGGAATCAGGTGTCAAATCTATCAAATACCACCTACGAAGATCTATTGGCAACTCGAACCTCACATTTGAGGAATATGTTACACTATTAACCCAGATAGAAGCCTGTTTAAATTCAAGGCCCTTATGCCGAGTTAACAATGATCCAAGTGATCAACTTGTTCTGACTCCTGGACACTTTCTGATAGGACAATCGCTTAACGCCATTCCAGAGCCAAATCTGAATATGTACAATGTAACACACTCCAGTCGATGGAAAAGTGTGCAACACATGATACAAAAGTTCTGGAACCACTGGTCTAAGGATTACTTGAACCAACTCCAGAATAGACCAAAATGGTTTCAACCAGAACTTAACATCTGCAAAGGAGAGGTGGTGTTACTGAAAGTTGATAATGCTGCCCCAACCACTTGGCCATTAGGTATTATTGAAGAAGTCCACCCAGGAGCTGATGGACTAGTTCGTGTCGTCAGAATCAAACACAGACAAGTACATTTGTCAGGCCTATCAACAAGATTTGTAGGTTACCGTTGAATTAATTAACAAATATGTGTAAAACTAACACATCTGTTAAATGTTGTGTTGTCCCCCTAAAACAAAAACATTTACTTATAAGATTTTATTTACAGATGTCCGAATTTACAGTTGATCAAGATATTTTAGATATCTATGATGATTTAAACTTTAATTTTTCATTGCCGGGAAGTCCTCTCAATGCTCCTACATATGACCTAAGCGAATTTAATAGCTTATGGTCCGATATTGTCGAGGCCACTGCAGACTCGGAACCAGAAGTTCAAGGAACAGCTGCTTCATCTACACAAGTTACGCAGAATCCAGAAAGACCAGCTACGTCATAAATGACTGGAGGTTCCACCAAGCAGGACTTGTCCAGGACGGCGAAACCCTACAACTCTATAGAAGGGGATACTCCACAGACGAAGCCAGCCATGCAGGACCCTGCAATCATCAACGGCGCCCAGGTCAACGACTTGCAGAGACTCTTGCTCACTACTACTATCAAAGAAGCGGAGACGAGAATCGAGAACTCCTTCCAGCGGTTTAGAGCTCGGGAGAAGGTGGACATCTTCCTATCAAAAGATACAATTAAAAGAATTAATTTCTACGACATCCAAAAACGTCGCAATAGAGAGAAGACAATCAACCTACCAGATCGTTATCAGGTACGCCTGCGAGTGCTTGCTGATGGAGAGCTGCGATTTTTCAAGTACCACAAACGAGGTATACAACAGATCAAAAAACGGTTGAACATGAATGTTCAACAGGGGGGAGAATGTTCGACCAACCTACAAAGAAAACAATCAGATTAATGTAAAAACAAAAAAATCTTACCAGCATCTGGCGTGTCAACAGATGCAAAGGTCCCACGACGACCTGAAATAAACAAATGATTAAAATATGAACTTCAAGGATAAATATACGATAAAAATAAATGAATTTTTTATACAAAAAAAGGTGTGTTTACATACATAGTACCTCACCATGCATGCAAACAACAAGAACAAAAATGCACTAAACTTTATGTTCAGCAACATAGAACATAAAGATAACTCAAGTACCCACGTACGGGCACATAATAAACCCATTTTCAATAGATTCGTGAATACCTGAGATGAGAATTTTACAAAACAAAAACTTACCTTGACAGGTAATCACGGTATTTGAAAATGTTGATATTTTACACAAAACCTACATAAAGTAAAGAAATTTATACACTCACCTGGAGTTCAATGGATAATTCCCGCGATGAATAACTGAAATATACACAAATACTGAATTTAACACTTAATTTTATCAAACGAAATAAATTCGCGCGCGACTGACACTTCGCATATAAACACCGACGTGAACTTCATAGTTTCGCGACGTTCAAAATGTCATACCGGGGTGAAAAGAGACGCAGAATCGAATGGGCGCGTTCGCGTCGCGTAATTTTTCACGGTTTACGGAATATTCGCGAATTTTCGAATTTCACTTTGCACCAATAAGTGCGAAAGAGACACAAAGGTGTGAAAGGGACACGAATAAAGATGAACGAAAATGAATTATGAGAGGAATTTTGTAAATCGAACTAAAAGATGGCGTATCGATAAGTTATAGCACAGATTCGGAAAACTTATCATAATTACGTGAAATTAAAAGGGATTTCTATGGGAAAGATGTCAAAAAATGCAATTTGTAATTTGACATCAAATGACTACAACAAATTTACACATTATAGTCAAATTAAGCCTAAAATTCGCATAATTCATTTTTATGGATATGAAATCGGAACGAAATTCTCTATAAAAAGGGGGTTCATTCTTCATTCTGCCTTCTTATATTCAAAGTTGTCAAAGTGCGAGCACATGCAGTAGCATTCCTCCCACAATTTGCAAATAGTTCAAACAGTTCAAATAGTTCAAATCGTCATCAGGAAAAAGGAAATAGAAAGTTCAGAAAAAATTTAGTAATTTTTTTCAACAATCGAATTGTCAAAGTTTTGTTCAAGGAAAAGCAGCAGCAGCAAGAGTTCAAGTGAATTTATTGGTTAAATTTAATAGTGACAAATCTAAATTAAATTAAAGGTAAATTTGCATATTAGTTATTATTTTCAATTTGGGTTAAATTTCATTGTGTTTGCATGCCAGGTGTTGGTTATACACACATGTATGAGTTTAACAAGAACGATTGAAATTTTTATTCTTAATCTTGTCCTTTCAGCCATTTTAACTAATTCACTCAAGTAAATCGACATTTCTAACAATTATTTATCGTGTGAAACATATGCCATTTAGTCAGTTTTTGCACAACATAATAATTCAGAAATTGGATCTACCTTGAGTTCTAATAATTATTTTCTTTCAGCTACTAGTAAATTAGTTAAGAATCAGAAAGAAAAATTTATTTAGATATGCAATTGTGAAGTAGCATAATTTTTTTTTTGAGCTATTATTATTGAAAAGAAAGAGATAGATTCGAGTAAAAATATAATTTCTTTGTACATTTGAATTTTCTTTAATTACTAAATACATAAAACATACAGTGAATCAGTGAATTTTAAGTGAAGTTTCCAAGCTTGTACGTCTAAGTTGAGGGAAGTAATTTGTCATAGTGATAGAATTTTGCACGTAATTAATTTCTCATAAACTTAACATTTGTTTAGTTATTAATATTATTTGTGGCAATAAACAATTAATTGAATAATAGAGTGACAAATTATCCTTTTTTATTTAACCGCTACACTCCACCGGAATATTTTCTTTCAGCATGCGTGGATTCTCGTTTGCAGTTGCAGTTTTCTTTCGAAAGTCAATTATAGGAATTGACAGATTTCATTAAACTGTATTTTGCGAACGCAGTCTATTTGTATTTGTCAATCAGTCGAATTGACATTAGCTGTGGGAGAACACCAATGATTTACCCAGCTGAGACTAATTACCTTGAAATTTGTTGTAATAAATGCGAAATACGCGTGTTGAAAAATTTACCAAAAAAAAAAACTAATTTGTAGAATGTGTTGAGAAAAATTGAACTAATTGAAGCAAAGGAAATGAAAGAAAATTAAAGCGAATTGAAAAAGAGCATTAAAACAGAAAAATTATTATGCACAAAAAAAATGAAAATTAATTATTAATGTTGAAAAAATGAACTTTATTTTGAAACGAAAATGAACTATTTTTAATCACTGAGAACTTGAAACTTTATTGCAAATCTGAAATACTGCTGTATCTCTTTTGACAATTCGATGAAAAAGAAGAACGATTGACGAAATGACCCCCTTTTTATAGAGAATTTTGTTCCATTTTCAACATTTATAAAGTGAAATATACAAAAATTTCACTGAAAATGACAAAAGACCGAAATTTTCTCACTGTCAAAAGATAGCAAATTAAAAACTCTACATTTTGATAATTTTCTCTTGAAAATTGGTTGTAAATTCGCTGTTTTTAATCATTTTTTGTAAATTTTGGAACATTTGCTTTAAAAATCTCGGTTCGCTACGTTTCAGTGTAGTAGATTTTTATGTCATTTCGTAATATTTGCTGTCTTCTTCCCACTGTGAGTCTCTTTCGCACTCATTGTGTGAAATGTATTAATAAAAATCGTGCATATCACGTTTCTCACGTAAAATATCGCGAAACGAACGCGGCCATTAAAATCACGGTTCAATTCTACGTGTTTCGATATGTCAAACATCGCGAAATTGGGAAGTTTACGTTGTTCTGACACTGTCGCGCGCGAGTTTCATGTTGTGTTTTTAAGGTATTTTTAAGTGCTTTTTTAATGGTTTTTCAGTCTATGGATATTCCTTTTATATCAGGTAAGAATGTGTATTAATCATTTCGTGAATTAGGTGTGTAGTTTATAAATTCTACATGTTTGTGGACAAATGTCAAGTAAATATTTTCAGTGCATTTTGTACTCTATTTGTCCGCAAACATTAGTATTAATTGTGTTGATTGTGTGATTTGGCACGTGAATTAATGTTTTATATACTATTTCTTGCATAAAATATAAATTCACGTGCAATATCCTCAATTTCCACTTTGCATGGATTTTGTTGTTGTGATAGGCATATGTATACACGGTCATGATTTGACTTTGTGTACCTATGACCTTTTTCTTAGTTATAATTTAACAATAAAAACATGATTGATTTCATCTAATTCATTTTCTTTATTTCATTTCAGATATTCGTAGGAACCTTTTTCTACCTGTGAAGACTCCAGGTAGAGGTAATTTTTTTTTATGTATTTGTTTTTAAATCGTTATTGAGGTTTGTCTTTCTTTTTCACGTTCGCTGAACAGTTGTTGATAATCGCGTAAATTCATTAGCCCCAACCAGCAGTACGCTTGATTAGTGAGGTTAAGAGGAGTAATATGTGTAGTATGTGTATGTGCATGCCTGGGAATCATGGATAAAGAATCGTTTCAGTCGCAAAATAAAGAAATCAAGTATTAATACTACCAAAGTCATGTAGATACTTACCCAAAATAAGGGAATATTATAATTTTGTGAGATATCTGCACTCAAGGATTATTAAAAGTGATTTTTCCTATACGCGTGTTATCTTTAACTATAAATATCTATTACATTAATTTATATATTTACGCATTATATCTATAATTTATCTATATACATATATATCCGACGTTTTTTTACCAAATATATTGAATTCTGTTATATTTATATCATTTTTGAGATACGAGCTCTAGATACGCACGGATTTTTTTACGCATCGCATTTATATATCTAGGTGCTATTTCGGGGGTTTACCTATTACTCGAAAACACATAGTGGATGGACAAATATAGCGCGGGACAGTTTTGTCGTTGCTGATCGTCCTAACTATTTGTTTTGATTGGCATTGCTAAATTACTTGAGATTTTAGGTGCGTTCGGAATTAAGTCCAGCAACAACAGTCACATCGTGCGGCCGGAGGGCTGTCAAAGGCTAGTTAAGATATAATAGGGTTGAATAAGATTAACATATTTTTTGTCGAATCAATTTTTTTTAATTATTTTTGTTATCATCAGCGGATTTGTATTTGCAAAATTCACCATACTATTTCACATTTCGGACGAAAACTGACAGATTTTTTTTTTGTGCGCACGACTGCGGATGGCTATGGTTTGTTTCGTAATACGAGTGTTCTTGGAATCGATGAACGTTGTGCAAACTTTTATAATCCAGCCGTTGGTATTACATGATTATTTGGTATCATCGTACTTCCGCTTAACTCCCGGATTTGGTTTCCTTTTGCTTAGTAGGAGCCCTAATAAGGTTTTGTGGTAAAAGTCCCATCGAGAATTTATAATAAAGCAGTAGATATATTTTTATATTCATCGCCCCAGTGGTTACTCACCTTAAAGCGATCTACTAGTCTAGAAGTTCGCTAGCTTTGTTTTCAGAAGTTAACCTTATTCATGCACTCCGGGGTTAAAATGGAAGTTAATCGCTTGAACCAGGAAGAGCTAACGTATGAGTTAACGGTTCGTGGGCTCCCCACAGGCAGGGTGGACGAGATGAGAGTGAGTCTTCGCTCCACATGAAGAGCTGAGAAATTGGGTCATTTTCTAACCATTTACATTCAGCGAAGACATGGAAGTACTTCGGAAAAAGTTGGAAGAGATTAATAACCTTGCCACTACATTCGTTGGGGATCTAAAATCCGCGGAATATAAAAAGACATTCACAAAAATAGACTGAGCTCTATCTAGATTGAGTAGGTGCGAAACGACAAGTCAAACTCAACTGAACGATAACAGTACGGTCAAGGGTGAATTAGTCCTCGCGCTGAGATCTGTTCAAGAAAAGGCTGAAGGGGATATCTCTAGTGAAGATTCAGAGGACAAGCAGGAGTTGACCCTACCAAAGCTATTTTCGCTATCCCATTCCAGGGTCCCCTTGTACGAATGGGGAATATCCTTTTCAGGAGACCATGGTCAGTCACTAAATTCATTTTTGGAACGGGTTACCTAGGTAAGCGAAGCTAGGGGTGTCAATAAGACCCAGCTATTCCGTTCAGAATTAGACCTGTTCCATGGAAAAGCTTTGATATGGTATAGGGCCAACAAGTGCAAGTTCAAATCTTGGGCAGATCTAGTAACAGAGCTGAAGAAGGAATACTTGCCACCCGACTACGACGATAGACTGTTGGAGGAAATAAAACGACGACCTCAAGGTAAAGACGAAAGCATCGGAACATATGTAGCCATCATGAGCAGTATGTTCACCAGATTATGTGATCCTCTTACAGAAATACAAAAGCCAAGAATCCTATAAAGAAACGTCAGCCCTTTTTACCAGTCTCAGTTGGGTCTAACCGACGTTAAAGAAATTCAAAGACTCGTGACTTAGGACGTAAATTAGAGTCAGTTCGCATCTCATTAGGATCTTTTCTACCCCCACCTAATCGGAAAAGTACTCACTTATGAGAGCCAGACCTTGCTTATGTAGATGCTAACACATCTGCTATCGCTACAGTAAGCCAGAGCAGTGACAATCCTACTCTCAATAGACGAATAAAATGCTTTAAATGCGGCCGAGAAGGCCACATTGCGAGGTTTTGTCAAGTCCCTAGCGACTCTAGAATGACATCCGTTGCCTACAACCAATGCCAGAGGAATAATATACAGTCATCGACTAATGTGAGGAATAATAATCAAGTAAACCGCAGATCGGGAAACGAAGGGTGAGCTCAGCGTTAAGCGTCGAGTTGAGCTCTGGATCCCAGGTCGCCGCGAGTAAGGAAATTCTTGACGATTTAGAGAGGAAGGGCGGTACGGTGACAGGATTCCTGGATTATTCCTTTGCGAATGCAAATAGCGACGTACGCCCCTTTTTGAGAGTTCCTGTTTTCAGCGTTCAGTTTGTAGGCCTTTTGTACTCCGGAGCTTCTCGCACCGTAGTACTTGGACCAGGGTTTGAATTGTTGCATAGAATGGGACTTAAGTTAAAGACTACGAAGTAACAAAACGTTACATTAGCTAATGGGAATACAGTCAATATCACGGAGGAAATGGATGTTCCTATTGAGTCAGAAGGTCGTGTCAGAACCTGTCAAGTGCTAGTAATACAGGAGATGCCACAGCAAATTATTCTGGGGGCAGACTTCTGGAAGGTTATGAGTATAGCCGCAAATCTATCAACAAATTCCTGGGTATTTTCAGATACCGAGGTTACGAATCAAGTCGCGTCATTAGAAGGTAAATCTAATCTCTCTTGCGAGCAGCAAAATGAATCGGAAAAATTAATCCGAGAAGCCAAGCAGAAAATGGGAACAGGTCTGGGATGTTGTACAGAAGTGGAACACGTTATTGAGACGGACGCTGCGCCCCGGAAACAAAGATACTATCCTGTGTCGCTAGCTATACAGAAGGTAATCAACGAAGAGCTAGACCATATGTTAAAAGAAGGTGTAGTCGAACCTTGGAACAGCGCGTGGTCTTCACCAGTAGTCATGGTACGGAAGAAGGATGGGACGTATCGTTTCTGCGTAGACATTCGGAAGGTCAATAAAGTCACGAAAAAGGATGCTTACCCGCTACTTTATGTGTCAGCTACCTTAGATAAACTGAGGGATGTGAAGTTCATGTCATCCTTGGACATTAAGTCGGCCTTCTGGCAAGTGCCTATGGCAGGAAAATCCAAGCAGTACACAGCATTCACTGCTCCGGGAAGGGGTTTGTTCCAATTCAAGAGAATGCCGTTCGGGTTGACAAATTCACCAGCCACATCGCAGCGGTTGATTGATAGGATTTTGTCAGGCGTGCTAGAAAATCACGTCTTTGTTTATTTAGACGATGTTATCATCATAACGCAAAGTTTTGAAGAACACAAGAGAATAATAAGTGAAGTTTTAGATCGATTGCGCAAAGCTGGGCGTACAATAAATTACGAAAAGTGCGAATTCTGTAGGCCAGAGCTGAGGTATTTGGGGTACTTGCTTGGAGAAAATGGTTTACAAGTAAAACCCGAGAAAGTGAAGTGCATTCTCGAGATGCCTCACCCTAAAACTGTTACCGCGGTACGTAGATTTGTGCGAATGGTCGCATGGTATCGTCGCTTTGTGCATAATTTCTCCACCTTAATCGCTCCAATCACTAACTTGCTTAAGAAAAATAAGAAATTTCATTGGCCCGCTGATTGTGAAGAAGCTTTTCAGAGTCTTAAAAATAAGTTGGTAAGCGCTCCTATCTTAACATGCTCCGACTTCAACCCTTTCGTCGTCCATACTGATGCATCTGGATACGGTCTAGGTGCCGTGTTAACCCAAAACCTTGAGGGCATCGAAAAGGTTGTGGCATATTCAAGCCGGTCCCTGAACCGGTACGAACTGAATTAATGCACCACAGAACGCGAGTGCTTAGCTGTTTTGTGGGCGGTCGAAAAACTGCGACCGTATCTGGAGGGCATGAGGATATGCTCTCTCGTTCCGTGCCCATGGTAGAAAGTACAGCTTAAGTTCAACCACCTAATGACAAGTGGTGTCATAGTTTGAAGGTAAAAATTAGTGAGAATCCCGAACAATACCCTGATTGGAAAGTTGTGAATCAAGTCATATTTAAACGTTTTCGACCAAGATATCCGGCGTTGGCTTTCGATTCAGACAACTAGAGGGTTCCAGTTCCGAAATGCCAACGAAAGAACGTAATATACGAAGCTCATGATATTCCAACTGCCGGGCATTGTGGGACACAAAAGACATACGAGCGACTCTGGCAAAGTTCCTATTGGCCCAAAATGAAGACTGATGTAGGCTCATATGTCAAGAAATGCGCTATCTGCCAGACGACTAAGCCAGTGTTGAAGAAACCAGCAGGACTAATGGCCGCACGACGTATCGCGGATAAACCCTGGGAGACGATCAGTATTGACCTTATCGGTCCTTTGCCCCGCTCACGTCGAGGCTATATTTATATCTTAACGATTGTAGACCAATTCAGAAAATTTTCGCTTTTGTTTCCGCTTCGTTCTGCGACTGCAAGTTCTGTTAGCCAAGTGCTAGAAGAATTAGTATTTCTCCTCTTTGGGGTCCAAACTATATTATTTGCGATAATGGACCTCAATTTAAAGGTCGCGAGTTTAAGAAAATTTGTGAAGAATATGCGGTTAACATAAAATACACCGCTTTTTACCATCCGCAAGCTAACCCTGCGGAAAGGACTAATCAAGTTATCAAAGCAATCCTACGGGCGTACGTGGTGGATAACTACCGAATGTGGGATGTTCAACTAGCCAAAGTTGCCTGTACTATCCGCACCTCCACACAAGAGTCTACTAAGCTTGCACCCTACTTTATAAACTTCGGGTACGAAATGATACCAAATGGGAGACTTCATAAACCTCTGAGTAGCGGAGAAGTCTATGATATTGAGGAGAGGTCAAAGGCCCTAGAGATAGTTAGGACAGAAGTCAAGAGAAGATTAGTAAGGGTGTTAGAAATAGGAAACGCACCTACAACCTTCGAAGAAGGGATTCTAGGTATTACCTGCACGAATTGGTCTGGCAGAAGAGATAGCGACGAATAGAGAGTTACTAATCGAATTTTTGTTCCAGGGTTCTTCCTGGTAGCCCCAATAAGGCATCCACCCAGCTTCACTGAGTAATTAACGAGTACTTATATGCCACTTAAGCTTGCTGCGGTCGATACTCTCTTGATATTGGGAATCGTTTGGTCATGGTGTTGGGATCTTACCCTGTACGAAGTCCAGTGATCCCAACAGGTAGAAACATTTTAAAGTATATGGTGTCGTTCGGTATACGCTAGCGTACCAGCTATTCCAAGTAGAAAATCAATTTTTCTTTTATTAACAAAAGGGTTAATATTCGGGATTTCGGTCATGGTGTTGGAAACCGTACCTTGGACGAAGTGCAGTGACATAAACTCGTAGCGCATTTAAGCAGTAGGGTCACGTAAAATCGGCTCTGTATATGTAAAAGCAAAGTTGCAAAAGTAAAAGGTGACTTCAATGTCAGTCGAACAATCCCAACGTTTTGAAATGTGCACGAATATACGAACTGCACCTTCTGGATTGCAAAATTTCATTCAATAGTATATTTTGGGTGTGACCTGAATTTTTGGCGAGAACGTAACTTTTTTTTGTGCATGATAAAGTAAATTTAGTCTTGGGATTTCTCCGAAATCTCTCGTAGGAAGGGGAGGTGTATCGAAAGTATCTGTGTGAGACTGATTTCTTTGTTGATGTTGAAACCATTTTGACAAGCGTTGATTCTGCTGAACCTCTAATTTCAGAATAAAAATTCGTATGATGCGGATGTGATAGGATTCCACAGAGGCCCCTGTAGCGCCGAGTAGCAGCGCTGTCCACATACGGTGTGATCTATCTTGGAAGTCACTGTACATTAGCGACTTCTCTGCTGGATTATAGTCCTAGTACATACCACATATTTTAATTATAACACATAGTTTGAATTATAACATAGTACCAGACTATTCCTAGTACATACCGTATACTTTAATTAAGACATAGACTAAAATATCTAAAATTTATTATTATTAATAGATGCAAAGAAATGAACTCTTATATACAGACAGACTGTAATCGCCGAGCCACCTAGTCACTCTAAGTGAAAAAGATGAACAAAATCTAATCCATGCACGAACCATAAACGGTGCGAACCTCCTCCTCTTACGGAAAAGTAAATGCATCAATGAAGGTGAATAAAGAAACGAGTAAATGTGTGTTCCCGGCTCCTTTATATCCAGAATCCTAGGAATAAAAGTGAAAGCTAATAATAATTTTTAACAATAATCGATAGTAATCACAAAGCTTAGGTGTAGCAAAATCGATATCTAAGTGAACAATCCATGTTCTATGCCTTTCGCATAGCATTAGCGCCAAAAATAAAAATCGTATTTTCAACCAGGAACAACACTGCTGAAGTGCTGACTGGCTGAATGACGGTCGACAAGGGCAGTCATATCGGCGGGCACTCAGTATACGTTCTGAAAGAATAGCAGACGTGTTTTTAAAAGAAGTAATAGTGAGAATTTGTTTTGGCCATAAGTTTTACAAGAAAATTATGAAGGCAAGGCGAAGTTAAAAAAAGAAAAAAAGAAATTGCAAAGCGAGGTTAATTTTGAATACTACGAGGTACAGTAACGTAACATCAGAAAGGAAAAAGGAATTTAAGGCTGAAAGTGGAAGTGAGAAAGACAAAGGAGTCGGGACGCAATAATTTAAAATAAAAACAAAACAAAAGGAAAATTGAAAGAAGCTGACCGTAAGGACTGGAGGCGTTGAAATAATGAAAACAAAGAAAGCTAAGTATTTTGTATTATTTGGTTATAACATTGTTCTTGACTCAAATCGTATTATCGCTAATCAAGTGGCTAGTTGGTGAAGGCGAATATTATTAATTTTCTTTTTTTTATACGAAGGGTTAAAGTATCGTGTGATTCTGTAGCAATTTTTGTAAACTTTTCTTATTGTACTGAATATATATATTTATGTGAATTTAAACATTTGTAGCACTGGCTGTTTTATTAAGTTTCGTGATCTATTCTTGTAAGTGGAAAAGATCACGTGGCGCCCAAATCTGAAACTCCGCAATCCGGGCTTCCCCGTTCACAAAACAGCATGGCAGGGCTGCAGAATGTATGTTCACCTGCTTCTCGACTCCCTCTTTCCTTTTAAGTAGTTCAGGGCTGGCGATAGTTTCTTTGTTCGCACGGGTCGCTCTTCAGTGAAACGCTTTCCTTCTACTTGAAATGGAGAGCGTACTTAGCGCCGCTTCGTTTATATTAAATTTCGGAAAGCCAACGTGTCATTCCAGTTAGTTTTCAGCCGGCAAAAAAAACAATGCTCCTAGATAGTTTTCTGAGAGAAAACAAAACACATGAAACCGCTCACTATGATGTAGGTGGGTTCACGACGGACATTAATTAATATCGATTGGCGCAAAAATATTTCACTATCACTATTTGGTTTTCCAGAAAACGAACATGTTCCTATGGTGTAGGTGAATTCACCAAGGGATTATATCACTATGTTCGTACCAAATGTTTCACCTTTCTATTTATTTCTCAGGAAAAATGGAAAAATGTTCGCTAAGATATAGGTGAGTTGATACTGAAATCATCAAAGTTCGCTACGACAAAGGTGAGTTTTTGAAGAAATTATAATTACGATAACATATTGGCATCACTTATTTCCTTTTGTATGTATTATTTCAGGGCATCACAAAAACCACAAAAAAATCAATGTAATTCAGGTGAGTTCTTGAAGAAATTATGAATTCGAAGTTATAATATCACAAATTATTTCCCTTTCCTATTTATCATTTCAGAGAATAATGGAAATTTTCGCTAGGATGGAAGTGATTTGATAAGGAGATGATCGCGAATATACTTCCAGGAATTATTCAAATAACGAAACTTCCCACACTGATATTTCCTTTTATCTTTTCCGTTCTCGCACGGAAAAATCTCGAAGAATGTACGCTGACACAAAAGTCAAAATCACAGGTGTTTGATAAATTATTTGAATACTAAACCTCTTCAATAGTAATATTTCCTTTATCTTTTCAGTTGTTTTGCACGAAAAAATCTCGAAGAATGTACGTTGACACAAAAGTCAAAATCACAGGTTATTGATAAATTATTTGAATACTAAACCTCTTCAATAGTAATATTTCTTTTATCTTTTCAGTTTTTTTTTTTTTTGCACAAAAAGAAAATCTGGAAGAATGTACGTCGGCACAAAAATCAAAATCACAGGTAAATTATTTGAATACTAAAACTCTTCAATACTAATATTTTCTTTCTCTTTTCAGTTTCCTGCACGGAAAAAAATCTCGAAGAACGTACACCGGCACAAAAATCAAAATCCCAGGTAAATTATTTGAATACTAAAACTCTTCAATACTAATATTTTCTTTCTCTTTTCAGTTTCCTGCATGGAAAAAAATCTCGAAGAACGTACGCCGGCACAAAAATCAAAATCCCAGCTAAATTATTTGAATATTAAAACTCTTCAATAGTAATATTTCCTTTATCTTTTCAGTTTTCTGCACAAAAAAAAAATCTCAAAGATTGAACGTCGGCACGAAAATCAAACTCACAGGTAGATTATTTGAATACTAAAACTTTTCAATACTTATATTTCCTTTATCTTTTCAATTTTCTCGTGAAAAAACCTCAAAGAAAATCCAAACTCTCAAGAAAACACTGCCCGCGCGGCTACTACTTGTCGCGACGATGTTCATCAGCCAACTCTCAAACGCGAGCTCCCCGATTTTACGCCGTCTCCCTACATCACCACCGTTACTCAACCCAACCGACAGACGAACCGCTCTTCGTCGCTCGGACTATCAAAAATTTCGTTGCTGGCTATATGTGCGGCTGTGTGTGTATTCTTTTTAGGCAAAGAATATCTGTTTTTTTTTCACAAAATTTTTGGGAGAATTTGTTCTTGCGGACCTGCTGCAATACTTTGCATGATGGTGTCATGCGATGTATTACCTCTAGGCGAGTTTCAGTTTTCGTCGGCTCGATGTGGGTGACTAGTGGTAAGATTGGCATGCAAAATTGTAAATTGTGCGCGTTTTGCACAATTTAGAATTTTATCACTTTGAATATTTTTGCTTTTCTTTCCAGGATTTTTTTTCTAATCTGGAGAAGTAGCATAGGGCAACTTCTCGAGAATATCTAAATTTTGTCTTTTTCAGGAAATTTGTAATATGGAGAAGTAGCATAGGGCTACTTCTCGAAAATATCTAAATTTTATCTTTTTTCTAGGTATCTCTGGGAAAACATGGGGGATTCTCTACAGACGTAGAGAAGCTAAACAAAAGTAGGGTTAGGGGGTATACGGTTGTAGCGTAAATCAAAATTAATTTTGTAAACGACAGAAACCAATATGACCAATGTGGTTTTTTTTACCTGAGAATTCGGTATGTCAAAAAAAGAATTGTTAAAAATAGACTGTTTACAACCCACGTCAAAATATTGAAAATTCTTTAAAAGATTTGAAAACGAAACTGTTCAGTCCTCACACAAATATGTGGACATCCCATGATGAATTTTCTGCTGTCAGTTTTTATGCAGCAAATATAATACTAATCCCTCGATGTACTCCCAGCTTCACGCTCAATCTACCTAAAATATACAAAAAAGGAACACAAAGTATCTACATTCAAATAATTAAATTGCATAATACATATCTAAAACTTCCTGTTGATCCAATCAACGATTTGCTGCTGGCAGTATAGTGCAAAAGTTCACCCACGGCATTAAAATATGTTGTGATAAACCACATAAACTCCACAAATTCTAGTAACAGCCGAATGTTGCAGCTGTGAGATGTCGGATTTTATAAATATAGTCTCTAAAAAATAAAGGAGACTAATAAACAACAAATAAATAAAATATATTATCAGACTCACACCAATTTCTAGGCACTTCCGTGTATTTTCACTTGTAATGTCATCAAATGACATTACGTCAACCAGCTGTTCTCGCCTCAAATAAAATTCAAGCAATCGTCGCTAGGGCAACACCAAGAGGCGAAACAGACATAACTGGTTACAGCGGCTATATAAAGCCGATGAATTTCAGTAGATGGCACCTTTCTTTTGGCAGAGTTGATCTGTATCAGAGCTAATCTGAGTAAAAAGAATTGTGCTTCCTACCTTATTACAGAAGATAATTCTGGTCAGGGATAACCTGAATTTCCTTTCCTATCATACAGAAGATAATTCTGGTCAGGGATAACCTGTGCATCCTATTATTACAGAAGATAATTCTGGTCAGGGATAACCTGAATTTTCTTTCCTATCATACAGAAGATAATTCTGGTCAGGGATAACCTGAGCACCCTATTATTACAGAAGATAATTCTGATCAAGGATAACCTGAGTGTCTCAACTTTCTATAAAATCCTTTTACTTCTGTGTGCCCTCACGCATCAACACAGAAGATAATTCTGATCAGGGATAACCTGAGTGCTTGAACTCTCTAGAATCTTTTTACTTCCGTGTGCTTAGACGTAGCACCCCTTTGAATTTATTTTAGAAAATTTTAGTTTATTCACAGAAGACTAACATTTTGCTTCTTCTTCCTTTTCAGAATAAATAATTCAAGGGTGGCGGACTGCGTGGCCAAGTTTTTTTTTTGAATTGTTGGATTTATATTTTTATTTTTGAATTTTGTTATTGGATTTTATATTACTTTGTAGGGTAGTTTTAGATTGAATTTATATTGATTTTTTTATGAATTTTGTGATATTAGATTAAGTAAATGAATTTATACTTGAAGTATTAAATAAAATTTTATATTTGAAATAATAGAAAACTGAGTTATCCTCTGAGTTATCCTCCCTCACGAACGAGACTAGATCTCACATTGGTCCTTCGAGCCGGATAACTCAGTCGAATCAAATATAAAATTGAATACATTGCTTAATACTATCACGTGATTCAAGCCTCTCTATACAAAATGCCTACAGATGAGGAAGGCAGTATATCTGACACCGGGGACGAAACCATTAGCTCAGTATTAGAGTTGGTTGAGTCTCAAAAAGAGGTCAAAGACTTAATGGAAGACCTCTTTAAAAGGCATCAAAGAGACGGTAAAAAGAAAACTGTCAAATCGACAGAAAAACGCCTACAAACGTTCACCGAATATTGGAAAGAATTCCAAACACTGCATAGGGTAATTCAAAAGAGAGCGACAAAGGAAGATCGCAAATTAGAATATTTCACGAAAGAGACATTTAGTGATGCACAGGAGTATTATTATGAAAAAGCAGCAAGCATGGAAGAGGATTTAGTCAAACTAACACCAACGCCTGTCAACAATCCTCCTCAGACTCAGACATCACATGCTAGCACAAATTCATGTAATAATGAAAGACTCCCCAGAATTAAAGTTCCCACCTTCAATGGAGAATACTCTACGTGGATTTCATTCCACGATTTATTTAATTCGGTTATTCATAAAAACAATAATTTAAGAGACGTTGACAAATTATATTTTCTAAAAACGAATTTAATAGGAGAAGCTGAAAAATTACTCAGGCATTACGAAATATGCGACGCAAATTATAAACCAGCTTGGAAACTCCTAAAGGAACGCTACTCAAACAAACGAATTCTCGTCAATGTACAGTTAAAAAAATTATTGTCTCTCTCAACCATAAACCATGACAGTGCCGACAATATTAAAAGGCTATTAGATAACATAACCGAGGCTTTATTAGCACTACAAAATTTAGAAATAGTAACTGATAATTGGGATCCAATAATTATATATTTAGCAGTACAGAAATTGCACCCAGACACTCATCAACTATGGGAACAGAGCTTACATAGTAGCACTGAATTACCAGAATTAAATACACTCACAAAATTCCTAGAGTCTCGCTTCAGAGCTCTAGAAATGTTAGGAAACCAAAATATGTCGTTCGTCAAATACGGCACAGAGAAAACCTTTCTCACCTAGAACAACGTATGGATTCTTATACAAATCTAAGAATCCAGCGCCCCCACCTAATAAAACAAATTGCAGCCACTGCAAAAAGGACCATTTAATTTTTCACTGTCCAACATTCCGAACTCTGACCACCCAACAGCGACACGAAGCTGTCTCAAATAAGCATTTATGCAAGAATTGCTTATCACCTAACCATACAACATCAAATTGTACAAGCAAAAAAAGATGTTATCATTGTAACAGAAATCACAATACACTGCTATATTACGAAAGTAAATCACCCAATCAGCTCACCCAAAATTCCAATATGGAAACAAAGCAATACTCACCCGCCGACAGAAATAATGAGCAACAAGTTCAAAACTTTCTAACATCTAATATGAAGAGAGCACTACTCTCTACAGCTTTGATAAATGTCACATCACCATCTGGAATCACAATAGTGTTTAGAGCACTGATCGATTTTGGATCTCGAGTTTGAATTTTAACTGAAAGAGCCTTTAAGCGACTACAGCTTAAAGGACTCCCAACTACCCATCAATTAATTGGACTTGGTACAACGCCCACCAATACAGCTGTAAAGCAAACAACTGTCATCATTCAGTCATTACATACCAAGTTCAAAATTAGAAGCAATATGCTCGTGATAAAAAAAATCACAGACTTGCTACCTACTAATACGATTAACGTGTCAAATTGGAGACACATTAACAATCTCCCATTAGCGGATCCCGCCTTCTCGATTCCGGGAGAGGTTGATATTCTTCTTGGAGCAGAAGTTTACGCCGCCACTATTAAAAATGGCATTAAAAGAGGACCTAGCAATACACCCACAGCCCGGAACACAGAATTGGGCTGGATTCTGGTTGGAGCAGTACCAGAAGCGAAAAGCACTATCACCACCATGCTATCCACACACACCACAATAAACACTACGTTGGACGATCAATTAAGAAAATTTTGGTAGCTCGAGGAATGTAGCACCCAACCAAAACTATCACCAGAAGATCAACTCTGCGAACAACTCTATCAAGAGACAACTAAGCGATTACCCTCTGGCGAATATGAAGTAAACTTACCTTTGAAGACCAGAGATTCACCCGAACTCGGACAGTCCAGAAACATGGCCGTCAAACAATTTTTTCAACTAGAGAAAAAATTATCCAACAATCCGGCAATGCACAAACTATACAAGGAGTGCATAGATGAATACGTTCATCTTGGCCACATGAGGCCTATCTCACCTACACCAACAGAAAGTATTTCACATGATAACACCACTTTCTATTATCTCCCACATCATGCGGTGCTCAAAGAGAGTACAACAACAAAACTCCGGGTTGTTTTTAATGCCTCAGCTCGTACATCAAATGGAAAATCATTAAACGAGCAGTTACTAGTTGGACCTACAATCCAGCCAACGCTATGGACCACCCTCCTGAGATGGCGCCTGTACAAGTTTGCATTTACAGCAGACATAGAAAAAATGTACAGAATGATTCAAATGACGTCACAACACCAGAATTATCAGAGAATAATCTGGAGAGACATTCCAAATAAATAATTAAAAGATTATATTCTGACTACGGTCACATTTGGAACTACACTAGCACCATATCTGCCATCAGAACTCTACAGCAACTAGCAAAGGACGAAGCAAGTAATTATCCGCAAGCAGCTAAGAGCATTACGAGAGACTTCTACGTTGATGATTTGGTCTCAGGAGCACATACTTTGAATGAGGCACAACAACTTCAACATGAGCTCATTGAAGTTTTAGGAAAAGGGACATTCAACCTGCGCAACTGGACTGCCAACCATTATGATCTCTTAACTAATATACCATTAAATCATCGAGAGTTGAAAGCGAACCAAGAATTTTCAGAACACGAGTCCATAAAAACTCTTGGCATCCATTGGTATCCAACCACAGACTGCTTTTCATTCAAAGTTAACATTCCTGAGCCAAAAACCACATATACAAAGAGAATAATATTATCCGAAGTCTCATCTCTCTTCGATCCATTAGGATGGCTGGCTCCATCCATAATCACGGCAAAAATCTTAATTCAGAAACTTTGGCTCTCAAAATGCGATTGGGATGACATTGTATCCACAGAAATATCAAGAGGATGGAATTATTTTAAAAATCAATTACATGCACTTCAAGACATCCAGATTCCACGTGGGCTAGGCTACATGCCTAATTCAACAGAGTCCAAAAAACCAAAAGTTTTCACTACAATCATCGATGAACAAATAATCTTATTACACAAATATTCATCATTTCAAAAAACCGTAAGAATCACAGCATACTGTCTCAGATTTATAAACAGCATGCGCAAAATACAGTCCACTACTCAATATTTAACAGTCTCAGAGCTAAAAAAGGCAGAGCAATGCTTAATTAGACTTCTCCAAAATATCACCTTTTCCACCGAAATCACTCACTTACAGAAGAATTTGCCCCTTCCTAAAAAGAGTGGAATTCTCTCCCTCAATCCCAAACTTGACTCGGAAAATATGTTATGAGTTGCAGGTCGTCTCACAAATTCTCAGTTGAATTACGACCAACAGCACCATATAATCCTTCCCAAAAATTATCACATAAAAAATATTTTTATAGACCATATACATCATTATACTCTACACGGAGGCACCCAACTAATATTAAGTACTATAAGAAATCATTATTGGTTACTAAACGCCCGCAATACAATTAGACATCGCATCCCCAAATGTGTCGACTGTTTTCGATTCAATGCACGACCTAGTACTCAATTAATGAGTTCTCTACCCGTTCCTAGAGTCAACACATCTTTCCCTTTTCAACATACTGGGGTAGATTATGCAGGCCCGCTTGATATGAAAACATCTACACTAAGAGGAGCAAAAACTACTAAAGCATATATATGTCTATTCGTTTGCCTGGCCACTAAGGCCATACACATAGAGCTTGTCTCTGACTTATTGACACCAGCCTTTCTAGCCGCTCTTAAGCGATTTGTTGCACGGAGAGGCCTTTGCTCACACATCTACTCAGAGCAATAAACGAATTTCGTAGGAGCAAATCGAATTCTACAATCAGACTTAGAGAAATCTATCAGAACAGTTGAAAGCAATTTATCCAGCGAGTTTGCCAACCAAGGCATAACTTGGCACTTCAACCCTCCTGCAGCACCTCACTTTGGAGGCTTATGGGAATCTGGTGTAAAATCTACCAAACGCCATCTCTACACAACAATCAAGGATGCAAAACTCACATACGAAGAACTATATACAATTTTAGTTCAAATAGAGGCATGTTTAAACGCAAGACGCCTTTCTCCTTTGTCCAATGATCCCACCGATTACAATATCCTCACTCCCGGACATTTCCTCACTGATAGTCATAATCTCACCATAGTAGAACCTTCCCCACTTAACCCTCAACAACATCCTCTCAAGAGATGGCAGTACATCCAATCCCTCTCTCATAACTTTTGGAAACAATGGTCACGAGACTACGTACAAACATTACACCAACGACAGAAATGGCAAACAGAGAAGGAAAACTTAAAAATCGGAACTCTCGTTTTAATAAAAGAAGACCAAATCCCAATTGGAAAATGGCCATTAGGACGAATTATTGAAATTCATACTGGCCATAATAATTTGGTCAGAGTAGCAACCATCAAAACTGCAAAAAATATTCTCACTCGCCCAATCTCTAAAATCTGTCCTCTCCCATTCACAAACATCTCTTGACAATCAAATATCCCCACCAAAATCTATTGCTCTCTGGCAGTCCTAAATTCCAAAATGCCCGTTATATTCAAATATAAACGATCCCAAAAACCGCCAATAGTCACTTCAGGTTTGAAAATTGACAAGTGCGCGCAGTGGTTTTAATTCTTTTCGAGTTCGATTATATTTTTTATATTTTCATTTGCTTCGACCATGGATGAGCTACTGGAAATTTTCAACTCAGTATCCTTGGATTCTGTGGATGTTGGTCTATCACCTACTCCGCCTGAATTGCTGGCACCCTGCAAACCAATCAGGCCTATCAGCCCTCTACCTCCAACACCCAAGAAGGAACAGAAGATGAAATCAGTCGTCATACGACCATCACCCGTACATTCCTCACCCATCAAGCGAAAGGTAAGGCCATTTGAGGCACAAGAAGCATCTTCTTCAGTAAAGGCCTTACGAGGAATGCCTATGCCCAACAAAACGTTGAAATTTTGGCCTGAACCGATTGCGAATCACCCCGTGATTCGAAAGACAACAAAGCCAAGGCCTCCCCCTACTAAACAAAAGGCTATGCTACCTAGTCTACCGATTCTGCACGAAGTGGTATTCACAGAAGTCAGTAGATCAACCCAGCAATCTCCCAGCACGCAACCTCATAAGGCAAAATCTGCAGAATGCGCTGATCACAGACCTAATACAAAAAAGAGATCAACCGAAGTGAATAGACCACCTACTACTACTCTACTGTCAAAAAATCAACACGGAGCAGTACCAAATGCAATAAAGGAAGCCATCTCCAAACATTTACCAAGTACTAAACAAATACCAGACAAATCAAAACCAGGGATCCCAAGAGATCTAGTAGGATACATCTACGCTATTCCCATCGTAATAGAGCTTCTACAAAACACAAATACACCTTGGGACGTCATCAGGGAAGCAAAGGCATTCTGTAAATGGACTCTGCCGGGAGATGTAACAATGAAGATGAAAAGAGAAAAGGATAAATTACATATCTTCCATCAACAAAACGTAAGTTTATTCATAAAACAAAAAATATATTTTTTTTTCTTTTTCGAGGCGGGAGGATGTTCAGTCCTCACACAAATATGTGGACATCCCATGATGAATTTTCTGCTGTCAGTTTTTATGCAGCAAATATAATACTAATCCTCGACGTACTCCCAGCTTCACGCTCAATCTACCTAAAATATACAAAAAAGGAACACAAAGTATCTAGATTCAAATAATTAAATTACATAATACATATCTAAAACTTCCTGTTGATCCAATCAACGATTTGCTGCTGGCAGTGTAGTACAAAAGTTCACCCACGGCATTAAAATATGTTGTGATAAACCACAAAAACTCCACAAATTCTAGTAACAGCCGAATGTTGCAGCTGTGAGATGTAGGATTTTATAAATATAGTCTCTAAAAATATAAAGGAGACTAATAAACAACAAATAAATAAAATATATTATCAGACTCACACCAATTTCTAGGCACTTCCGTGTATTTTCACTTGTAATGTCATCAAATGACATTACGTCAACCAGCTGTTCTCGCCTCAAATAAAATTCAAGCAATCGTCGCTAGGGCAACACCAAGAGACGAAACAGACATAACTGGTTACAGCGGCTATATAAAGCCGATGAATTTCAGTAGATGGCACCATTCTTTTGGCAGAGTTGATCTGTATCAGAGCTAATCTGAGTAAAAAGAATTGTGCTTCCTACCTTATTACAGAAGATAATTCTGGTCAGGGATAACCTGAATTTCCTTTCCTATCATACAGAAGATAATTCTGGTCAGGGATAACCTGAGCATCCTATTATTACAGAAGATAATTCTGGTCAGGGATAACCTGAATTTCCTTTCCTATCATACAGAAGATAATTCTGGTCAGGGATAACCTGAGCACCCTATTATTACAGAAGATAATTCTGATCAGGGATAACCTGAGAGTCTCAACTTTCTATAAAATCCTTTTACTTCGGTGTGCCCTCATGCAACACCACAGAAGATAGTTCTGATCAGGGATAACCTGAGTGCTTGAACTCTCTAGAATCTTTTTACTTCCGTGTGTTTAGACGTAGCACCCCTTTGAATTTATTTTAAAAATTTTTAGTTTATTCATAGAAGACTAACAATTTGCTTCTTCTTCCTTCTCAGAATAAATAATTCACGAGGGCGGACTGCGTGGCCAAGTTTTTTTTTTTGAATTGTTGGATTTATTTTTTTATTTTTGAATTTTGTTATTGGATTTTATATTAGTTTGTAGGGTAGTTTTAAATTGAATTTATATTGAATTTTTTATGAATTTTGTGATATTAGATTAAGTAAATGAATTTATACTTGAAGCATTAAATAAAATTTTATATTTGAAATAACAGAAAACTGAGTTATCCTCTGAGTTATCCTCCCTCACGAACGAGACTAGATCTCACAGAAACACTATAAATAGGTAAAAACTGACTAGAAAATTTCGAGATAAAAACAACAAAAGACACATTCCGAAAAATAAGGAAACTATCACATTAAAAGATTAAATAAATAAACAATTAGGCTAAATAAATAATTAAATAATTACCGAAATAAAAACTTGTAACACGGAGCTTAATCGACTAAGAGACATGTGGAGAAATATGTTAAGTGTATCCCGCTAATGGAACCAAAATTCAGACTGCGCATGCGTTAATGAAATTTTTAAATTGCGCGTGAATTTACTGCGGACCAGCCTTTAAATTTGTTGGAGCCTTCTTTGACTGTATGTAGAGAGCCTCTATGTTTTCTTCTTCCTCCAATTCAGCTCTTTATGTAGGATGTTGGGGTCTTCGAAATCAAAAATGTGTACATTTTATATTGCATGCGATAGACAACCTGTACTGTAACTACGTTCATCTTTTCGTTAGTGGCTGTCATTCTGTGTGAGTTTAGATATTCTATATATAAAAGGATGGTCCTAATTTGTTGTGGGGCTGAAGCCCCAGCCTCATTTGGTGTTATTATTTTGTAGAGCCGGAATGTTTTATTGCTAATGTGTGGTATGTATGTGAGTTTTTTTTTGTATATAGAAATTTGTGTATTTTGGCTGCGTATGTTGTCGGTTCTTATATTATTGTTGGAATGACCGTGCTTAACATGTTTAATGATTTAGTTTATAATGCTGTTAGGGTAGTTGTTTGAGGACAAAACCCGATGGATCCGTTTATAATTATTATTGGGGAACTTGGAATTGCTCAGAGCAGGTACCCTTTTTACAGAAGAAAGCGCCACATTATATTTCATTTTGTGGGGGTGTGCTGACATGAAACTTAATAATCGCTCCGATGCTATTGGTTTGCTGTACCAATCCGTCAGTATTCCGTTTTTTTGTTCTGTATAGCCCCATATCCAGGAAAGGAATGCTGTGCGAGGTGACATTTTCCTTTTAAACAGTGAGTATGCGAAGGTGCTTGTTATGGAAAATCCTTACTGTCTTATCTAAGGTATAAGTAGGTAACACTGTTATGATGCCATCCACATATTGTTTGATGAATGACGGCTTGTGAGGTAGGTCGGATATGATATCGTCAAGTAGATCATCCAAAACGAATTCTGCTAAAATTCCTGATAGGCTGCTGCCCATGGCCAGCCGGTGCTTTTGTATGTAGAGCGCTCCTTGGTACATGAAAAAATTATTTTCCAAATCGTAGAATTTTAAAGCCTTAGTAATTATGCATTTGGAAATACGAGTGGCTTATTTTATCAATTTTGTTTCTGAATGTGGAAATAAAATATGCATTAAAAACAGCATGAGTTTTCTTTGAAACCAGCTGAACACCGGGCATTAAACCTATTTACACCAAATTCTATATGAAACTAAGACCCACACAAACGTCATTCACCGTTAAACCACACGCAGGAGGAACATAGCGCTATTCAAATAAATTCCAAATTTATATTAATTTGCCTTTTTAACTTGTCGATCACATATGAATTTCGCACAAATTGGTGCTTCCACTAGGCTGAAATATCTACTAAGACGTAAACATCAGGGCAGTTTGCCAAAATTTCTGGTAGATAAAATGAAGATTTTGGACAGTCTATATCGCAGAGATATAAGCAATAACAGCAAATCATAAAATTTCGTGACGATAGCATTTACCAATAGAATCAAATTTATTTCTTCACTTCTCCAACTTTATTTTAATAAGAACAATTTCTTTATTTAAAGAAGTACAATTAATTATTTTCGCGGCCGTACCTGAATAAGATAAAAATTAGACTAACTTACATTTATAATTCCATTAGCTTCTCCTTCTTTGGTCTACGAGTTTTTAGGAAAATTGCAGTTGGCGGATTATATTTCACTTAAGTTTGATAATTTACCCGTGTGAAAGAATGTGTACGTGACAATTTTAGGTTTTTCAGTTTTATGTGAAAGGAAATATATTATTCGGATTCTTTATAAATTGCATTCAAGAATTATTTGTATGATAATATGATATCTGTAAATTTCAGGCGTAAGCGGTTTCGTGCTCTAAAAATACCGGATGATGGAATAAGGTGTCATGGTATGATCGTGGGATAATTAATGCACTCAACGGAAAGGTAATTATGATATATGTATACGTTATATGTAATTATTATATTATAGATTTGTTAACTGTAACTGATAGCCTCAGAAGATTTCTTAAAATTGGAATAGATATCTGTAATAGGTTATTACGGAACCTAAGGAAGGAGAAGAGTACTCTAACACACACACGCTTTAATATGGACTCACAAGATAATAAATATAATACCATAATTTACTCCACAGAAAATAAACCTAACAACAAATGTATAAGAGACACTTATCTGTGAACTAACAACAGAAATTCCACGGTGAACACAGACAGATGTATGTATTTGACACAACACATAATTCCTCCCGATTCCTCCCGACATGCTCTTCATATTGGGACAAGGACCACAATTTGCCACAAAATTAAAGGCAGATACAAAACAAATTATCAACATCATAGCAGATGTTGAACATATCATAGATTGCAGCGATGATGAAAACTGGAAACTTAACGCGAGGAAGAACATAACACGCACTTTGACAAACAAATTGAGAAACCTCCTCATTTCAGTCCTCAAAATCAACGAATTAATAAAGTCTTAAAAACAACGCACAATTTTCTGCGAGACAATAGGAATGTCCTGCTACGAGCGTGGCCTTAGTTCGCTATTTAAATGACAATATTTCAGATATATTTAACTTTACTGTTTACTCTCACAAATTCACAAACAATAAAATCAACTCTTTATTTATCACTAGTATTGTACTTCTAATTATCACAATCCGTTTACTTCACTGCCTGAAATTAGACTCGCCTCCTGGATGTGAGAGCGCCATATTTATACTCTACGAATTATCCTATAACCTTCCTTAATATTCCGTTCTCCGAACCCAAAGTTTACTAAGATCACACTAATCTAAAATTGTTTCTAATTCTAACAGCTGTCGCTTGTGTCACTTGATACATAGTGGTCTGGTAACTTTTGTTCGCCTTTGGGTGTACCAAACTTGAGGTCGCTTCGTAAATGCATCTCCCTTCCGAATACAACCTTAGCTGAAGTTTGTCCGGTCGTGTTGTAAACAGCTGATGGATAAGCCATTAGGAACACGGGAATATGAGAAGTAGCACTTCCTTGTAGCACAATAATTTCACTCTGATTTTGAAAGTGCTTTGCTAAAATAAGCTACTGGCACTTCTTGAACAACCTCCTCCTTTCAAAGCACTGCACCACTACCTACATTGCTGGCATCCGTGTCCAATATAAAAGTTTTTTCCAGCTTTGGATAGTGAAGCACTGGAGTTCCACAGAGGTGTTGCTGCAAATTTGCAAAACTTTCGTTACATTTATCCGACCATATGAACGGTTTTCCTTTTTCTGTAAGTTGATGTAGGCTCCTTGCTATATCTGTAAAACCTTTTACGAATCGAATATAGTACATAGGTAGCTAGTCCAAGAAAACTCCGTAATTGATGTTTGTCCTTTGGAATTGGCCGCTTTTTCACAGCTGCTATCTCCTCTGGATCAGTTCTTACCCCTTGTGATGAAACTATGTGCCCTAAATATTTTACTTCATTTTTTAATAAGGCGCATTTATTCGTACTGAGCTTCAGTTTCGCATCTCTCAGTCTTTGAAGTACGTCCCCTAAGTTGTTTTTATGTTCCTCGAATGTCCTTCCGATTACTATTATGTCATCTAAGTATACAAGGCATGTTTTCCAGGTTAGTCCTCTTAAAACACATTCCACGTGTCGTTCGAATGTGGCTGGAGCATTACATAATCCAAATGGCATAACTTTGAATTGCCATAAACCACTTCCAACCGAGAAAGCAGTTTTGTCTCGCTCCTCGGGATGAATTTCCACTTGCCAGTAACCGCTCTTCAAATCCAATGTGGAAAACAATTGCGCTCCGGAAAGGGTGTCCAATGTATCATCAATCCTTGGTAAAGGATAGCTATCCCTTCTCATTACGTTATTTAGTTGGCGGTAGTCCACACAGAATCGGGTGCTGCCATCCTTTTCCCTGACCAAAACAACTGGCGATGTCCAAAGGCTGTTAGATTCCTCAATTATGCCTTGTTCCGTCATGGAATTTATCAGATCTGCAACTTCTGGTTGTTTGGCTAATGGTAGTCTTCGAGGTGTTTGCCGAATGGGCCTAGAATCTCCTGTATTGATCCGATGCTGGACAAGATTTGTTTTGCCGTAATCATCATCACTCATGGCAAATAATTCCGAAAATTCATCGATCACCTCTCTGGCATCATTGTATTGCTGTTCACTAAAGGCACTAGATGAAAGAAGGTTCTGAACCTATTGAGTAGTAGCTGGTATACGTATTGCCTCCATAATATTACTACCATTATCCAAATTAACAATCTGATAAACGGATTAACAATTGCCAATTATAGCACCTTCTTTTAGTTGTACCTCATTTTCGGATGTGTTGAGCACTCTGACTGGAATTATTGTCACGCCTTCTGTCTCACCAAAGTCTTACCAAAGATGATGTTCGATGTCAATTTTGTAGAGTTAGGCCCCACCAGATAGAATCGGCAGGTCCCGATGTCATCAGTAGGCTTCGTCCATACTACCGCCTCGGAGCATGCATAGAGAGTAATATTTTCATACACCATCGTCCTTATTTTCCGACATTCAGATTTATTTTATATGTGGTCATGAAATCTACTCCAAGAATGCATTCATCCGTGATGTCTTACACGAGGAAAGTGTGAGGAAATCGTAGTTCGCCAAGTTGAACATCCAAAGTTATGTTTCCAAAAACTGGTGCTGCTGCTGCAGTTGCTGTTCTTAGTAAATATTTGGCGGTGTTGTGAAGCAACTTGTTTTTGACGCGATCTGCTCTAATAATTGATCTCGAAGCACCAGTGTCGATAGTGATTGAGCAGTCATTGTTCCCTACACATCCATATATAACGAGGCTGCTATTATTTCTCTGCAACTTGGCTACTTGATTGATGACTTCGGGGCTACGCACTCTACCAACCAACTTCTGCCCTCCAAAGTTGGTATTTACCAGTTTTCCGACTGCTGAACAGGAGAGCTGATGCGACTAGTCGCTGTTTGATTTCTGGTATCTCCACGAAAAGCTTGCTCCCTAGTTTCACATCGTTGGCATACTTTTCTGTTCTACTCTTCTTGTGATTCCATTCGTCGGCGTTTTCTGCAGTCCCTTTGGAGGTGTCCGGGTCTATTACAATTCCAGCCTAGAAGAGTACCACGTGAAGGAATGCTCTCTAATGACTGCATTCTGTTGCAAGTACATTCCTCCACCGAAATTTCTCTCACTCGTACAGCACCCCGAGAACCTTTTCTATCAGATTCGTATGCTAATGCATAGGCTAGTGCTTCTGCTGTCGACTTCTTTCCTGCTAGCCTTAGTGCTTTTTGTAAATTTTGATCTCCAATAGCGTTCAGAAATGCTTCGGTTGCCACTTCATTAAGGAATTCTACATTGACGCTTGAGTATGAAAGATAAGCTAATCTTTCCACATCAAACTGCAGTTTTTGTAGTGATTCGCTATGCTTCTGAATCCTGTTGCGTAACTGCAAGCGATATACTTGCTGTATGTGCTCATCTCCATTACATAATTCTATCGCCTGTAGTAATTGAGTGAAATCACGTTGCTTGTCAATCGATATAGTTTGTAATAGCTCTGACGCGGGACCTCGAAGTGCTAAGACCAGAACTGTAGCTTTGTCTGCGTCATTCCATCCATTTACACCGCTGAAGCTGCCTCGAATTGTCTCTCAAAAATATGCCACGTATTTTGTCCATCAAATACTGGGGGTTTCAATCTGCCTGCATCGGATATTTCAGTACCTTCATGCTAGGTTTCTAGATAATTCTGCAAAGAACTCTTTTGTTCGTCCCAACGGGCTTCCACGGAATTCTTTTGTTCTTCTAAACATGCTTGCAAAGAATTCTTTTCTTCTTCTAAGCATGCTTGCAGCGAATTCTTTTGATCCTCATTAGCTTTCTTCTCCTCATCCAAACGGGCTTCTAGAGAATGCTTTTGCTCTTCTAAACATGCTTGCAGTGAATTCTTTTGATCCTCATTAGCTTTCTTCTGTTCATCCAAACGGGATTACAGAGAATTCTTTTGTTCCTCAAGAGCATTCTTCACCTGCAGGGTTGAAAGCCCCATTTTGGTCATTAAAGTACCCAAAAGCTGTTCTATGTTCATCGCAGGCTCTTTTTCAGCTTCTGGCTCTTCCTCGAAAACGAATGTCTCAGGATTCTTTTCTTCCTCTATCAAAGCTTGTCTAAGTCGCTCGACTAGAACATTCTTTAGACCTGTCGTTTGCAATGACCGCTTCCCCAACTCCAGTTTCAATTCCTGTATGCGAAGCTCCTCCAGTTTGCGTCCCATTACTATGATAATTCACTCACAGTTTAATATGAAATTATCTTTAGGCATTTTCACTTAAAGAAGGAAAGTTTCACACGATTTCACCAAATTAATGACTCTTTGAATTTCAAAGTCAAATGCCACCACTTTATTTCGCGATTTTATCCCACTTCTGACACCAGTTGTTACGAGCGTGGGCTTAGTTCGTTATTTAAAACACAATATTTCAGATATTGTTATGCTATCATACCATCATCAAATATGTATATGAAAATTAATTTACTTCAGTATAATTACATACTTCTTTCTCATGGGAAAATTTAGAGACAAACAAAAATCTCAGATTGCATTTTATCGTTTACCGACTTAATGAAAAACAAAAGTGTCTCATTTCATTTCATTTGTTGAGAAAATATTCAGTTTAGTAAAAATTCTTTCCCATGAGAACTTTATGCTGACTAAACTTAAAACATGTATTTAAATGATCAGATTTGTTAAGAAAAATTATTCGTACTGAAATTAAACGGCAGTAATCATCACAGGTTTTTTTTCATATCTAAACATTTGACGACCGTGACAGGACAGGATTATTCAATGTTTGAGTAAGGTCTTGTCTAAGGAAAACCGTGGTAATCTAAAATAAAGATTACTAGAACTTATCTTTCTTTCAGAAGGGTGTATCCACATGATCATAGTTCTCAGATCAGGAAGTCCAACTAAAGAGACAGGCAGAAGCACATCCATGAGAACCGCATTCAGCACCAAGTCTGAAGAATCAGGGCATTCTAACCAAAGAGACAGGCAGCAGCACATCCAGGACAAACACACTCAGCGCCATTTCTCGCGGATCAGGCCAGTCAGCATCCATACAAGCAAGTTGTAACCAAGAAAGAGTGCCATCAGCAATTCCAGATGACCATAGGAGATCACTACAAACCCTACCAAGGGCAGCATCATAACAAGTCAGCACAAGGTCATCAAAAACCAATACCATGTCTAACATAGACAAGCTAGCGCCGACTCAAACAAGCATTGGGAAGGCCATCATTCAACTGTTTAAAAACTTCACCAAAGAAAGAACGGAACATACGTCCACTGATAATACAATCAAGTACAAGCAAAGTCTAGAAGAACAGTGGACTAAGTTCGTTCAAAATAACAAGGAACTAAGAGAGTTAGAATATGAGAACCGAGAAAATTTGTAATTCACCAAAAATTACTTTGACAACCTCGAACAGCAATATCACAAGCTCCTACAAAAGATAATAGATCGTTTAGAGCCGGCGTCAGAGGCCAGTGGTCTCATAGAACTGACAGAAATTCACAGAAGTCGAGTAGAAATTGACACTAATGTCCGCCGACAGAACAGAATCAGGCAACAGCAGGACACTATCCAGGTATTAACCAAACTACTTAAGTCAATCGAGCAGGACAAGATTAACCTACGTACCAAGGTACCTGGCAATTAAAATCACTGCGATTAGCGACTATTGGTCTGAAATAATGACGAATCACAAGGAAATCATGGCTCATTGCAATCAATACAATTATAGTCCACATTCATTGTCTGACTTAGAAATTCACTATCAGAGCATAAGGATAACTTTGGAAGAGCATCTTGAGAACAGCAGTGTCTTTCCTCAGTGTAAACTTCCGAAAATAACACTTCCAATTTTTGATGCCAGTTATATGAAATGGAAGCAATTTCAAGACCTGTTTGTGCAACTCATTCACGATCAGCCAATGAGATCAGCTCAAAAAAGGTTTTATTTAAAGGCTAATCTGACTGGTGAAGCAAGCAAACTTATACGTCACCTTCAAGCAACAGATGATATCTTACTAGATAGATATGACAACAAAAGATCTCTCCATATGGCGCTGTTAGACGAGCTACTGTCTCAACCATCCTTATCAACCGAAAGCTGTTCTGGATTAAAACGTTTGCATGATACTACTAAAGAGTGCATTTTGGCTATTGGAAACTTGGATATTCAAACCGAGAATTGGGACCCTATAATGGTACACATTTTTTACAGAAGTTGGACAAGGAAAGCCGGAAAGCTTATGAACAGAGCCTTAAGAGCCCAAGAGACACCCAGACACTGAAATACTTTTTCGAATTTCTTGAAACACGTTTCCATCAACTAGAAACAGTGTTATCAAAGGATGAACGAAGAAAACCGTCTGCATTTATGGTCGCTCCACAGGAAGGGTCCTGCGATTAGTGTAAACCAAGTGGACACAAGATATTTACTTGCAGTAAATTTCTAAGACTGTCTTCAAGCGAACGAATGCAAACGATTAAAAGACTTCAACTATGTCTCAATTGTCTCAGATCCAACCACACATTACGACAGAGTAAAGCACGATCTTGTGCAAAATGCAATCAGCGTCATAACACGTTACTTCATTAGCAAAATACTTCACGGACCACCATCACACCAACAACCAATAACAAAGGACTACCAATACACGCACCAATAGCCGCTGCCTCTCACTTTGAGTTCCAACCTCAGTCACCTCAACCAACAGGAGGTAGTCTCAACGCTACCCTACCATAAAATGTAATGTTAGCCACAGCAGTAGTCTCCACTTACAATGTTTCAGGAGTACCAGTACCATGCAGAGCTTTATTTAATCCTGGATCACAACTCCATTTCATCACCGAACAAATGGTCAACCAATTAGGCCTAAAACGCACTAGGACTGACATACAAATTAGCGCTGTTGGAGGTTTGAATACAGCAGCAAAACACAAGACCTCCATAACCATCCAATCCAGAGTGACTGATTACTTAATCACAATAGATGCGGTGATTCTTCCAAAAACAGGCGAAAGACTACCAACAGCTTACATTGACACAAAATCATGTGGGCTACCAGCCGGTATAGTCCTAGCGGATCAAGTGTTTTATAATCCTCAAGAAATCGACATGCTCATAGGCGCAGAACTCTACTACGAGCTTCTGAAGGCAGGGCAACAAAAATTATATCATGGGCAACCTATATTGCAAAATACAGAACTAGGTTGAGTTGTCTCCGGGAGGCTACCAGTATCGTTTCCTACAAGACACATTTGTTGTATAGCATAGCAACCATCATTAAAGAAACTAGAGCAACAAGTCCAGCAATTTTGGGAAATTGAACAAGACGACTCTCCGACCAAGCGGCTGACGAAGGTAGAGGTAGAATGTGAAGAGCACTTCCAAAAAACCTTGCATCGATTACCTTCAGGGCAATTCATGGTTCAATTACCTTTCGCTAAGGATCCAGTTTGTCTGAGAGACTCACTTCAATTAGCCACCAAACGATTCCTGTCTCTGGAACGTAAGCTCGGCAGAGAGCGTAATATAAAAAAAAACATATGCTGACTTATTACAAGAATATAAAGCATTAGGACACATGGAGCGTATCGATTTTGAAAGTCCACCAAAATGTCATTTTTTCCACCACATCATGGGGTTCTAAAACCCGAAAGCTCTACAACAAAACTAAGAGTTGTCTTCGAGGGATCAGCAAAAACCACATCAGGATTATCACTAAACGATATTCCTGCTGTAGGACCGTGTGTTCAGCCAGGTTTATTCACCATAATTGCAAGATTTAGAACATGCCGTTATGCTGTTACAGCCGACATAAGTAAAATGTAGCGGCAAGTACTAGTTGAAATAGCTGATCGAAACTTTCAGCTCATATTATGGCGTGAATCACCACAACACCCTATGCAGTACTACAAATTAAACACCATCACGTATGGAACAACCTCGGCTCCGTTTTTGGCTACTCGCTGTCTAAAACAATTTGCACTGGATGGAGAGGATACATTTCCTTTGGCAGAAGATCTGCAATTGAGCACATACGTGGATGATATACTAACTGGAGCAGACACTCTAGACAAGGTGAAAGCACTCAAAACTGAATTGATCACCCTACTAAAAAGTGGTCACTTTGAATTAACAAAATGTTGTGCTAATCATTCAGCTATACTCAGTGATGTTCCGGAGGAGTATAGGGAGAAGACTTTGCACATCAATAATACAGAGGCAATCAAAACACTAGGCCTGGCTTGGCAACCAAGTGAAGATATATTCCAATGCTACGTAAATTCAGAACAATCAGATAAAATAACCAAGAGAAGTGCATTGTCCGACGTTGCCCCCCTATTTGACCCACTCGGCCTCATTGCGCCAGTAGTGGTCTTAGGGAAACTCTTCGTGCAAGAGTTATGGAAGTCAAACATGAGTTGGGACGAAGAAATTCCAACACATCTAAAGCATAAGTGTATGTCTTTCAAACAAAGTCTCGAAGAAGTAAGGCGCATAAAGATTCCAAGATCAGTGATCATACCAGAAGCAGAACTAATTCAACTTCATGCCTTCTCAGACAGCAGCACCCTAGCATATGTTGCGTGCTGTTATATTCGATCAATTGATAAATATGGTCATATTCTTGTGAGACTACTTTGTGCAAAATCAAGAATAGCTCCGCTAAAATCAACAACATTAGCTCGACTAGAACTATGTGGAGCTTTTCTCATGGCAGAAATGGTGGAGAGATTATCACAAGACTTACCCATTAAAATTGAAAGGGCAACATACGACACAGATTCAACAACGGTTTTTTCATGGATCTCAAACCCGTCATATTTATGGACGACCTTTGTCGCAAATAGGCTAGCGAGAATACAGACTCTCACTACTCCAGATCAATGAAGGCACATCGAAGGCACTCAGAATCCAGCTGAATTGTCTCCAGAGGTGCACTTTCGCAAGCTTTAGCCCAATCTAAGCTATGGTTTAATGGACCAATATTTCTACAAGAAACAGAAGACAAATGGCCAACAGGAGGCTTTAAAATAAATTTAGAAGCACCTGAAGAAAACAAACGACGATTTGCATTTATAACAAATACGACAAGAGAGAATTACACTGATATCATAAGCAGCATTAACCACAAGTCTTCTTTTAGCAAGTTGCAGCGAATTATTGGGAATTGTATTCGATTTGCTAATAATTGTAAACTGCTAAAACAAATGCGTTCTTCAGGGGTATTGACAGTAAGTGAACTAGAAACGGCGGAAAATTGCAGAATAAAAAGCGTCCAGAGAACGAGCTTTAAAACAGAATAAATTTGTCTGAAAAGGGAAGGCACGTTTGACAAAGAAAGCGTCATTCTTACCCTCTGTCCGTTCCTAGATGAATCAACTGACATCATCAGGGTAGGAGGCAGATTAAGACACAGTGATTTGGAAAGGGGCGCAAAATACCAAATATTCTGCCTAAGGATCATATAGTCACCGAGTTTCTAATACGGCAATTGCACCTCAAGAATATGCATGCCGGTCCACAAACTTTGACTGCTATAATAAGGCAACGATTCTGGCCTTCAGATGTCAAGATAATTGCTTAGAGAATAGTGCATGCATGCATTAGGTGTTTCAGATGCAAACCACAAACCATCACTCAATTAATGGGAGACCTTCCAAAGGAGCGTGTACAACCAGGACGACTATTTCATACTACTGGAGTTGACTTTTTTGGCCCATGTCACATACATTACAAAATCAGAGCAAGGGCACCAACTAAGGCATATATTGCAGTATTTATATGCTTTAAAACTAAGGCAGTCCAGTTAGAACTCGTTAGTGATCTCAGCAGCGAGGCATTTATCAACTAATTAAAACAGTTTATATCTCGAAGAGGTCTTTGTCGTACAATACACTGTGACAATGCTACCAACTTCATCGGGGCGAAATCTGAATTAAGCGAATTGAAGGAAGCGTTCACCTCTCAATCATTTCAATCAAAAATTCAAGAAATTTGTTAACTCAACTACATTGAATGGTAGCCAATTCCTCCTAGATCTCCTCACTTCGGAGGTCTGTGGGAAGCCGCGGTAAAATCCGCCAAATACCATCTTATACGCCAATTAGGAGCAGCCAACGTAACATATGAAGAGTTGCAAACAGTAGTAACTCAAATTGAAGCCATTTTTAACTGTCGATGCCTCACACCATTATCATTAGATCCGAATGATTTCGAAGCGCTCACACCGGGACATTTCCTCATAGGCGCTCCATTGACGTCCTTCGCGGAACCTGACATAAGTTAAGTAAATTTCAACACACTTTCCAGATATCAACGTCTTCAACATATTTAACAGAATTTCTGGAAACGTTGGTCGACAGAATATCTTAACCAGTTTCAAACAAGAAGCAAATGGGCCGAGAGTAAACCAAACATAAAACCTGGCACAATGGTATTATTAAAGGAACAGAACGCGCCACCACTCAAATGGCCATTAGGTCGGATTGTGGAGACAATTGAGGTCCTGACAAAAGGATACGAGTTGTCATAGTAAAAACAGCAGCAAGCACTTAATGAAAACTAAAGTGTCTCATTTCATTTCATTTGGTGAGAAAATATTCAGTTTAGTAAAAATTCTTTCCCATCAGAACTTTATGCGGAATAAACTTGAAACATGTATTTAAATGATCAGATTTGTTAAGAAAAATTATTCGTACTAAAATTAAATGGCAGTAATCATCAAAGGTCTTTTTTTCACATCTAAATAGATATCATTAACAAGTTCTTTCTTTATTTAATTTTACTGTTTACTCTCATAAATTCACAAACAATCAAATCAACTCTTTATTTATCGCTTGTGTCGCTTTGTGGGGCGTACCAGTACTAATTATTAATAATGGCAAGGGCAACTGCACAATCATTATTGAAAGACAGCAATATGAGCAAAAAATTAGTGAACATCTAAGTGATACAAACACATATGATGTCATCCACCATCATAATTACACGGACCTAATTTAACAACTCATACATGGAAATAATGCAATAATACCGGAACCTGACTCCGCAAAACTTACAATATCACATGCCATCCCACCACGAATTTACGGAACACTAAAAGCACATAAACAGAACTATCCAATCCGACCCATTGCTACCGCACGAGACACACCGGCTTACGCCATGTCAGCATTCATTAACACCATACTGGGAAAAGTCCGTGAAAATACGAAATATAATGTACCAAACTACTACACTTTCAAGGAATTTATGAACAATACGGATATCTCACCTATTCTCGTTTGATGTAACACAACTGTACACATACATCCCGCATGATCAGCGTGTGTTAAAAATATGGCCGATGATAAAACAAGTCACCCGTATTTCCAAATGCATGTTTACTAAGGCTTTAAAATTCTGCGTTTTGGAAAATAGTTTTTTCATGTACCAAGGAGCGCTCTACAAACAAAATGACGGACTGGCCATGGGCAGCAGCCTATCAGGAATTTTAGCAGAATTCGTTTTGGATGATCTACTTGACGACATCATATCCGACCTACCTCACAAGCCGTCATTCATCAAACAATATGTGGATGGCATCATAACAGTGTTACCTACTTATACCATAGATAAGACAGTAAGGATTTTCCATAACAAGCACCTTCGCATACTCACTACTTAAAAGGAAAATGTCACCTCGCACAGCATTCCTTTCCTGGATATGGGGCTATACAGAACAAAAAACAGAATACTGACGGATTGGTACAGCAAACCAATGGCATCGGTGCGACTATTAAGTTTCCTGTCAGCACACCCCCACAAAAGGAAATATAATTTGGCGCGTTCTTTTGTAAAAAGCGTAATTGCTCTGAGCAATGCCAAGTTCCCCAATAACAATTATAAACGGATCCATCGGGTTTTTCTCCTCAAACACCTACCCTAACAGTATTATAAACAAAATCATTACACATGTTAAGTACGCACATTCCAACAATAACATAACAACCGACATACGAGCCAAAAGACACAAATTCGTATGTACAAAAAACTCACATACATACCACACATTAGCAATAAAATCATTCCGGCTCTACAAAATAATAACACCAACATTAGACTGGGGCCAAAAAAACACAACAATTTTAAAGCTGATACGCAGTACATTCACGCACAATATAACAATTTTATTAACGCATGCGCAATCTGAATTTTGGCTCCATTAGCGGGATACACTTAACATATTATTTCTCCACATGTATCTTAGTCTATTAATCTCCGTGTTTCACGCTTTTATTTTGTTAATTATATAATTATTTATTTAATATTTTAGTGTGATTATTGTTATTTATTGTGATAGTTTCCTTCTTTTTCGGAATGTGTCTTTTGATGTTTTTATCTCGAACTTTTCTAGTCAGTTTTTACCTATTTATAGTGCTTCGATTTCAAAGCTCTTAAAGAATTTTTAATATTTTAATAGTTTGACGAGGATTTTTAACAATCCATGGAAGTTTTCCTTTTTTGGACATACCAAATTCTCAGGTGAAAATTACCATATTGGTCATACTGGTTTCTGTACGTTTGCAAAATTAATTTTGATTTATGGTTGCCCTTTGTTTTAGTCTTGATAATGGTTTACACCCAAGACCGAAATATTGGAATTTCGAGGAAATAAAATATGCATTAAAACAGCATGAGTTTTCTTTGAAACCAGCTGAACACCGGGTCATTAACCCACTTACACCAAATTCTATATGAAATTAAGATCCATACAAACGACATTCACCATTAAAAATCTTAAATACGTGAGATTTAAAAGTTAATCTAGAAAATTTCACGCCTGAAAGTCAACCATTAAAAAACAATTATGTATTACATCCACGTAATACAACATTTAAAGATTCTAACAACAGATTTTCAAAATTAAAAAACGAATTAAAAATAGAAAGTCTAGATGCAGAAGCAAAAAATTTGATACTACACTCGTATGAAAAATACCAAAGTATATTTCATTTGCCTGATGAAAAATTAACAGCAAATAACTTTTATAAGCAAGATATTGCTTGCATTGAAAATAGTCCGGTTTATGTCAAGAATTACCGTTTATCACATTCGCAGTTCAGGATAATATACCTAATAGAAAAGTCAACTAGTCCATATAATTCACCTTTACTGATAGTACCCAAAAAGAGTAGGGATGATGAAGTTTTATAGTCGATTTTAGGCAACTGAACAAAAAAATTGTTGATGATAAACTCCCATTAACTAGACTTGATAATGTCTTAGACCACCTAAGTTGAGAACTTTCAACTCTAGACATAGCAAGTTCATTTCACCAAAATCAAGACATTTAACAGCCTTCTCGACAAGTCGAGGACACTTTCATTTTAAACGTTTGCCATTCGGCTTAAAGATTTCAACAAACAGCCTCCAAAGAATGTTATCCATAGCACTCAGTTGGCTTGAATCTAATGCTTTTATGTATATTGATGACATTATTGTTTTTCGATGTAGTCTTCAACATCATAGGAATAGACTCCAAAAATATAATCTTAAACTCAATCCCAGTAAGCACAATTTTCTAAATAGAGAAGAAATATACCTCGGTCATCAAATAACAGAAAAAGGTACAAAAACTGATCTTAATAAGCATCACACTATTCAAAATTACCCTATTCCTAAAAATGCCGAAGAAGTTAAAAGATTCGTCGCAATTTGCAATTATTACAGACTCTTTATATCAAATTTTGCAAGGATAGCAAAACCTCTAAGTTCCCTTCTTAAAAAGAACAAACTTTTTGAGTGGTAGAAGAATGTAAAAACTCATTTGAGAATCTTAAAAACAAATTTATCAATCCACCAATTCTCAAATATCCTTATTTTGAACAAACATTCAACTTAACCACTGACGCCTCAGATCAAGCCTTAGGCGCAGTTCTTTCTCAAGTAACAATTGGTGAGGACAGACCAATTTGCTACGAGAGTAAAACTCTCAATAAACATGAAGTAAACAAAGCAATAATTGAAAAAGAGCTTTTATGGATCCACTGGGGAATAAACTATTTTAGACCATACTTATACGGTAAAAAAATTATTGTGATAACTGATCACAGACATTTGGTTACCTTATTTACTCACAAAAATTCATCATAAAAATTAACCAGAATTCATCTTGATCTAATGGATTACGACTTTGACATCATATATAAACAAGGTAAAATGAATACGAACGCTCTCTATCTCGAATAAAATTAAATTCGCATCTCTTAAAGAAATTTATCCCAAAAAACATAAATGTAATCACGAGAGGAATGCTAAAGAAAGCAAAAGAAATTAACTCTGAAGAGACTACAGATCCAATGATAAGTTTGGCCAACTTTATGCATGGGACTGTACGTCCATCTCAGATGTTAGAAATGTAAAAAAGATTTAATTTCATATAAAAGGAAATAATGAAATTGTCGAAAATAATAATAAAAGACGATGAGGGCAGTGATAATCTAGAGAGAAATTTAGATTTAGTCCTGGAGAAACTGTTACTCAAGATGAAGATGAATAAAATATATGAATTAGCAATATCATATGATGATAACTTATTTAAATATATACATAGATGCAAACAAATTTATGAAAAATTTTAATGAACTGCAGTATAAAAATAATTCAAGTAATATGGTAATACCACTAAGAATCTTATTATACACCTCTTCAAAAGGTTAACGGATCTAAAAGAAATAAGAGACATTATTGAACAATACCATGCCTCACCATATGGAGGACATGCTGGAATAAAAAGATGCATTGCAAAGATAAAACAAAAATTCATTTGGAAAAACATTAGAAAAACAATAATACAATATGTGAAAACTATGAAACCTGCGCACGAAATAAAATAATAAAACATACTAAAGAACCATTTGTAATCACAGATCCGCCAAATAGTAGTTTCGAGTAGTTTCGAGACTATTTCAACAGATACAATAGGATCATTACTAATATGGAATGGTTACAGATACATACTAACAATTTAGTGTGAACTCACAAAATTCGTTGAAGCGGTTCCAATCGAAACAAAAGAAGCAGAAATAGTAGCACAAGCACTACTCGAAAAATACCTGTTTTTGTATTATATGTTTGCTAATATAAGGTTAATTTGCAGTAACGTACCACTGCAGGTGTGGGCTATCGCTGAATTGCTATTGAGTTTCTGGCAAGTTACTGTTATTTGCTGTGCGATGAACTGGATATTGCTGAATTCTGATTTAAAATTCGCCAGGTCGTAATAGGTGGCGATCTTCCATTCGTTGGTGTAGAGGTTGGCTCTGCCAATCCCCTCGAAGTAAATGCCTGCAGTAGCATTCAGCTGATTGATTTCTATCCCTGAGCCCTAAACGAAAGGGATGCAAATTAAAATGAATGCTATATGCACCATTTTGGAAACCTGGAAGATGATATTGTATTATTCGATTGGAATGAAGAGGATGATGAAGTTGTTGATATTACTCTGAGTCATTGTTGTGGACTCTTTTATTTTTGTTGTTGACCTTTATGGTGGAATTTTCGGGGGAATTAATCTCCATTATCTCATACGGACCTGACCATAGTGGTGAGAACTTATTATCTCTCACTCTGCTTTTCAGTAAGACTTTATCACCAGTATTAAATTTTTGGACGGAGTTCTTATCGTATTGCAATTTTGATCTTTCTTTATTTGCCATGGCTAGTTCTTTAGATATTTTGAAGCTATTCTGTAAACGTGCTTTTAACTCGTTCGCATAATTGTCGTAATTATAGCAAACGGTTGGAGAAGATTTCAAATTGTTTGGAATTTCGGCTGGGAATCCGTAAAGGAGTTCGCGTAGAGTATAATTAGTACTCGAATGAGGAGTAGTATTGTATACAAACATGGCATAAGGAATCCATGTATCCCAGTCTTGTGGATCTTTTGCTACATAAGATCGGAGATATTCTGCTAAGGTTCTGTGACTTCTTTCCAATGCACCATTCGTTTGAGGGTGATATGGAGTAGTTTTATGTCGTTTTATTCTTAGTAATTTAGATACCTCGGCGAACATGCCACTTCTGATGTTAGAACGTTGATCTGTGAGGATACTTTCTGGAATACCATGTCGACAAACTATCGTTGTCGTGAAGGCTTCCGCTAATGTCTTAGACTCGGTGTCGACTATAGGAATAGCCTCAGAAAATTTTGAAAGGTCGTCTTGGTATGTAAGCATGTATTTGTTTCCAGAATCAGAAATTGGGAGAGGTCCTACAACATCTAGGTACACTCTTTCGAAAGGCTTGGAGCTAATGCTCGAGATTTTCATAGGAATTTTAGGGTTTCTGGAAACTTTTTTCACCTGACAAAGTTTACATTTCCTTACATATTTGACCACGTCGTCTGACATGCCAGGCCAGTAGAATTGCTTTTTGATTCTTTTAATAGTACGGGAAATACCTTGATGGCCTCCCGTTGGTAATTAGTGAAAATCTTTTAAGACGTGTTCGATGTCATTAATGTCGGATAAATATTTAATAGAATCTTGATGAAGTTTAATATTTATTTGTTTAGCAGTGAAGACCTTGGCAAAATATTTTTAATAATTATTAGATTCTGTGGATCTAATACGAGGAAGGAGATATTTATTTATTTTTAGTCGGTAAAAGAGGAAAATTAGTCTCAGTTATTATGACTGAGGAATTGTTTGATGACGATGGAGCTGAGTTTGGAGTAATAATACTCGTGTCGGGAATGTTCAGATTTGCCTGAGCTCTAGCTTGATTCCTTGTTACCCACATTTACACAGGTGGTAGGTTCTGCGAAATATTCGGTATTATCTGGAATAGCTCTACTGAGAGCGTCTGCATTTGTGTTTAGCCTACCTGATTTATGGACGATCTTGTAGTCATATTCCTCAAGACGTATTCTCCATCTCATCAGTCTTGAGGAGTGGTCTTTCAGATTCATGAGCCATACTAATGGTTTACGGTCAGTTATAATTGTAAACTGTCTGCCATAAACGTATGGTCTGAATTGCTCAGCTGCAAAAACGATTGCCAAGAGCTCCTTTTCTATTGTTGAGTAACGTATCTTTTTTCAAAAGATTTGTGAGTGGTTTGGCTATCTTCGAAAAATTTGGAATGAAGCGGCGATAGTAGCGGACGAAACCAAGGAAGGCTTTAATATCTTTCTCCTTCTTGGGCCTGGGATAGGACTGAACTGACTTGATTTTTGCTGGGTCTGGTTTGACTCCATTTTCTGTAATTATGTGCCCTGAATACATAATTTCTTTTCTTAGGAAGTGGCACTTTTCGGGTTGAAGTTTGAGGTTGAAATCACCAAGGCGGCTAAATACTGCTGTGAGTCTGGAATTGTGGTCTTTGAGATTGTGTCCATGGACTACAATATCATCCATGTATACGAAGCAATAGATGCCTTGAAGGCAAGATAAGATATTGTTCATCGCTCGTTGAAAAGTATCAGGGGCTCCTTTTAAACCAAATGACATACCATTGTATTCGTAGTGGCAATAGGGTGTGCTAAAGGCAGTTTTCTCCCTGTCCTTCGAGTCCATTTTTATCTGGTGAAATCCACTGGCTAAGTCGAGTGTGGTAAAATATTTCGACTTCCGCAACTGGTCTAATATATCAGTGATATTAAGCAGTGGGTACGCATCGCCAATAGTAATGTCGTTAATACGACGAAAGTCTACCACTACTCGCCACTTTTTGTTTCCATTCTCATCTGGTTTTTTAGGAACCAGTAGAAGTGGAGAATTGCAGGGACTATGTGAAGGTCTGATGATGTCTGACTGAAGCATTTCTTGTATTTGCCGGTTTATTTCTGTTCGGCTTGCTTCAGGAAGTCTATAAGGCTTGGTATAAATTGGCGGTTTGTCCTGGAGGGTCTCGATTTTGTGGGTAATCGCATCTGTATATGAAAGGAAATCCCCTTCTATGAAGAAGAGATCGTTGAATTCCCTACAGATATTGCGAACACTCTAAGATTCCTCTGAATTACAGTGATCCAATTTTATAAGGTTTTGCAGCTTAATTATTCTGCCCTTAATTGGATCTCTTTCAGAGTCTGTGGAGATGACCACAAAGTCGTCCAGGTCTTGGTAAACTGGGTTCACCTCGTAAGGTGCCAGATCGGCGTCCTCCTCATTTGTGTTGAGGATTAGGACTTTTGCCATACCGTTGACTGGTTTGACTATCGAGTTTCCAAGAAATAAACCTGGCCTTATTTCCTTCTTGAAACAGACCGATTGATTTTGAATAGAAGGAGTTGGAATTTCCATAATATATTCTGATCGAGCCGGTATTTTAATTTTATTGAATTTATCCGATTCTTTCGGATTTTTAATTGGAAGGAGATGTGATTCCAACTTTTGTGGAATTTGGAAGGAGTTATTCGATGATTCCGATTCGATAGAATTAGAAGGAGTTCAAAATTCATTGAAATTCTTTGATCTTTTTTTATATTTACTCATAGACCTCACCTTTTGTGAATCTATTGTTGAAGGAGATTGAATGTTATTTAGTTTAGCGTTTCGTGCGGCTATTGATGGAGATATATTTTCATTATTGTTGGTCTTCACTTCTGATGAAGTATTGGATAGAGATCGATTGTTATTGCTTTGTAAAGCAATTGATGGAGATGGGATTGTATTAATATTTTAATTGGAGAATGTTATCTCCGTATATAATAAACTTTTAGTTCGAGACCTCTTTTCTGGGTTTTCGCTTTTCAAATAAACATAAGGGTAATTTGAATAGTATTGTTCATATGGATAAGATGAATCAGATTCATTAACTTCCAGAGAAATGAATTTATTTTTATAGTCGATAATTGTATTGTATCGAGATAAAAAATCATTACCAAACAGGCCATCGTATGATAGGATGGAGTTATTTCCCACTATTTGAAATGGGTGTTCTAGGATGGAGTTATTTTGTGCAGATTCCAGAGATAATTTCAAGAAAATGAGTCCTTCTGTAGAAGTTGACTCTGTAAACAAAGTATTTATATTGCAGACAGCATCTCTGTAGCAGATTCTGTCTGGTTTCAGTGGATGGAGTTGTATTAAGCTGATCTCTGCTCCTGTATCAATCAAAAAGGTAAGCTTTGGAGCAGAACAGATGTCGACAGACAAGGAAAGCGCTAGTGAAAATTTTATTTATTTGGACGGGGATACGTATTGATTTATTTTTGTCTAGTTTCCTGTCGATATTGCCTCGGGCTTTCGATGAATCTGTGCCGTTGTTTCTATCTGCGAGGGGTTGTCGAAATTGACCCCCGCTGAATCAAGTTTCCCTGCCTGGATGCCGATGGACTTTTGCTATTTCTCCTCTTTGGAGATGGCGATCTAGCCGAGATATTGGCATTATTATATCCCCGCGGTGGAGTTCGACTATCTCGGAATACTGGCTGCTGCCAGTTCCTGCTTTGTGGCTGTCTATCAGCCGTACTTGTTTGCGGAGCTGTCTGTATTTTTTGGAAATTATTTCGATTTGCTTGATTGTCGTTAAATCGGAAATTATTTGCAACTCTTGTCTTGCATTCTTCAATAGAATGGCCCCTCCGATGGCAATATCGACAACTAGGGACCTGTGACGGAGATGTAGCATTCTTAAAATCTGGAGGACGTTGTAATTGTGAATGTGTCCTTTGGATGGTGTTAAAATGTTCCATAGATCGTTGTATGACTGGGCATTTTGAAGCAGCATGCCCTAGTGTATTACATTTGAAGCAACGTAGGTTGTTATTTATACTTTGAAAGGAATTTTGATTTACCTTGTTATATGTTTGAAAGTTGGGTTGCTTCTGCTCCATGCGTAATGAGTTATCTAGAATATGTGATTTTAGTGCGGAAAAGGATTCATCGGAATGCACTTTTTCTAAGGTCTGTAACTGTGTATTGGATAACCCATTTTCAATTGGTCTCACAGCCTGACACTCATTATCTTTTAACAAAGACCGTAGGAGCACCTTGTCTGTTGTATAGGAATGTGTTGCCTCATTTAGCTTGGACAGTGTTGTATTTAATCTCTGCAAAAAGTCTTTTACACTTGCCTCTCTACCTTGTCTTGAATAATTTAATTGAGACTGTAGGGTGGATCTAGAGGTTTTTATTTCGAAGTATTGAGTTAACAGAGATTTTAATTCAGACCAATCTGATATTTGATTTCACCTATATACATCATACGCCTCTGCAGATAATTTGCTCCTTATTAGGCTAAGGAGGGAGTGTTTTTCGCTCTCCGTCCATGCTTTTGCGTACATGTCATCGCAACTTGAAATAAATTTGTGGAAATCCTTAGAATTTCCACTAAAATTTGGAATAAGTGACCTAGCTTCTGATAGGAAGGAGGTAGATTGGTCTCTAAAGGAGACATTAGTATGATTTTCCCTGAAATTAGTTGTATTATTTGTTACATTTTGGAATCGAGAGTCCAATTGTTCTTGCGACGCAATTACAGTGTCTGTGTATGATGTTTCTATCTCAGCGTAAACATCGTTTTTGAAATAGTCATGCTCCAAATCATTAGGACCGGTATATGAAACTATTTCACTATGCGTTGCCTCAAAATCATCCCAGTATTTGTGTAATGAATTAATTTTTGTGTCAGATATGTCTGGGTTGTAGTCGATAATGAATTAGAATTGATCGATTGTATAATTCGTGATATAGACTTTAGCCTGTGATCCTGCAGCCAGAACCGTATTGTATTTGACTGATCTTTGTCTGTAATATCTTGGGTATCAGCTGCAGTTGTTTTCTGGGAAGTCTTGGGGGGTGGAATGTAAAAGGGGTTATTTGTGCGCTCTGTGTGGATTGATATGGACTTCAGCCTATCAGATAGAGTTGCCTTTATAAGATTGTACCAGTCCTCTGTTTTGTCATAGCATGACTGCTTAAAATAATCATGAGTTTCCTCAAAATCTTCATGATATTGAATCAGTGTTTCCGTTTTTTCAAATGAAGCGAACAGTTCTTCCAAATTTTGGAGTTTTTCAAAAGTAAAATCTGAAGTCCTTTTGCTTTTATTTGCTCTGTGATAATCGGCCAGAATTTGTCTAATTTCTGTAATTTTTGGGACTTGTGGTAAGCAAAGCTCATCGAAAGATTTGTTTTCGTCGGTCATGTTTGTGTTTTTGTTTGTAAGGGGGCGTAAAAATTAGGTAGAATGGGAAAGAACAAAAAAAATAAAATTTTGATACACAACACCACAAAAAAAAGGTGTGAACAAAGCTAAGAACACTTGATTTCAATTTTGTGAGATTTACTTTTGGAATGTGTAAAAATATGTATGAAAAATGGTAATAGTACTTGATATCAATTTCTGTAATAATTAGTTTTGTGTAGGAATTTTTTGTGTAAAAATTTGCATGAAAAATGGTAACAATTTATTTTCTATTTTTTTCAATAATAATTAATTTTGAAAAGTTTCTATACATAAAGGGAAAAATGTTGGAAATGATAATATGGCGATTCGGGAGGATCACTCCTTCCAACCAATCTGTTTCTCCTGATTGATAGGCTCCCGAGGTCCTATCCCAGGGGATCGATTATTGATTTTATTCGAAGTCCTCTGGCCAGCACGCTCACGAAGTCCTACCGCAGAGGTCGCTTCTAGGAAGAGCGTGTCTCAATTTAAGAATGTGTATTAGACCAATTTATATATATATCTATGTGTATTAAAATTACAAAATTTGTAGTGAAAATGGTTAAATGAAAAATAAATAACAGAGGGAACGAATTAATTAGGGAAATGCAAATTAAAAAGGAATTCTTGTGTGGATAAAGAGAAAAATAATTGAAATTGAATTGCTCTCCAACAATAAATAAATATAAAATACGAAGATAAAAGGAAAAATTACAATATAATTTTATTACATAAGTAAGAAATTTGTCTACCTTATTTTTAATCCGCATGAGAAGAGTTTACGTCTTGTGGTGTAAATTGTTGGGGATGATGCTGTTTTTGTAGATGAATGAGGTTGTTGATGTTGGTTAATGGGATGAAGATTACGATGATACATCACGCGTCCTGGGTGACGATTTCTGGATGTCTTCCTTCTAAGAATCGTCTCGTTGAGGCAGGGATGAAGCCTCCTTGGGTGCCACGGTGAGCACTCTGGCGCTTAAACATTTATCTTTCCTCTAGGTACTCATTCTTTTTTTTTTGAGTACCCGGGCTTTTTTTTATTTTATTTTTATTATATATTTTTTGCTATTATTATTTGTTGTTTTGTTTATTTTGATTTTATTTTTTTTTGTGACTGTTTGTTTATTTTTATTTGTTTTTTTTTGTTTTTCAGAAAAATTGTATTATTATTTCCTCTTTATTTTTGTGTCGGCTTTATTATTATTTTATTTCTATTTTATTTTATTGGCACTGATTTCGGGGTACCGCTGCCACCAGTTGTTATGTCACGCGCACCGTGCTCCTTAGAGAGTTCACGTGGGAGAAAGGAAAACAAAATTCAAAAATTCACTGGTTGCTTTATTTTTCTATTTCTTTTATTTTTTATTATTATAAAGTTATCTTTCAATTTATTAGTTCAATTAGTAACTATTCTTAAATAGATTTATTTTTTCTAATAGAAATTTATTTTCATTTTTTTTTAAAGAGAAAATAGCGTTTCCCTATATCACTGATTTTTCCTCCCGTTTTTGTTAACACTCCCGATTTCTTGGCTTATTCGCCCGGCGGTTGAAAAACAAAACTCCTCGAAGTTTAGGATAGCTGCCCCCAGGTACCCACGAAAACTTACAAAAAAAGCTTTTTTTCTTTTTGCTTTCTCACGACGATGAAAGATCGTACGTGAGAAGATGCGATTTGTCTCAAGTGCATTCAATTAGCGTGACGAGAAATGATATCCGATCACACGGCATGTAGGTAGGTATACCGTGCGAGTGGAGTGCATGTCTGATAACGAAATGCAATTTATGCTAAATTGCATTTTGTTACGACATGCAAATGCATTTTTAAATACATTTGAAATTTTTGAAGGCAAATGAGAAATTTAAATGATTTAAATGAAAATTTAAATTACATTGATTTTTCGTTTTCAGGGTCATTTTTGCGATACATCAATATATTGCATAGGGCAATATATTGATGTATTCACCTTATGGTTGTGATTCGGGGCATTGGGCACCTGAGTCACAACAGCATCACCTGTTAAGAAGTGACGAGGTGTTAGTACTGTAAAATCCTCTGGGTCTGATGGCCTTGAGTTCATGCATGTTTCTACCTGAGACAACATCGCATTCATTCCTTCAAATGTTAAAATTGCATTGCCTAATATTCTTCTTAGGTGATATTTTGCTGATTTCACACAGCTCTCACAAATGCCGCCAAAATCTGGGGCTGACGGGGGAATAAAATGCCAGTTAAATCCTTCAATTGCAAGTTGTTGGGCAGCCTTTTCATTTTCACGATATATTTCCTTAAATATTGCATTAACCCATACAGAGTTTGCTACACAATCACTACAGATATTCTGACACAGGCCTCTGCATGCCACAAATTTTCTAAACGCTGCTATAAATGCTGTTGCTGTCGTATCACTAACTAGTTCTATGTTGGAGAAATAAGAATTTTAAGAACTTTTATTTTTCCGCTTGCCGGGCGACTGCTCTTACCACTGAGCTAACGAGACAGATGATTTTCCCTCTTGCATTAATCAAATTTGTAACTAGCCTACTAAGCCACGTTTTGCTTTCAGCTGGCATTAACCAGTAACGATGAAAGCGCACAAATAAATTGTAAATTCAATTTTATTTATTTTTCCCGCGGACGGGAATCGAACCTACACTTGTTAGAATCGGTCAATGATGGAGAAATAAGAATTTTAAGAACTTTTATTTTTAATGATTCTAAATCAAATTTATAAATACAAGAAGAAAAAACAACCGCCTCGTCCGGGATTTGAAACCGGGACCTTCCGCTTGCCGGGCGACTGCTCTTACCACTGAGCTAACGAGACAGATGATTTTCCCTCTTGCATTTATCAAATTTGTAACTAGCCTACTAAGCCACGTTTTGCTTTCAGCTGGCATTAACCAGTAACGATGAAAGCGCACAAATAAATTGTAAATTCAATTTTATTTATTTTTCCCGCGGACGGGAATCGAACCTACACTTGTTAGAATCGGTCAATGATGGAGAAATAAGAATTTTAAGAACTTTTATTTTTAATGATTCTAAATCAAATTTATAAATACAAGAAGAAAAAACAATCGCCTCGTCCGGGATTTGAAACCGGGACCTTCCGCTTGCCGGGCGACTGCTCTTACCACTGAGCTAACGAGACAGATGATTTTCCCTCTTGCATTTATCAAATTTGTAACTAGCCTACTAAGCCACGTTTTGCTTTCAGCTGGCATTAACCAGTAACGATGAAAGCGCACAAATAAAAAATAAATAAAGTTGAATTTACAATTTATTTGTGCGCTTTCATCGTTACTGGTTAATGCCAGCTGAAAGCAAAACGTGGCTTAGTAGGCTAGTTACAAATTTGATAAATGCAAAAGGGAAAATCATCTGTCTCGTTAGCTCAGTGGTAAGAGCAGTCGCCCGGCAAGCGGAAGGTCCCGGTTTCAAATCCCGGACGAGGCGGTTGTTTTTTCTTCTTGTATTTATAAATTTGATTTAGAATCATTAAAAATAAAAGTTCTTAAAATTCTTATTTCTCCATCATTGACCGATTCTAACAAGTGTAGGCTCGATTCCCGTCCGCGGGAAAAATAAATAGTTCTATGTGTACGGCCTTTACTGCTAAGCACACAAAAATAGCAATGTACTCTTTAAATATTTTGACATCACGATGTCTGCTCATTCTAAGTTGAATAGGGCCGCAGAAGTCGAGTCCTGTATTAGTGAAGGGTCTGGTTTTCGTTACTCGGTAGCTTGGTAAATTTCCCATGAGCTGGGATGACACTTGAGCTTTCTGACGATAACACACTATGCACTTGTGTATGAAGTGGCAAACGGTATTACGGGTGTCTAGCAACCAGTATCCTTTTCGCATAATGGTGATCATAAGTTGGGATGCTCCATGTAATGTCATATGATGATAATGGTGAAGAATAAGTTGCACGAAATGGCTTGACTTTGGCAGAATTATTGGGTGACGTTCATCATAAGATAAGTTGGAATTATGCAATCGACCACCTACTCCTAGTATGCCGTGCTTGTCGAGGAAGGGATATAAATTTGCTGTCTTACTTCTTTTATCTACATGTTGTGTTTGTTGTAAGTCATAAATCTCCTTGCTGAAATTCATTCCTTGAATAAATTTTATCCAAATTTTTAGGGCTTCTTTATTACTGATGAATCTTGAATGAATCGTCTTTTTGATTTTTTGAGCGAACTGTAAGTATATCACGGTTACACGAACGACTCTACCGAGTGCAGAAAATCTCTCCAGGACTTCTAGAAGGTACGTATCCTTTATACATAAATTGACATTCACGTTCCTTTTTTGTTCTAATTCTCTTGTAGGAATTATTGGTTGTATTGGCCAGTTCACGTTCTTGCTCTGTAACCACTGATGTCCATGCCACCAGAGCTCGTTGTCCTTGAGATGATGAGCAAGCAGACCTCTTGATGCTAAATCAGCAGGATTATCATGTGTTGGGACATGATGCCTCGCGGCATCACCAGGTAAGTCTAAGATTTCACTGGTACGATTTGAAATAAAAGTAGCCCATTTGCTTGGGTGAGTATTAAGCCATGAAAGTACAATCATCGAGTCTGTCCAGAGGTGTGTCTCGACTTTATCGAACTGAAAGGTATCCTTCACAAATTGTACTAATCTTGCTGCTAGGACAACTGCACACAATTCGAGGCTTGGTATCGATACAGTCTTTACGGGGGCAACCTTTGACTTCAAGGTTAATATACGAATAGTTGTATGTTCTTCATCCGTGTTTCTTACGTACAAAACTGCAGCACACGCTCTTTAGGAGTCATCACTGAAAGCATGTATTTCGATTTTCTTGCCTTCTTTACTTGTATTTAACCATCTAGGTATCCGAAAATCCTTCAATTGTGTGATATTATTTTTAAACTCTTTCCATTGATGCTTAATAGCTGAAGGAAGTGGATCGTTCCAGTTCACACCGTGAAGCCACACTGCTTGCATTAAAATCTTTGCAGAAGTTATAACTGGGGAAATGCATCCTAGTGGTTCATACAATTTAGCAATTTCGGATAATAATTCTCCCCACGTCTCGACTTCGTTTACATTGATACCCACTTTATAGCCGAATGTGTCAGTGTTAGGATACCACAACAAGCCTAAAGATGATATGCTAATATCGAGATTGAGATCTACATTGTCTTTAAGTGCTCGATCCTCCTTTGGTACTGACCTTAAAACGTGACTATCGTTGGCTATCCATTTTCGGAGTTTAAAACCACCGGACTGAAGTAGTAAATTAAGTTCCTTTTGTTTCTCTATAGCATCATTTATAGTGTCTGCTCTTGATAACAGGTCATCGACATAGAAATGACTTAGTACTGCCTTTGCGGCTAAGGGGTATTTGTGTCTTTCATCCTCAGCAAGCTGTTTCAGCACTCGCATAGCTAGGTAAGGCGCACAAGTGACGCCAAAGGTTACGGTTGTTAAAGCATAACTTTTAATTTCTTCATTGCGGCTGCTCCTCCACACAATCTTTTGATAACTAATGTCTTCCGGATGTACTTTCTGTTATGTCCGGTTCTACTCCGTGCTCCGAAGGAGAGAGCAGACGCCGATATTCAGAAAAGGGGAAAAAAAATGTAAAAGAATCACTGTATTATTTTTATTTATTTGTTACGTTATTATATTTTTTTTTCTATTCTTTTCTTTATAAATTTTTTTTTTTTTTCAATACATATTTCCGTTACCGAAAATTTGTCATATCTTTTTTTAACACATAACACAAAAATTTATTATTTATTTCTCTAACACTATCATTAACAATTTTTAGTACGGGTTTTTAGAGATTTTTACCCTCGACGGACTTAAAAAACGAACTCTGCTCGGCGGTTTTAAAATTTCAACTCCTCGAGGATCGGCGATATTGCAACCAAGTACCCATGGTAAGCTTCAAAAAGCTTTTTTTTATTCTTTTTATTACTTTCCCACGACGTGAAGAATCGTACGTGGGAAAGTACAAAAAGTTTTGGCACAGTGCATATGGATGAAATCTGATATGCACTTGTGTCTTGAAAAAATAACATTTTAGTAGTTATGTGTATGTATGTACATAGTACATGCAGATAATTTAGAGGAAAAGCTGTATGTAGGTAAGTATATGTACATGCCGTGTGAACGGAATGTAAAGCTGATAACAAAATGCAATTTATGCTAGATTGCATTTTGTTACAGTACGAGAATGCATTTTTAAATGCATTTGAAGTACAAATGGGGTTTTTTTTTTAAAATAAAATAAATTTTACCTTTCAGGGTCAAATTCGTAGTACGCCAATATATTGCATAGGGCAAGATATTGGCGTATTTGTTTTATGGTTGTGATTCGGGTCAATGGGCACCTGGGTCACAACACCCCTCCCCCCTGGGGAAAAGAAAGTTTTATTCTTTCGAGAAGAAAACTTTCTTTTTAACTAACTTAATCTTTGTTTTTGATGATTATAAGGTTACATGTGAATGATGTACTTATATACTAAGAATATACCTGCTGTTAGGTATTATTACGGAATATATATACATATTATGATATTTTTAATTACATATTTCTAATTTAATTACCTATTTAAACAAGTTTTCAATTTATAGACGATGGAAATAATTATACAATATAAGATGCATATTTGTCTATTGAAATATATGTAATAGCTACCTATTTATTTTATATATATATATATTTATATTAATTTTTTATCTTATTTAAAGAACAAAAAAGAATATTGAAATGGTAGACATTTAGTTTCATTCAAAAGAGAATGGGGAAAGTGAAAGGAAAAAAAAATTTTCACATATAAAATTTAAAAGGAATTATATATTATTTATATATATAGTGGTGAACTAACGTTAATCGTAAGTAAATAACATTAATAACGTAATTATATTTATTTTATCTTATTTATTTATTCGCTCAAATACTTTGGTATACTTACTTTTTAAAATTGTTATTTATTTATTTTATATACAAGAAAATATGGTGTCCTTGTATATAATTTCAGATAGCTTTCATAATTTTGTCGATACTATATTTATTTCAAAACTCTATATATTTCTTTTTATATTTATTACTTTGTTTTTTTTATCTTATTTTGATTTTATTTATTACACTATGTATATATATATATCTCTTTATTCTTTATCACTTTTGGTTTTTACATTTTCCTCTACATTCAATTACACACATATACAAGTGCATACGCAATGGAATGTGTGGGTATTATTTGTCTCTTAGACTGTTTTCTAGTGGGGATGAAAAAACCTTGACAAAAAACAAATATTTTTCATAAAGAGAGAGAAAAAAAAATGTTGTATTGTTCCTTTAAATTTCCTTTTTCCCTCGTTTGATCTTTGGGAGGGGAAGGTGTTAAGGGATGTTAAAAGATGGAAAAGGTTATTTCGTCTGTTATTTGTTGTTGTAATTTTGGTACTTTTTACTTTCTGATTGGAAGCATGAGTCCACGAGATATGTATATGCTAACATGTGTTTTTATATATTTAAATATATTAGAATTAGTTGGGGGAACTATCTGCAGTTCTTCTGTTGGGAGCAGGGGTTATGATGAAGTTAGACCTTCTTGGTGCCGCAGTGGGCACATCTGCAAGTATATGTTCCGGTACCAGAGGTATATCCTTACCTATGCCGGTTTTTGGTTTGAATTTCATGTACATGTAGGTGATTAGAATAGCGATAACTAATGCTATTGTTAAATATGATAAAGCATAGTGGTGAATGTGGTGATTGTTTATAGGATTTAGAGAATTTGATTCTTGTTCTTTTTGAAGGTGGATGGATTTTAAAATTTCATCGAAGTCCATGTTGTTTGTGATATTTAAAGGATTTGTTCTTCCGTACGTTTCCATAGAGGGAAGCGTCATATTTTCGATTATGTTGGAAATGTTTGTTGTTGGGATGAAATGGGAGTTAAATTTTGATATTTTTACGTTATGTCCGTGCAAGATAAATTCTTTGCTGCGGACATAACAACCTGGGTAGATAAATATTGTTCCGGTTCCCTGCAGGGTTTCCGAACTAATTGAATCTTCGCAAACGATATCTATATGGAAAGGTTTTTTGAGGGAGAAAAGCCATGCATTTTGGTTTGATAATTGTGTCATATAGTAGTTCTGATTTGAAGTCAAAATTTTACAATTTGCTGTAATAGGTTCCTTTTTTATTAAATTAATTTCACATTGATTTACTCTATTGTTTGTATTTAAAATGGGTGATGAAATTTTGCAATAAAAGTGAGTATGGTCCAACGTTGCGCAATTGTGGATTTCCTGTAGTGTTAATTCGATGTAGTGATCACGATTGTAATCAATTAATATATATTCCTTTAATGGTTCAATATATATGAATGAACCGTTTAGGATTGTCGGTAATGGCATTGCTTTGAAAATTTGGTAGGATTCTTTAAAAGGAAGTGGGATTCGAAGTTCTATAATTATTTTGTTGTTGAAAACATTTGCAGATATTGTGCTTAGTTTGTAGATTTGTGAAAATATATTGTCTCTGGAATTTATGGGAAGCATCATTGAACTCGGCAGCTCCTGCCTAATTTTTGATAAATTTTTTTCAATCTTATTAGGTGATATTAGTGTAGGGTGAAATTTTCCATGTTTGGAATCAATTAAAAGATCTATTAATTCTGACTGTGTACTTTGATATCTGAATGTCATTAATGAAACAAGTGAGACGAGTGATTCTAATTCAATGGATATTTGATTATCCAGTGTTCTATTTACCATTAGCGATGTAGATATTTGAATCGAAATTAGTTTTTTATGCATATTCAGGAATTCCTTTTCAATTGCGGCCTTGGTTTTATTAAAAATTTGAGCTGTTGCTTCTATTATCGCGGTTTGGCTTTTCATGAGGGAAAGGAGGGAATTTTGGTTTAAAGTGAGGTTGTGAATTTGTTCATCATACAACTTGGCATCATCTTCATCTAATGTGCCGAAAAGGGCTTTGGAAATGGAGCCTATAGCATTGAATAAAGCTCTTTGTTTCCTACTTTGAGTTACTAGGAGCATATTTTTGTATTCTATATTTGCTATAATAAGGTTTATCTGTAGTAACGTACCGTTACAAGTATGCGCCATCGCTGAATTTCCGTCCAATTTCTGGCATGTAGATGTAATTTGTTGCGTGATGAATTTGATGTTCTTGAACTCAGATTTGAAGTTTTCTAAATCGTAGTAGGTTACGATTTTCCATTCGTTCGTGTAAAAATTGGCCCTGCCAATTTCCTCGAAATAAATGCCCGCGCTGGCATTTATTTGCTTTACTTCTATCCCCGAGCTGGAGATGAGGGGGATGCAAATTAAAATGAATGCCAATTGTATCATTGTGAGGACCTGGAAGATGATATTGTTATATTCATTTGTGAATGTGTTTTTTTTTTGAAGGGAATGAAGCTTTTATATTAATCTGTAAAAAGTTTCAAGTCGTTATTGTGGACTCTCTTATTTTTATTATTTATTTTTACAGTGGAGTTTTCAGGGGAATTAATTTCTATAATCACGTGTGGACCTGTCCAGAGTGGTGAAAATTTGTTATCTCTCACTCTGCTTTTTAACAAGACTTTGTCTCCAATATTAAAGGTTTTCGGGATAGAATTTTTGTCGTACTGAAGTTTTGATTTCCCTTTGCTGGCCATGGCTATATCTTTCGCAATTTTATAGCTGTGTTGTAGACGTGCTTTTAACTCGTTTGCATAATTATCGTAGTTATAGCAAACGGTCGGAGATGATTTTAAGTTATTTGGGATTTCGGCTGGGAATCCGTACAGGAGTTCGCGGGGAGTATAATTTGTACTCGAATGAGGGGTGGTATTATAGACGAACATGGCGTATGGAATCCATGTATCCCAGTCTTGCGGATCTTTCGCTACATAAGATCTGAGGTATTCTGCTAAAGTTCTATGACTCCTCTCCAATGCACCATTTGTTTGAGGGTGATATGGAGTAGTTTTGAGCCTTTTGATCTTTAGCAGTTTGGATACCTCGGCGAACATGCCACCTATGAGGTTAGATCCCTGATCTGTTAGGATACTTTCTGGAATGCCATGTCGACAAACTATTGTTGTCGTGAAGGCTTCCGCTAATGTCTTAGATTCCGTGTTGACTATGGGAATAGCCTCCGAGAATTTTGAAAGGTCGTCTTGAAATGTAAGGATGTATTTATTTCCAGAATGGGAAATTGGGAGAGGTCCTACAACATCTAGGTACACTCTTTCAAAAGGTTTTGAGCTTATGCTTGAGATTTTCATAGGAATCTTAGGATTTCTGGATACTTTGTTTACTTGACAAAGTTTACATTTTCTTACATATCTTACAACATCGTCTGACATGCCAGGCCAATAGAATTGTTTTTTAATTCTTTTAATTGTACGGGAGACGACTTGATGGCCTCCCGTTGGTAAAGAATGGAAATCTTTTAGAACTTGTTCAATATCATTGCTGTTGGATAAATACTTTATGGAATCTTGATGAAGTTTGATATTTATTTGTTGGTTAACGAAGACTTTGGTAAAAATGTTTTTAATAATTGATAGATTTTGTTGGTCTAATACTGGGAAGGAGATATTTATTTGACTTAACTGATTTGCTTCTGTATATGAGCAGATCTCAGTTAGGATCTTTTCAATGTCTAATCTATCTCTTTGTGATCGGCAAGGTAGATTGACTTTTGAGATGATTACTGTGGAGTCTTTTTTCTTAAAGAAGTTCAGTTCGTTTTCTAGTAGTGGAGGTTTGTCTGAAAGTTTTAATTTAGACTTTAGCACTTTTTCAAGTTCTGTATCTTGCATTGGCAAGATGAAAAATTTGGGATTAGTATTTTTAGTTAAAGGTAATGGGAAATCGGTTTCAGTTATTATCACTGAGGAACTGTTTACCATTGATAAATCTGGATTTGGAATAGTAATATTTGGATTGGGTGTATCTAAATTCGCCTGAGCTTTGGCTTGATTCCTGGTTACTACATTTACATAAGTATTGAGTTCCGTTGATTTTACGGAATTTTCTGGGATAGCTCTACTGAGAGCGTCTGCATTTGTGTTGAGTTTTCCAGGTTTATGAATTATTCTATAGTCATATTCCTCAAGACGTATTCTCCATCTCATTAGTCTTGAGGAATGATCCTTTAGATTCATTAGCCATACTAATGGCTTATGGTCAGTTATGATGGCAAACCGTTTACCATAAACGTATGGCCTGAATTGCTCAACTGCGAAAACAATTGCCAAAAGCTCTTTTTCAATTGTTGAGTACCGAGTTTCTGCACCATTAAGAACTCGACTCACGTAGGCCATTGGGTGATCTCCTTGATCATCTGCTTGAGAAAGAACTGCTCCGATGGCGTAGTCACTGCCATCGGAGGTGACAAAAAATTCTTTGTCGAAATCTGGATAGGATAAAATTGGTGCTGATATTAATTTGTTTCGTAATTCGCAAAATGCTTCATCGCAAATTGCGTCGAACTTGAAAGGTGTGTCCTTCTTCAGAAGGTTAGTAAGAGGTTTCGCGATTTTAGAAAAATTTGGAATAAAGCGGCGATAATAGCCAACGAAACCAAGGAAGGCTTTTATATCCTTTTCCTTCTTGGGTCTAGGATAAGATTGAACTGATTTAATTTTTGCCGGGTCTGGCTTGACTCCATTTTCAGTAATGATGTGCCCTAGATACATTATTTCCTTTCTTAGGAAATGGCACTTATCGGGTTGTAATTTTAAATTGAAATCCCGAAGGCGGCTAAATACATTTGCGAGCCTAATATTATGGTCTTTAAGATTGTATCCATCGACTACAATATCGTCCATGTATACGAAACAGTAAATGCCTTGGAGTCCGGAAAGGACATTATTCATGGCACGTTGGAAGGTTGCGGGTGCACCTTTTAATCCAAATGGCATACGGTTAAACTCGTAATGACCATAAGGAGTGCTAAACGCAGTTTTTGCTCTATCCTTCCCGTCCATGCGAATTTGGTGGAATCCGCTGGCGAGGTCTAGCGTTGTGAAATATTTAGACTTACCCAATTGATCTAATATGTCTGTAATATTAGGTAATGGGTACGCGTCGCCAATAGTAATGTCATTTACTCGGCGGAAATCTACAACGACTCGCCATTTTTTGTTCCCATGCTCATCCGGCTTTTTGGGAACTAGAAGTAGGGGAGAATTCCACGGACTATTTGAAGGACTTATTATTTCTGAATCCAACATTTCATTTATTTGCCGAGTAATTTCTCTCCGGCTTGTTTCTGGAAGTCTGTACGGTTTAGTATATATGTGAGGTTTATTCGGGATTGTTTCGATTTTGTGCTCGGCTGCATTTGTAAATGTTAGGAAATCCCCTTCTAAGTAGAAGAGATCGTTGAAATCCTTACAAATTTTCCGAATACTCTCGGCTTCTTCCAAATTACAGTGATCCAATTTAATCAGGGTGTGCAGTTTTTTTATTCTGCCCCTAATTGGATCTCTGTTGGAATCCGTGGAGATGCAATCGAAGTCATTAAGGTCATGGCATTCTGGATTCATGTCATGAATTGCCAGTTCGACGTCCTGTTCATTCGTGTTGAGAACTAGGACTTTTGCCATTCCTTGTGATGGGTTGACTATGGTATTACCTATGAACAACCCTGGCTTTACCTCTTTTTTAAAATATACTGATTCCGTGGTTGACAAAGTTGGAATTTGAATTATGGATTCAGAACGAGCGGGAATTGTAATAAGTTTATTATGTAATTTGTCCGATTCGTTTCGGTTTTCATTGGATTGTAAAATATATTCCGTTTTTTGTATGATATTTGTGTTGGGGTACTTTTCACGTTTGGTATTTAAATCCCGTGAAGTACTGGGAAACTTGCTTTTATCAGCACTTGCATTGTTTGTTTCGGACTTCTTGTCATTGTTAGTATATCTAAGATATGTATTTGGATAATCTGAGCGATATTGCTCTATGGGATAGGATAAATGACATTGCTTCACATCTAAGGAAATGTAATTGTTTTTATAATTGATACAAGCGTTGTATCTGGACAAGAAGTCGTGGCCAATTAGGCCGTCATATGCTAAGGTTGAGTTTTCTCCTACTATTTGGAAGGGATGTTCTATTACAGATTCTTCGCTTGATATAGTTGCCAATTTTGCTAATATTAATCCTTCTGTAGTTTTAGATTCCGAAAATAAAGTATTTATTTTGCAGATTGCATCTTTATAGTAAGTGCTACCTGCTTTCAGTGTATTGAACTTTATGAGACTAATTTCTGCTCCTGTGTCTACGAGGAACTTTGTTTCTTTATTGGAGCACACATTGGTAAATAGAGAGATAGTAATGGAGTTGGAATTGATAATAATTGGAATTTTCAGCGTTATTTGATCTTTTAATAAATGTGTATTATCTAATTTGGGTTGGTGTGTATGTCGGCTTTTGTTTGAATATGCGAGGGGCTGCCGACTAATTCCTCTCGCCTTGATTTGTTTTCCGAGTGCGTTAAAAATATTCCCGGATTTTGTACGTGATCTTTGTTTGATCTTGGTTCATTTTGGGGTTGTATTGTCGAGGAATGGGAATTTTTTCTAAAATTTAGATTTGGAACCTGGTTGAAGCTGACCTCTTTTTGGGGAATTGTAGTTCTATTGGGACTTTTCGTTCGCTTTCTGAAATTTTGATCAACGGGATTTATATTTCCTCTGTAGAAATTCCCGTGGTTTGCTATCCTTGCCCTGCATACTTCTATGGTATGTCCTAATTTGTGACAATACCTGCATGTATGGGTAGTGCTGTTGGACGTGCTAGCCTGCTTAGGAGGATTGCCTTTGTTTAAATTATTTGAAAAATATTTATTTGGAGTTGGGTATGTACGAATATTTTGTGGACAATTTGGGGGTAAATGTCCCTGTGCTTTGCATTTATAGCAAAAGGGGCTCTGCACTTGCATTGATTGAACAGTGCGAGAAGAGTTTGTTGCTAATCTTGTTGCCTTTGATTCTAGGCGTAATGCTTGCTCGCCAATATATGACGTAATGGGCTTTAATGCTCTATTTTCGTGGAGTTTGGCCAGAGTTTGGAGTTGCTCGCTTATTAATCCATCCTCTATTGCTCTAATAGCTTGTTTTTCGTTGTCCTTTACGAGAGAGTTTAACAGTAGTTTATCTGTTGTATATGAATGCGTGGCTTCGTTCAATTGAGCATGTGTCATATTAATTCGTTGCAGGAATTCTTTGACAGGCTCTCCTGCTCTTTGTCTTGTGTTTTGGAGTTTTGATTGGAGTACAGACTTTTCTAATTTTACTTCGAATGTTTCGAGTAGTATTTGCTTCAAATCTGACCACCTGCTTGTATCATTGTACTTAAGTACATTGTAGGCATCTCCAAATAGCTTACTTTTGATTATTGAAAACAGGGTTGTTTGGTCGGTATTGGGATAAAGTCTATTAATATCATCGCAACATGACACGAATTTATGGAGGTCTTTTGTATCGCCGTTAAAATTTGGTATTAACGATTTAATTTCTGATAGAGATATATGTGAAATTTTGACTTCTGTGCTTTCATTGTGAAAGTGCGATGAGTTATTTCGTGTGTCATGTTGGTAATTAGGGAAGCGCGTATCTAGCTGTTCTTGAATAGCAATTACAGTTTCTTCATATTCTGCTTCTGTTTTACCGAAAATATCTTCAGTAAAGTATTTATTTTCTAGGTCTTGTGGCGTAGATTGCATTTCGATTGTATTGTTGAGTTCTTCGAATTCAGCCCAATGTTTATTTAGGATACCCAGTTTTTGTTCTAGGTATGTTTTACTCACTGTAGGTAAAGTATCAGGGTTTAATGATTGTATAACTCTTGTAATTGAGTTAATTTTTGTATTTAGACTTCTAAAAATACTTTCATTTTGTGGACCATCTGTTTCCTTATTAGCTTCTGTAACTTGTGATTTGGTTGGAATTCTCCACGAAGCTCTGGGTGATGGGATATGAAAGGGTTTTTGCTGGTTTATAGTACTTTCTGAGATTGATTTCAATCTTTCGGAAAGTGTTGCTTTCGTCAACCTGTACCAGTCCTCGGTTTTATCCGAGCATGATTCTTTGAAATAATCGTGGTCGGTCGTGAAGTCTTTATGCTGAACTATTTGTTCTTCTGTTTTTTCGAAGGCGCTCCATATTTCTTCGAGTTGTTTTAATTTACCGTTCACAAAGGTATTAGTACGCTTTGCTTTACCGGCTTGGTGATAAGCCCCTAGGATTAGCCTTATTTCCTTGTTTTTTCTACTTGAGATGCGCATAGCTCATCGAAAGAAACGGTTTCTTCAGTCATGACTGATTTCTGAAGTAATAGACGGAAAATTCGACAGAAATATAGTATAATATTTTATGATGTTTGAAATGTCTTTGCGTATTATATACTTTTGTGTTTCGATTTCGTTATAATTTGTACTGGAGCGTATAGAGGATATGACAAAATTGTATTTAATAAAAAAAAACACAGCCGAGTAGAAAACTAATCGTCAAATTTCCAAACAGTAATAAGTTGTGAAACAGTTTGTTATGTCTAATTAGTTTTGTTTTAAAGGAAAAAGTTTGTAAATTGTAGGAAGTGAGTAGAGTACAGTAACGGGGGTTATAATAATTTGTTGGATTTGTTGGTATTACGAAATTCTCGAATTCTAATAAAAGGAATGCTAAGAATTTATGTTTATATAATAAAAAAAAACTGATATTATTTATTTATTTTAAATATCTCTGTTAATTTTTTACGGGAGAACTGGACTTGTAGGAGAAAAAAAATATTTTATTACAACACAAAAAAAATTTAGACATTATACACATGTGTAGGTATGTATGCAATAAAAAAGAAAAGTGCTTCGTTATCTGATCTGCAAATTTTTAAATTGTTAATAGATGGCTCTTCCAATCAATATCTTTCTCCTGACCGATAGGCTCACGAAGTCGTACCGCAGGGGATTGATATTTGATTTTTGTCGAAGTCCTCTGACCAACAAGCTCACGAGGTCTTGCCGCAGAGGTCGCTTCTAGGAAGAGCGGATTTTAATTTTTCTGTGCTGAATTTAATTAATTTAATTAGCCGAGAATCGGAAGAAATTGTTTTCCATCCACTACACACATATAATACATATAAAAATATGTAAATAGTCAGAAAATAACTAAATAATTTAATTTTTTCCTTTGCAAAGAAATTTGGGAATTAAATTCTATATATACGCAAAATTTCGGTAATAGGTTTAAGGATTATTTGTTGGATCATTTCTTTTAATCGGATCATTCCCTTGTGTACTCACTTGTATTTGTAATGCGAAGCAAACGAAAACAAAAAATATATATATATTCAGTTGGTTGTATAAGATGGTAATTTGTTATGAGTTCAATTAATTAATTAAATGTTGAAAAAAGAATAATCCTTACACGTGTGTAAAAGCATATGTTTATAAGAGAATTTAAAATACTAAAAAAAAAGGCTTTCACTGTACCTTCCAATGTTGTATTTGATGTTGAGCTTGTGTTGATGATTATGATGAGGATAGTGTAGTGTATTTTGGTTTTCGGTTGGAATTCCTGGTCGTTTTGGGTGCTGTTATTATTGGTGGAGATGATGATGGAGTTTATACACAGGAGATTTTCCTTTCGGTTGCTGAACGTCTTGGTGAGGCAGGGATGAAGCCTCGCAAGGGTCCCCCGATGGAGCACTATGGCGCTCTAAACAATTATATTATCTCCTCTAAGTACCCTGTATTAAGGGTACCCGGGCTTATTTTTTGTTATTTCTTTATATTTTTTTTTTGTTTTATTTAAGGCACAGTTATTATTTCTGACAGGTTTTTTTTTTTTTATATATATATATATATATACCACCAAAATGTTGTTGCGTTTTTTGTTGTTTTGTAATTATTTTGTTATTTAGTTTTAATTAAATTACCAAAAGGAAAATTAGGCATTTATTATTATTATTTATTTATTTTTATGGTATGTTTTAATTTATTTTTTTACTGGCTTTCGTGTCGTTACTTCTGCCACTAGTTTTTGTATATTGTGGCCAGGTGTTTGTTATTTTTAATTAAAATTTTTTAATTTTTATTTATTGATTTATTCATTTATATATATATTATATTTTTTGTTTTACACTGATTTATGCTGGTTCCGCTGCTACCAGTTGTTATAATGTGCGGGCTTTATTATTATTTTATTTTAATTTTTAACTTTTTAATTTTGATTTAGTTAATTTGTTTTTACTTTCACTGGCACTGATTTGGGATACCGCTGCCACCAGTTGTTATGTCCGGTTCTACTCCGTGCTCCGAAGGAGAGAGCAGACGCCGATATTCAGAAAAGGGAAAAAAATGTAAAAGAATCACTGTATTATTTTTATTTATTTGTTACGTTATTATTTTTTTTTTCTATTCTTTTCTTTATAAATTTATTTTTTTTTCAATACATATTTCCGTTACCGAAAATTTGTCATATCTTTTTTTAACACATAACACAAAAATTTATTATTTATTTCTCTAACATTATCATTAACAATTTTTAGTACGGGTTTTTAGAGATTTTTACCCTCGACGGACTTAAAAAACGAACTCTGCTCGGCGGTTTTAAAATTTCAACTCCTCGAAGATCGGCGATATTGCAACCAAGTACCCATGGTAAGCTTCAAAAAGCTTTTTTTTATTCTTTTTATTACTTTCCCACGACGTGAAGAATCGTACGTGGGAAAGTACAAAAAGTTTTGGCACAGTGCATATGGATGAAATCTGATATGCACTTGTGTCTTGAAAAAATAACATTTTAGTAGTTATGTGTATGTATGTACATAGTACATGCAGATAATTTAGAGGAAAAGCTGTATGTAGGTAAGTATATGTACATGCCGTGTGAACGGAATGTAAAGCTGATAACAAAATGCAATTTATGCTAGACTGCATTTTGTTACAGTACGAGAATGCATTTTTAAATGCATTTGAAGTTCAAATGGGTTTTTTTTTTTAAATAAAATAAATTTTACCTTTCAGGGTCAAATTCGTAGTACGCCAATATATTGCATAGGGCAAGATATTGGCGTATTTGTTTTATGGTTGTGATTCGGGTCAATGGGCACCTGGGTCACAACATTTCACCTGCCTATACATCTTTTCGATGTCCGCTATGAATGAATATTTGTGTTGTCGCAACTGGAGAAGGACACGAATTAGTTCATTTTGGATAGCAGGGCCTGTTAAAAGCACATGATTCAATGAAAATCCGCTTGTTGTTTTTCTCGAGGCGTCAAACACGACCCTTAACTTCGTTGTAGTGCTATCTTTAAACACAGCGTGGTGTGGCATGTAGTAGCATGAATAGAATTGGGTTTTACCTTTGCTTTGTATGTGTGATATTTCATCTATATTTGTCCCATGCATATACCTTAAACTAACATATTCATTGACGACATTTCCATATTCTTCTTTCAAGTTAACACTATTTAGGAATTTTCGTTCTAGATGGTATAAGCTGGCTATTGCTGCCGTTTTTGAAGCTCCTAAGAGATTTCGATGTTCATTATCTTTGAATGGTAGTTTTATCGAGTATGTTCCATCCTCCAGGTGTTTATAATTCTCACGGAAGAACCTTTCACATGTCTCATCTTGTGGAGATACGATAGCCGCTTGTGAAACTTCTTCCAGATTCTAAAATTTTTTAAAGTTGTTCGCTGATATCATTCACAATCACAGTGGCAGTGAACACTCTTTGTTCTTGATTTTGCTTGTCACGAACTTCACCACATAATATCCAACCAAAAACTGTATTTTTAGCAATTTGAATCTCCTTAGGTCCTCTTTTTATCCCTTCTAGTACTATGTTAGCATAGACATCTGCGCCTAGCAACAGGTCTACTTTTCCCGGATTATTGAAAGTGGGATCAGCTAGCGTTAATTCACTAATAAAATGCCAATCGTTGGTGACAAGCGGTTTTGAAGGCAAATGGTGAGCTATGTTTCTGAGGACAAGAGCGTCGAATTTAACATGCGTGGAACTATTTAGGGGTACCAAATCCGCACAAACTCGTGCTTTGGAGGATTCTGTTCCAGCTTGCCCAATTCCTGTTATTATTTCAAGAGTTGACTTCTTTTTCAAACCTAAAGATTGAACTGCTGTTTCTGTTATAAAGCTAGCCTGGGATCCTTGGTCAAGCAATGCGCGAAATGTTTGTCTATTCCCGCAGGGGCCTTCACGCGTAACAAGAGCTGTCGCCAATAAAACTTCTTTATGAGTGTGAACATGCATGGATTGAAAATTATTAAAACTAGGATCTCTACCAGTATGTTTTTTATTTGAATAATTTGAGGACGAAGGCACAAACTCTTTTGCATTAGCATTAACAGGTGGATTCGATGATTGAGAAAAAGTGTGCATCAATGAGTGGTGACGTTTTCCACAATAATTGCAAGCAAAACGACTTGGACACGACAATAAATGTGACTTCTATTTAAACAATTTATGCATAATCCCAACCGTCTTACTGTTTCGTTTCTTTCAATAAAGGTTAACTTCAGAAATTTTTGACAATTCTTGGGAAGATGATCGCCACTACATACGCCACAATGTTCGTTCAACTAAGAAAGCTTGGTGTCGAACAAAATTTCCTATATGAGGAGCAACAAATTTTGCAGGCTTGGACTTTGAGGTTTCAACAGCTTCTACTGTACAAAATCTGGTTGCGAGGAATGCCTTTAAAGAATTACACGCTGGCAGTTCAGCATTACTGGAGATTTGTTGTTCCCATAGTTGAAGCGTCTCCTTTGGTAATTTATTTGTAGTTATGTAGACAAGGACAGCGTCCCATAAGCTTTTTATTTTCAGATTTTGAAGAGCTTGTACACTTTCAATGGTGGTATCTAGTAATTTTTTAATGGATTCTGAAACTTTTGTACAATATGATTGACCACATAAAATATCGAGCTGACAATTTAAAAGCATTCTTTTATTTTCATACCTGCTAATTAAGATTTCCCAAGCAGTGTGGTAGTTGGCTTCTGTCACAGCGAAACCTTGAATTAAGCGCTCGGCTTCACCTGTTAAACTTGCTTTAAGATAGTGTAATTTTTCAGCCTTTGACAAAGATTGTTTATTATGAATTAGCGATACGAAAAGTTCGCGGAATGAAGTCCACAATGTATAGTCCCCAGAAATTTTTGCTAGTGTAATACGTGGTAATTTCAGGGTATTGTTTTCGCAAAGACAGGGGGTGTATAGGACTCATCTTTATCTTGCGTTAGGTTAGCATCACAATTCACCTTTTCCTCTAATTCGGGTAAGTATAATAAATATGTTTCCTCAGCATTAGCAAATATTTCATCTTCAAAATATGCCTTTTCGAGTCCCGAAGGTTCTAATGAAGCATCTTGCAGAATGTTTTTATGACCATTTTCGAAATCGGTCCATAGCTTCGGTCCTTCATCTCGTTATTTAAAGTAGGATTAGGTTTTTCGTGTTTTCGAATCTTTGCCAAAGTTTTTAATTGCACTTTTAATTTGACTTAGCAATATAAGCTGTTGTTTGATTAATTTTTCCATTTTCCGATTATAAAATAGAACTAATATTCTAAACTAATGTTTTAGAGTAGTAAATTGAAGTTTGTACTCACTTTTATTTTGATGCTTGTTTCCTTCTTGACTAAATTTCCTTTGTTCCACGATCTTTTAGGTTTCACCTGTTCACAAAGTTTTTTCTGAGTTTTCACAGTTGCAAATTCCCGATTTATTTATTTTTCATAAATGTTTGTCTAAGGTTCACTGTTCACGTTTTACGACAATTGTTTTATTTTACGCGGGTCACTTAATACAAGTCACGGTTATTGTTTTACTTCACGCAGATCACTTAATCTACTACACGATAATTGTTTTCTTTCACCCTGATCTTTTCGTACTTCACGTGGATGCTTCGCAAATATCCGGCTCGCTAGGACCAAAATGTTTAATTTCACGTCTTTTACTTGGGAATAACACGTACAAAAATATAACAACCTTTCCTCTTATAATAATTTTAATTCTGCCTATATTCTTCACACTATGGAATTTACAACGCAAATAAGTTTTCAACTACTTTAGCTACTGAGACAATCACATAAAAACGGTTTCTTTAAAAACTGTATAAATTCTAGAATTTTCAACCAATTCCCACCAATTAGGTTCAAGTTTTCATTTTGCAAATAGATAAATATTGTACTATCTCTTTCATTAAGATCGCGCCAAATATTTCATCACGAAAGAACAATGAAAATTTCCTGCCATTTGGTCAATGGGGATCATTATCAGAACCGTGTCCGCATGTCAGTGTATAGTTCTTGTAAATGTAAAATGGAAACGTCAAAAGGTTTCTCTTGGTGGAATTGGAGGTAAGTAAATAACATTATCGTTTTTTAGACTGATTTTAATTTGTTGCTGTCAGTTAATGTTGGGTTTACATGAACCATTTGTGTTTGCCTCAATAGATATTTAAATTAATTAACAAAAATATCTAATAATTTGTTTACATTTCAGGTTATGTTTATGTGAGAAATTGGACATCGTATGTACATATGAGAAGGAACATCAATCATCAGATAAGTATATTGACATATTGTATCTTTAAACGCTGATTCTTTGTTTCTTTTTAGGTGCTTGACGTGGTATCTTCACCGGAACAGAATGATAACTGGGATATATGGATACTATACTATATATTTAACTATAATTCCACACCGCACACACATACAAACTATATACCATTTGAATTGGTCTATGGAAAAATAACAATCTTGCCAGTGCAAACAATAAATAATCCACAAATGACCTATGACATAGCAATTATGCAAACGAATTAAAACTCAGACTACAAAGAGCTCATGAAAAGGCAAAAGAATAACTGAATCTAGCAAAAATAGAAAGAAAGTCTCAACAGAAAAGAAATGTACCAGCCCCAAATTACAAAATAAATACATAATTATGTTTACTTAAGAAAAGGAGAGTCCATACGAAGGTCCATTTAAGATAGTAGATCAAAATGGAGTAAATTCCACAATAAAAATGAAAAGTAATCTTAAAAACGTACATAATAATAGACTCAAACTGTGTTAACATAATGTAGATGATAATCAATGTACATGAATGCACATACAAACTGTGTGTGCGGTGTGGAATTATAGTTAAATATATAGTATAGTATCCATATATCCCAGTTATCATTCTGTTCCGGTGAAGATACCACGTCAAGCATCTAAAAAGAAACAAAGAATCAGCGTTTAAAGATACAATATGTCAATATACTTATCTGATGATTGATGTTCCTTCTCATATGTACATACGATTTCCAAATTCTAACATAAACATAACCTGAAATGTAAACAAATTATTAGATATTTTTGTTAATTAATTTAAATATCTATTGAGGCAAACACAAATGGTTCATGCAAACCCAACATTAACTGACAGTAACAAATTAAAATCAGTCTAAAAAAAGAAAATGTTATTTACTTACCTACAATTCCACCAAAAGAAACCTTTTGACGTTTCCACTTTACATTTACAAGAACTATAGGACATATTCATTGTTCTTTCGGCATGAAATATTTGGCGCGATCTTAATGAAAGATATCCCTCTAAACATTTGAAAGTATACACCTAAAGTGAAACGAAAACGTGAACTTTACGAACCGCGTTTTACTAGTACACCGCACCTCTATAGTACATGAACACTATAATCACAGCGTAACAAAAACGTACCGAAAACGTACCTCGCTCTAAGCTTTTGAGAGTGTACACCAAAAGTGAAACGAAAACGTATTGAAAACGTACTTTTGGATTTATTGACCTGTGTCATAGAACCTGACAGCAGACAGCTGTGTTGTGCATGTTAATTTGTTTGTGAATAACAAAACGTCGCGATAATTTTTATTTTATTAAAACTTTGGAGTGTCAACAAATTATTATTGAACTTTTGTCAGTTTAGTAAGCTATTTTGTAGTCTATCGATAATTCCAATTATCTATACCATACTCGATGTACCTAAAACATTGTAACGTAGTGTAAGCTAAGGTTCCTTAATAAACGTTTTTTTATTCTATTTTTGTGAAGCTATTTTTATAAAATAAATTAAAATAGAAAAATCTGTTGTTTTCTTCAAAGGCCATTGAGTCGTCATGCAAAACGTTTCGTAAACTGAACGTAATTTTCATTCCGAAAACGTAACACTTTAGAGTACAGTTTGCGAAATATAATGTCAACTACCAGTACAGTGACATTCTACGCTTTTCAGTTTCACTTCTCTTTGGCCTGATGATTCGTTTCTGTTACGCATTCACAACACCAAAGCGTTTCTTTTGCGTACACTTCTATGCAAGCATGTTTACATTTTCGTTAGGTTTTTGTTTCGCCTTGCTTGAAGGGATAGTACAATATTTATCTGATTGGTGGGAATTGGTTGAAAATTCTAGAATTTATACAGTTTTTAAAGAAACCGTTTTTTTGTGATTATCTCAATAGCTAAAGTAGTTGAAAACTTACTTGCGTTGTAAATTCCATAGTGTGAACTTGACTATAGGCAGAATTAAAATTATTATAAGAGGAAAGGTTGTTATATTTTTGTACGTGTTATTCCCAAGTAAAACACGTGAAATTAAACATTTTGGTCCTAACGAGCCGGATAATTGAGAAGTGCCATGATTAGAGCTCTGTGGTGCATTACTCCTAGCTCAACTGTCCAAATCAACCATTGAGAATGTAATAATAAAGTCACATCAGATTTTTGCTTGGTGCGATTCTGAGATCGCACTGGCTTGGATAGCTAAAAACCCAAACAACTGGCATTCATTTGTGGCGAACCGAATGAGCGAAATACAGAGCCGAGTTGACGAAAAAATAAGGAGACACATAGCCTCTCCAGAAAATTCCGCCGATTTAGCTTCTAGAGGAATAAGTCCGAAGAAAAGCGCTTCGCGGATGATATGGTGGAGAGGTCCAGTTTAGCTAGGCCAACCTGCTGAAGCTTGGCCATCACACAAGCTAATTATGGAGACAAATGAAGAAAAAAAAAGAAATAGATCAAGGTCTTCAACGCAACTTTCTCAACACAGAATACGTTTCCATTCTCATCCTATACCAAAGAGGTAAGACTTACTGTATACTGCTGACGTTACTGCAGAGCTCCACGTTCACAGAAAAAGTTACACCATCTGTCACATAACGAACTGAAGGAATCAGAAAAGTGTATATGAAAGGTGACACAATTGCAAGCATTCTTTGAAGAAGTTCAATCTATCAATATGCAGTAAAACCAGTATATTACTTTGGTGACGTCCATTTCTAGACAAAAACTCTGAACTCTCTATGTATGCAAAACATCAGATACTACTTCCACCAAAGGACCATATCACCAGTCTCATTTTTGATCATGTTCACCACCAAAACCTATTCGGAGGAACGTAATAACATTAAATTTCTTAAGGGCACGATTCTGGTTAATCGATGCCAAAAGAGTAGTACAAGGAAGAATCCACAAATGCATCAAGTGTGTCACACACCGACAAGGAAGTACACAGCAAGTAATGGGCAATTTACCAACCGTTCGAATAACTCCATTACCACCGTTTTCTCACTGAGGAATAGATTATGCCGGACCATTTATAACTAAGTTGTCTAAAGGAGGAGGCACCAAACCAAATAAAGGATACATAGCACTCTTCGTCTGTATGGTAACAAAGACGATTCACTTGGAATTAGTGACCGAATTAACCACAGACGCATTCCTTGCTGCCTACAGAAGATTTTGTTCGTGCTAAAAACAGGGTACATAAAGACCTGCACATTGCAATTTCCAACTCCTCCCAACGAGAAGCAGAGATTACAAAAAATGATGGAACAGAGTGGAGGTTTTTGAAAGACGCAAATTGTGCCAACTGCCAATGAGCATACATAAATCTGACTATTAAGATCCCGGTCTTAAAATAGTTACAGAACTGATAACTCCAAAGAAATGCACAAAAAGGAGATTTTCTGGAATTTCAGCCGAACCAGAGCTATGGCCGAAGACAGAGCACTTTGATAGAATTTCCGCAAGTAAAAATGGAAAGGAACCTGAACCGACTACAGCTCGATCTATCAAAAGAAAAAAACTCGCACCATGTACCTGGGCTTCACGACTCTTACATTTTGATGCCAGATTGGCTCAAGCCGTTTCCTCAATTAACAAAATGGCTACATGGTCCTTGGCAGCAAATCACAACAAACTTAGCATTAAGGTGATAGCCGCATACCTAAGTGCAGAAGATTTACTCCAAAAAACAAGCCAGGCGTGCAGAGATCGTGATTGTTAGTACTGCCAATATTTGCGCTACTGAGAAGGTTCAGTGGAACAAAAATTGAGCAGCTGCGTTCGCTTATAACTACATATAAAAAGTCTGAACATACCGACTCCCTTGAAAGGGCAAGGGCTTTCAAAATAACTTGCAACTATTCTTCGTTTATTGGTAGAGGTTTACAACGCGAACGATTCCATCTTCTTACAGAAACACTTCAACAAGGCGCGAGAGTAGGCATTTCATAGGAGGGATGTTTTCTTCCATAATAATGACTAGGTCTCCTACCTTTATATTACGCGAAGTCGCTGTCCATTTCACTCTGGTTTGCAATTGATTGAGGTAGTCCTTCTTCAATCGGATCGAGAACTGTTGTGTCGCATATTGTATACGTTGCCAGCGATTGATTAAGCTACATTTTTCCGTTCGGTTCTGGAAATGCAAAAAATCTCCAGGGTTCAAAGGCGCGATGTCATTGGGATCACTAGAAATTGCAGTCAGCGGACGCGAATTCAATATTGCCTCTACTTGAACGCAAAGTGTGTTCAATTCTTCATAAGTCATAAGACAACCTTGCATAACGCGTCTAAGATGACATTTCGTTAGCTTAACCACCGACTCTCACAGTCCGCCGAAACGAGGTTGTCGTGTCCAAAAGCAAAAAATAAATCACATTTGAATAAATGACAGCACTCGAATTACTTGAATATATGTACTTTATTTTACGCAAAACTGACCTATCCTAATATCTTAAACAAAGCTAACCCGAACCGAACCGTAACTTTATATCGCAATAACAAAAGGTAAGACTCGACTGAACCTTTAACGGCACTCGCCAGACCAGTCATTGGTCTTTTATGCCCCAATATTCAGAAGTAAACTTTTAATCGCCACGCGGATGTAAACAAATCAAAACAGCTTTGTCGTTTGTTCTACCGGTTGCAGCACCTGAGTTGCTTAGTTGTAAACATCTCTCAGCCTGTAACCATATACATCTATTACACAGTTTACTGTTGAGCTTTTTACTTATAAGGCTCATTGGCTGCTGAACGTCTCTACATGTCTTTGTTCACTCTAATTGATCTTTGAATCTCGTTATTTTTTTTTTGTATTACTTCCATATGCATGATAGAGTTCCCCCAATTACATATATTATTGAGAGTCCACTCATTCATAAAAAAGATACATTTGCTCTATTGAAAGTTTTGTAACGCGCTTTCTAAAACTGCATAGATTTCTGCATGATTCCTAGTTCTTTTAACTGATTGGGCTGTCTGTTTTAGATTTGCCCTTATATAACCTTCACTTTAGTCTTCAATCACACCTTTAACATACAGTGACATTGCGATGATCTTCGGTACTTGAACTTCTTGGAAACTCTCATAAATCCCAGTGATTGTGTATGTGGGTTCCTGATGAATAGACAGTGTTTAATCATTTGTTACATATTTTATAAATTTACCCTTTCAAAGTAAGGAATATTGTTCTAACTTGTCCCATATCTTTTTTCAATGAGTTTATAACAAATTTTTTTATACGTACGTAATGTTTTTCCCATTTAACTGTTTTTTTTCTTAAACATCTTTATGACTTTTTTCTTTTTATTTCTTCTCATGTAATATTCCGATTTTTTTTTTTTAAAACAGCCAAGGGAATACTTAAATTTTCTATATTTTTCTTTTATTTAGAAATCTTTATCTTTGTTATATATATCAATTCTTTTCTTTCCTTTTAGTTTTTTTTTTTAATCTTTATTTTTCTTACACTTTATTTCTTTTTACAATAGAACTTTTTTTTTACTTTAAATTCCTACGCCTCCTTTTTTTTCTTATACATCTTTATGACTTTTTTCTTTTTATTTCTTCTCAAGTAATATTCTATATTATTTTTTTTTAAAACAGCCAAGGGAATACTTAAATTTTCTATATTTTTCTTTTATTTAGAAATCTTTATCTTTGTTATATATTTCAATTCTTTTCTCTCCTTTTAGTTTTTTTTTAATCTTTATTTTTCTTACGCTTTATTTATTTTTACAATAGAACTTTTTTTTTACTTTAAATTTCTAAACCTCCTTTTTTTCCTTTTAAAATCTCTTATTATATAACTTCTTATTCCTTTTTCTCTTCTTCCAAAACCCTTTTTCTTTTGGATCTCACAAAATATTCTTTTAATAGCATTTTCTTACCTTTTAATCTATAAATATACCTTACCGACTGGATCCACTGGGTTATCTTGGTACCTCATTTCCATCTCTTTCCGTCTATAGACTGCCAAACTCCACTCATCGAATTTCTTCTGAAATTGGAGGGAATTTGATGGAAATCTCTTTGGCTAAGTCCCCCGATTCCCGGGTCATAACCGCTACCTACATCGTACAGCCGGATCAAATTTGGCGTAAGATTTATCCTATTAAGCTTATTTCGGACCGGCGACGCTACTATACCTGTTTGATAATTACGTTTTGGCATCTTTAATTTACCCTTTTGCTTTTGGGTATACTTTTTTCCCCCTGTCCTGAAAGTTCCTTTACATTACATTTTATATTCTTCCGGTTGCTATCTGGGTTAGTGATACTGGGTCAGATGTTTTCTGCCACGTTCCTGTCAGCCTCCTCTATTCTGGCACCACTGCATCACTAGCTGTTACATATCTAAAAACGGAACTTTCTTTCTGCGCTTCGTTGGCATCTTGAATCCATAATTTCCTATTTACGCAATCGATAATAGCTTTGTCACAGAGGAAATCCACCCCAAGTATACCGTCGGCTGGAATTCAATCGGTATCACCAATGGCGTTATATTTGCAGGCCTGCTGACCATTACCAATCTGTAACTTTGCTTCACAAGTACCTATGGAGCTCCTAGCAAATTCGAACAGTCCTCCAATTCGTATTTTCTGTTGAGTATTTATGGGTGTATCTCTTTTTATTCCATTGACCTTAAGTAAAAAACACGTGGACCCAGTGTCGATTAAAAGCCTAACCTTACCTTCTAAAGCTATGCTCGATGTCACTGTAATGATAAACTCACTCTTGTAACTCAATTTTTGCCTTCCCTTCTCTGCTCTAAATACTTCTTTACGCAGATATCCGTGTAATGGTCATGTGTTCTGCAGAACTGGCAATAAAGCCCCTCTCTTCCTGAATGGAATTTATCTTGAATGCTAGCTGCACAGTTGGCCACTCTTATGCGACGAGTTTGGCAATTGGATTCTTGACAGTAAGTCCAGTAAGGAGGTTGCTTTCTCCACTGGCATTCTTTAGCAAAGTGCCCAGGCTGACATCATTTGAAGCATTTAGCAACTCTAGATTGGTCCTTCTTGGAGATTGCCATTTCACTGTTGGTCCTTGCACTACTTCAAATTGCTTTTGGGGTTGTTTCTGCCATACATCGATAACATTTGCAGCCTTCCAGTTTTCCTGTGATATTTCACTGGAGTATTGGAGTATTCCCCATACTCCTGGCGCCATAGCTTCAAGCTTTTTTGAGTCTCTTTCGAAGTAAAGAGCTTCTTCTCGAACTTCTTCCAATGTACCAAACCTTTTTCGGGTTAGGTAAACCCGAGTGGCTTTACTGCTTACACCGGCTTTGAAAGTTGTTACTGCGTCAGCCTCCGATTGGGCTACCAAGCCTCCATCCATCTTTGGATATTTAGCTGATACCGCAGACTTAATTTGATCCAGCAGCTCTACCATCCTATCCGCAAACTATCAGATATCTTCACCCGGCCTCCTCCTACATGCTAAAATTTCAGTGCGTAACTCACTGAAATATTTCCGTGGCATGAAGGCTGTCTTAATCGCTTGTTGCAACGATGCAAAGTCCTTTGGCTCATGCGAACTTATTAGGTAACAAGTTAAAAAGCTAGAACTGGTCTAAAAGACCAATTCTTATGATACCTAGATGAATGTACGTATGAAAGTTCGTATGTCCACCCATTTGAGCAATTTTGATATTTTGCATTGGTTTCTCGCATATATTTCTAGAATGGCTCGTCGGACAGAAAAAATGATTATAACCAATTTTTTAGGATTTCTTATTCTGAAGAAGTTTTTGGTACAATAAAAATGTCTAGGACTGATCGTTTTCAAAGTATATGTAAAAAACCAAAATTGTTATATGGGAACACCAAGAAGGGGTTGCCCGATTTACGTCATTTTTTGAAATTTTATTTGCTATTAGTATGAAAACCCAATGTACCAGCTTTCTATGTCGACGTGTTCTCAGGTAGTGTCCAAATATATCGTGGAAAACGAAATTTTTGTATGGCAACCCCACGAAGGAGTTGCCCGATTTGTCTCATTTTCGAACTTAATTTTACTTCTTTTTTTTTAATGGCCGTGTACAAAACTTCAGATTTCTAAGAGAACGCGTTCTCGAGCTATGATGCGCACGGGCGGGCGGACGGACGGACGGACGGACAGACGGACATCCAAAAATCAAAATAACTTTTAATTTTATGCGGGGGTGTCCAATCCATTTTGCTCTACCATCATTATTTCTGTGCGTTACAAACGGAATGGCAAACTTAGTATAGGTACCCTATAGATTTCATCTAGGGTATAATAATCGTCATCGAATAAGCGGTAATTTATGCATTTAATAAAAATGCTTTGTTCTGCTGGTTCCAGACGGTCGTGCAAGTCTTTGCTGCAACTAAGGAATCGAAATACTTCCGTTGCGAACTTCGGTGACCTTTCTCCTGAAAACATCGGCACATATTTGGAAACCAGGTCCATAATCTTCTCGTATTAATCTTCCATCTTGTACACAGTTGGTGATTTTCTGTCTATTTTGATTCGTCTTGTTTTCTTACTGGTTTTCTTAATTATAGTTACTTCAAAATTTCAATTTTAGAGGATATAATTTCTAACGTCTATACTTCATATACATGGAACCGCAAATTTTATACAACTTACTCTAGAAAAGATCTTTCGCAACACTCATATTTTTATTATAGGTACTAGCTGAATACCAGCACTCGTATCTAACGCTAAATATTCAAAACTCTAATATAACAAATTACCACACTCAATTACTATGAATTCATATATTAAGCATGTATACAACACAATCATGCTTTCAAAATGTGTGTTCTTCCTTATTTAATTACGCACAATAAAAATACCAGAAGCGACCTTCTACTTTATTTAAAATTTAGTACTACATTGCGTGAAACGAAGATCGCGGATAAAAATTATTAACAATTTACTATATACAAACACATTCACCTTAATTTAACAAATTTTAATTAATTTTTGTTTATTCGTAGCCAAAAGAGGAAAACCCATCAAATATCAGTTTAGACTGAAAGATCCTATAATACACTAAATCTAACACTTCTTACTTAACCTGAAAATTTAGTGGAGTAGCTAAAAAGCATAACTCCCAAAAATAATAAAAATGGAGTAGCTAAAAAGCATAACGTCAAAAAATAATAAAAATGGAGTAGCTAAAAAGCATAACTCCCAAAAATTATAAAAACGGAGGAGCTAAAAAGCATGACTCCCAAAAATAATAGAAAAAATTCAATTTTTGAAAATCACCATACCTTTTTTTCACCGGCTGCGCCAAATTTTCGTGCCCAAAATCAAAAAATAAATCACATTTGAATAAATGACAACACTCGAATTACTTGAACATATGTATGTACTTTATTTTACGTAAATCTGACCTATCCTAATATCTTAAACAAAGCTAACCCGAACCGAACCGTAACTTGATATCGGATAACAAAAGGTAAGACTCGACTGAAAATTTAGCGGCACTCGCCAGACAAGTCATTGGTCTTTTATGCCCCAATATTCGAAAGTAAACTTTTACTCGCAACGCGGATGTAAACAAACAACAACAACCTTGTCGATTGTTCTACCGGTTGCAGCACCTGAGTTGCGTAGATGTAAATAACCGCCTTGCAGGATAATTACCACGCAAGGTAAATTATTATCGTAATCGTCGCTTTCTCCACTAATCGCTCAACGTAGAAAGATGTTGGGCTAATCGGCAAAACAACCGACAGTTGCAGAACAATACCATGCGAGGTTATTCTTTAGCAATTGCTGATTATTTCGCTATAATGCCTTTGGCTGTTGGAAGAATCTTCCGTATGTTGGGCTATCACATGCACTTTGAGCATAATTCAATGATCTCTGCCTCATGTTTTTCTAAGTAAAATAATTCGCGTATGGCTTGCAGATTAGCTCTACCTACCACAAAATTAGTTGTGCTGTCACAGAATAAATTACCGCATATTCCCCTTCGTCCTATAAATCGCTTCAAGCCGGCTATGAATGCAGCTGTAGGCAAGTGTCTTGCCAGCTCAAGATGTACCGCTGTCGTAACAAAACAGATGGATATTACGATATAAGATTTTAGAGGTGTCTTGCCTCTGACCTTGAAGTGTATGTTTACTGGGCTGCAGATGTCCACTCCCGAATTAAGAAAAGGCCGAGCTTCTTTAACTCGATCAGGAGGAAGGTCACCCATCAGTTAGTGGATGTCTTTCGGCCTTGTTTTGAAGCAACGAGCGCAAGAATTAACGATTTTCCTGGTAAAGCTGTGTTCAAGCACACTAGAGAGCAACCTAAAAATAAAAAAACAAAAAACTAATTAGCAAAAATCACTTCTGCTGAGAGGAGTTCAGCACACATACCACGCAGAGGATGTTAAGGCAGCACTCGAAGGAAAACTTCGTGGTTTTATAATCAACTCGGTCGTACATTTTAAAACGGCCAGGACTAAGGAATCAAATTCCTTCGTCATAAATTTCGGTGGAAACTATGACGTAAAATTCAAAATCGCCACAAATCGCCTACTAAACCAAATTGTGTACTGGGAAAAATACCGTGCTTCGGGAATCTCCCAGTGCAAGCGTTGCCAGGCTTTCGGACACGTCGCTAGGAACTGCGCGGTCGACTACAGATGCGTGAAGTGCAAAAATGTACACTTACCAGGACAATGCGAGAGGAATAACGAGAAGGAAGGTGCCCCATATTGCGTCAACTGTAAAGCTGAAGGATATCCAGCCAGTTACAGAGGCTGCCCCAAGTACAAGGAGGTAGTACAACAACGTGCCAAGAAGACCGAGGAGCGTCGCCAACGTGAAGATTTCGTGAAGGAAGGCACAAGGAACTATGTGCAACCAGGTAAATTTTTCGCCCAGGTAATCTCTAAAAACACGTCTAATTATAACAATTCTGTCAAACCCACAGCTTCCAAGCCTCAAGCAGCCCTTAGATGTGCCCCCAAGGGAGCTCCTAGAAAACCAAGAGTGTCTGAAATTGACGATTTCTGCACCAAAAAAGCCAAGTCGCTAATTGGCTGCGACCTTTTCGTCCTTATGGGCAAAATCAATAATTTCCTTCCTAAATACAGGAAGCTCTCTTCCATATCGGAAAAACAAGCAGCTTACCTTCAATTTGCATTTGGACTATGTCTAGGCAATGCCCTTCTCATTAAGGAAAACCTTAAATTCGAAAAGGTGAAAATAAGTAACCTTTCCAATATGAAATGCACTGCTGTCAAGTTAGAGCTTCGTGACAACGAATCTCTTCTCTTAATCGCCCTATATAATAGATGCCACGCCACAGGAGCTGATATCCAGAACAACATGAACAGCATTGCTCAAATCTCGGACAATTTCACTTACACGGTGCTTGGTGGTGCTTTCATCGCCAGGCACCTGTTGTGGAATGACTCTGTCGTAAGTCCGTCAGACAAGGCAGTACATGACTGGCTTTTCTGTAACACCATCCATGATTTCGTCATCGTCTCGCAGGATACTCCGACCTTCCCATGATCTGGGTCAACTCTTGACTTCTATATCGCAACCTCTAATCTTATTAATCTCCTTCCCCAATACTCAAATTACGTTTGTACAGCGCATATGGCTGAATCTGATCACTTGGCAGTCGAACTCTCAATCACCCCCAGCGAACCCTTAAATATTTTGACCTCAGAACCTCAAGCCTCAACTTCACTCAAAGACGTTGACTGGCAACAATTCCAAGACAGGCTCTCTCAATTTCTAGCAGGAAATCTCCCTGACTCGCAACGAAATCTCACGAACTTGGAAATTGACTTCCATATTGACTTCCTCAACAAAGCCATTGAAGGAAATATCGCCTTCTTTTCCAGTGTAGTGCCGAGCAAACACTACAAATACAAAAATCTCCCGCCTCAACTGCAAAAATTATATAAATTTAGGCAGAAACTTCGAAAAATACTTAACCGTATTTTTCACCGAACCCTTAATAGCCACAACCCAGCCTACAAAACCGTGTTATCGCAAATTAATTGCTTGTCAACAATTACTGAGGAACAAACGAAAATGTTTCTCGATCAAGAGTTTAGGATTAAACTGGCCTCCATTCAACCCGGTGCAAACTGCTTTCAGGACATAAATAACAAAACTCCCCAAAACCATCTTAAGTGGCTGGAATGCTTACAACCTCCCCCACGAAAAATGCACCGCCTTCGCGGAATATTTCTAATCCACTTTCAAAGACAACTCATCACTAAGCGATGCAAATTTTAGGACCAATGTTGACTCGACCGTTGATGACTTCACTGCACAGGCAGTGGGATCCTCCGCCACAATCTTTAATTCCACAAACACGTCCTTAAATCCGGAGGATTTAAGCATCTTTTCAAATCCTGCTCACGTTTTCGCCCTAATCAGGACTATCATAAGTAAAAAGTCCGCCGGCCCTGATAACATTTCAAACAAAGTTATCAAAAACCTTCCACCTGTCGCCATACAATTTCTGACAATTACCTTCAATAATTGTCTCAATAATTCATACTTTCCTGATGTCTGGAAAACCGCACGCATAGTTCCAATTCCCAAAAAAGGAAACTCGAAAAATCTTAATGAGTTCTGCCCTATCTCTCTTCTGTCCAACCTGGGCAAACTTTTCGAGAAAATAGTCCGCCAACACATAGAAAATACCTGCCTCGACCTAAATATCAGGCAAGATACCCAATTCGGCTTCAAGCCCCAGCACGCGACTTTTCACGCTTTGCTCAAATTCCTCTCTGATTCTACAAACGCCCTCAACAAAAGGGAGCAGACAGTAGGCTGCTTCCTTGATGTAGGGGAAGCGTTTGACTCATTCTGGACAAACGGGCTAATATTCAAAATTATAAGCATCGAGTTCCCACCTTATCTCACCCGGGTTATACATAGCTTTCTGTCATCCCGCAATTTCTACAAAGAAATTGAGAATGTCACATCTCAGGCAATATCAGTCAGTGCTGGTGTCCCCCAAGGTTCGGTCCTCGAACCAACTCTCTTCAATCTTTTCACCTATGACCAGCCTGCAAACGACTCAAATTCCACCACACTACTTTTTGCTGATGACTCCCTTACGTACGCCCACTCCATGTCATCCAATTTCGCTGCTATGAAAGTGGAGCGGCATGTCCTCAAACTTGACGAGTTCTACAGAAAATGGGGCATCTAAATCAACCTTAACAAATCTGAAATGATTTGCATCCGAAACCCCTCCACAAGGGGTAGACCCAATCTCGCCACACGAGCCAACAACATAGAAATTGAAGTCAATAACGAAAAGCTCCAGCCTTCAAAGAACGCCAAATATCTTGGTGTCTCTTCCAATAATCTGTTGAAATTCAACAACCGCGCCAAGCTAACCATGAGGAAAGCAAACTACGCTTACTCCCTACTCAACCCTATTATCAGAAGGAGAAACGGTCGCCCGAAAGACACAAAGCTGCTTATATATAAACAGCTCATCCGCCCAATCATATGTTATTGGTTCCCCATCTGGCACACCATTTCACCATCCTATATGAAGCAAATTAGCGCCCTCGAAAGAAAGATCCTAAGGGCCTGTACAGGAGTGTACAGGAAACCTGACGGACACTACTTTCCCAACACCTTCTTGTATGACAGTGCAATCATCACTCCAATCGAGGACTATCTCCTTTCTCTCGCGGTTAAACAACTTGAGAAGATCTCTCAACATCCTAACCCCTTCATTAGGCAGCTCTCAACGCAACTTCAAGTTGAAAACCACCACTACTAATCACCTCTCCACCTAATCAACTCGGAAAAGAGAAACATTTATTACCTGGGCGAAAGATTTACTTTCTTCACTAGTGTAGGAAGCCACCATCGTAGATAGGACATGATCCAGGCATCTCGATCATCGTGGGATTTATCAACGCTGGACCATTCTGGACTTTCGCGATATTTCTCACCATGTTGGAAGAAACGCCGGTCTCCAACTTCCCTATTCCTCTAAATTCCAAAATTGTCAAATAACAGACAAGAACACAGCTTGCCGTCGCGCAACAGGCTGTAATAATTTCGACATCGTGTAACCTTAAGTTAGTATAAATTCGAACAATTAAAGTGTAAAGTGAATCAAAGACAAAAGTGAATTCTAGGCCAAAATTAAAGCCTGTACGTAAACATTTTCAAATATCCCGGGATATCGGTTCGGTAATAAATTCGCCATAATTCGTTTTATTTCGTTAATAGCGTGTGAAGAACACTTGACTTGATTTGACTTGAGAGACAAATCATTGCGTTCTGAGCTCTCAAACAAGACAGATCGGCAGTCCTGAGGCCTAATGAAGTCTTAAAAGTCCCAAATCCAGACGCATTGAATCTGGTATATTTGACTCCACGTCATCGAAACAAATCTCTGGGATTACGGAGAATAAATTCGTATATTTCTCAGTAAATATACCATTGTGCCTCTCGCACATACCAATCTGCTCGCATCAACTCAATGTCGATGCGCACGGTGCTGCGCAATGAACAAACTGAGCTGACACTTGCAAGCACGCTAATTTTCAAGCGTAGTAGCGATTCACTGTCTATAATCCAACAATTTGGTTCCACAACCTCAATTAAAGTCTTTTTTGAAGTAAATTAATATTTCTGGATATGAATTTAACATTATCTCTCGTTATTTCAGATTAAATAAACACCCGCAGCACCACGGTCATCACCACATTGGATTTTTTAATGAATTATCGTTTCGTTGGGTTTTTATTCAATTTAATTGAATTTATTATTTTTTAATTTTGTAACTTTACTGTATAGAATTCTGTTTAGTAGTTTAAGGCTTCGTGAATTTTCTTTAATGGTTTAAGGCTTAGCAAGTAAGAAAATTGTACTGAGAGTGAATAAAACTAATTGAGTTTTGACAACATTTTGTTATCATTTCTAAACTTTTCTGATCCGTTACCTCAATTTTATGACTAGACCTGTCACAGCCCTAGACAAGCTGCGTCCGCCTAAAGGCCAATATCTCCGACTTACGATATTAAACAGTGCTTGAGAAGCAGCATGAATATTTTTGATATGTAGGTATAGCACAAGTGAGTATGAAAGCGAATGCTTCGATGGTAAAATCATCTGATGTTTTGCGTCAAAAGTTAACTCTGAGGCGACCACCAACCCGTATTATACCGCCATTATCCATAAAGGGACAAAGGCCTTGCAACTGGTTTTACCTTTGAATTTCTTTACTCTTGCTAGGGTCATGGTATTTTGATGTCAATGTTGTCTTCTGAGCGTATCTGAACAAGATCAGGAGGGCAGTCTCTCTCTCTGCTGGAACGTCGGAAGACATGTTGTAATCGTTCAACATCCATGCATCTCAGAAATGCTGGACCGCAAAACCAAAGCTTCGATTGCAAGAGTTTGCTTGGAAAAGCACCTCGCGACACTAAATCTGCTGGATTTTGTGTTCTGTCAATGTGATGCCAGCTCTTCACGTCGGTTAGCTCTTGAATTACTGCCTGAAGACTCTCTCAGCCATGTCAAAACTATGGTTGAATCCATCGAATAATAAATTTTATCTAACGTTATAGTATTGTGTAAATATGAAGATACTTGTTGAACTAATCGAGCCATTAGTTGAGCTGCACAAAGCTCCAATCGAGGCAAAGTTATTTTTTTTATAGGAGCGACACGTGATTTCGCGCAGAGCAGATGCGATGGAATACTGCCTGAAACTTTTTGTATATATATATGCGCCACTGATTCACTGGCATCAGAAAAAGCGTGGAACTGAACACTCGAATGCGTGGAGAAAAGAACCTTTCTAGGAATCTTGAATTCTTGGATTCCTTTGAGTTGATCCCGAAAATGCCACCATTTAGTGTGAAAACCTACTGGTAAGCTTTCGTCCCAGGACAAGTTAAGTTTCCATAATTCTTGCATGAATATTTTACCAAGAAGTATAATCGAATTTATTAAACCCAGATAAATATCTTTGAAATATTAGACAATACGACTCTTTCTGTTATGGATTTAAGTTTGCTATCCATTGCACTGACTTTAAACTGTAATTCATCGAGCTGTGGCTGCCAAAGCAAGCAATGAGTTTTAACCGCTTCACCAGTATTAAATTTCACAAACTTTTCCCTTTGATCCCTTCGCCCTTCGAGAAGCCTTGGCTCATTGGAATACCACTTACGTAGCTCAAAACCACATTTAGACAGCAAAGTTCCGCCCGTAAAATGGTCGTTGACGTAGAAATTGATAACAGCAGCTGCGTTGGGAAAGTCCACTTCCTCTTCTGTTCCTAATTGATGTAGGCATATAGTTGTAACGCTGGATATTAGATGCACACTATTTCCTCTTAATTTTCACAAAATACCTGACTACATATATTATGTAATTATAAGATTTAAGAGCCAGTATAAATATTCCATACGAAATATATGAAATTAGCAAGCATTCAAATTCATGTTCTTGAATATTTTTCGGATTAGATAAGAGTTAGATAATTTTAATTAGCATACAATATAAAAATAAAAAGCCCATCTATAACTTTAACACTGTGATACTAAACAATAAAAAAAATTAATTAGAGGAACCCAAGTGGAAGCAGAAGACATCTAGCAAACGTAGCAAGATCGACTTGTCGATAACTCATATGGCAGTACGACGAGTCAACAATGTGGATTATGCAGAGGACAGGCGGGTTGTCTGTGTTTTTTCTCGGCCACTTCCGCATGGCGCCTATTTTTTGTAGCTGGTCAGCGAAAACGCGAGTCAATTAAAAATTTTAAGGTACTGAAACAAAACAAAAAGACAGGAATTTTTTGCCACAAAAGTCTCCAGGATACCCCAATTCTTGATCACTAATCTCGAATATTCATGGGAAAAGAAGAACGGAAAAAAAGAAGCAATCCAGCAAAAAGTAGCAGCAACCTTACGTCCAGACCACGAGGGACTTTAAAAATTCAGGAAAGTAAACGCCTCGTGGGCCCCAACGATTCTCCCTACTAACAATAATTACAAAAAAAAATGTTTAATAAATAATAAAATAAAAGAAAGGAATCACATAAGCATAACATAAAAAAGAAAAAAGAAAGTAATATAACTTGTGCTAACAATAATTAGTTATCTTTAATGTAAGCAGGACGCCCGATTAGGAAAAATATTAGAAAAGATTTATGTAAAAAACGAAAAACAAACAAAAGCATGAATTCTATATTATATACAACTTTAATCTATTTAAAATCATTTCCTTACTATTCCTAAATTTCCATCGCCGAAATTTATGAAGCGTTACATAGTTGCCAAATATGAGGCTGTAGCTGTACCATAAGTGACAGTTATTAATTGGTAAGTTTCAAGAGTTTTCTCAGGATGATCTCTCCATAGAATATTTTGGAACTTTTGATCCCTTTCTTCGACTTGAATTTGGCGATACATTTTTGCGATATCCGCCGTTAATATAAATGAATGCGTGCGAAATCTGAGAATTATGGAGAATAAATCATTCTGTATTACAGGACCTACCATAAAAGTATCATTGAGCGAATAATCCGTAGTTGACTTCGCGGAAGCATCGAAAACGACTCTTAATTTGGTAGTTGAGCTGTCTGGCTTTAAAATGCAGTGGTGAGGTAGAACATAATTTGGACTTGGTAAATTGTAAACTGGTCGCATATGATTAAGTGACAAGTATTCGTTCATGAATTCCGAGTACCGTGCAAGTAGCTCGCTGTTTTTATGGAGTCTCCAATCGAGGCTCATAATTATCTCCTGGGCAATTAGGATCTTGCTTAAAGGGTAATCGTACTATGAACCTCCCTGACGAGTCCAATTTAAAATGTCTTTGGAAATGAGCTTCACACTGTTGTTCTTTCTTGAGTGTGCACAGACTTAATGGGTGCGCAATGCTCCAGTTCCCAGAATATCCTTAATTGATCTGACAGGGGATCATTGGCGGAAGAGTTAATCATAACGTTAAGCAAATAACTTAGAATTGAATTAAGTTCACTCTTTCCTGGAAGTTCAGATTTTAAGCGAATTTGACCTACTTCTAGGAATTGGTAATCCAATCGAACCACAATCGAACATGCTGATGAAACTAATCTGCTCGCACATTATGCAGACCCCCTGCGCTTTAAGAAAATTTTGCCAAAAATTCTACAAGGCATTCGAAAGCCCGTGCTCTTCGCGTGAATCGATTGTGGCTGATGCTTGCGCATACTATTCGTTGATGCCAAAGGGAGAATTAACCTCATCATATGTATATGACGTCGAATTAATTGAGAGAACATTCATTCACGTTCGCGTCGTCATAAGGGAAGTGTGCATGACACGAAGTAGTGCATTAAGTCATGATACTCGCCCTATACCGATCACAGTATACCAGGATGGTATTATGTGTGCCTTACAGGGAATAATAACCGCAGTTATAAGAACACATCCCTATCCCGGTAGACGGAGAACACATTATACGTATGGAAAAGGCTGACATTCTGGAGCTTACACTCGATTATCTTCAGAACATAAAAAAAAAACAGGTATTTGCAGTAAATATGGGATTACATGAAAGTTTTCGTCGTGGATATATGCAAGCAGCAAACAAAATGTCAAAGGTTATGGCTTCAACTCGAGGAATTAACATTCATTTAGGAACTATCTTGATGAGTCAACTTGGTTATAAATTAAATCAAAGCCAATTAACAGAGATGCCGGGAGGTAAAGTGCAACCACCACCAACACAAATGACACAACAGAGAATAATGAGCCCTCTTCAGATCGAATTGCACAACAGCGCTTATAGTGAATTCCCTCTCAGTCCTGCTTCTTCTGGATATTACAGTGATCTCGGAAGTCCAGTAGCAGATGCAGTATTGATTACTGCAAAAACTAAAGAAAAAATTGTATGGCGGCCGTGGTAGATTTCCGTAAACAGATCATTTATTTTACGCTATTACGTTATTACAAATATAATAAAAGAATTTTTTGATTCAAATGTTAACCAACAATTGCTGTTTTTTTCAACTTTTCTTTTTAGTTCAGGTGAGGAAATGTTATCAATGCTTCTTCTCCATTCAATATCAGTAATATGTAATATTACTATTATATTAGTAATTTCTTTCAAATTGTTATTGAAGTTAAGGTTACTATTCAAGAGCATATATGTATAAGTAAGAAGTAATGTGCTCCAAGCTGGAAATTTTCACAATAATGATGACGACCTATGAGATAGCAATTAAAAATACAAACAAACAAAATGAAACTAGGTGGACAAATAATTAAAAAAACATAAGTTGATTTAAGAAAAAAAAAAGGGTTATAGAAAAATTTAAAATTATCAGTTGAAATTAGATTAATTCAAGAAAATATAAGTTATGGAACAGAGAAAGATAAAAGTAAAAAAATCAGTAAAATAAAATTCAAATAAAAACCCAAGCTAAGGAAATACTTGGTGCAATTAATGAAGATACCCTGAAAAGATGCGATTCTATAAATTGGTGTTGGTAAATCTCTTAAAAGCACCAAGTTGAGCAGAAACTGGAAAGATGTTCCATAAGCGGGGGATCCGAACAAAAAATGGACTCTAAAAAAAAAAACGCCGAGAGATATGAGGAATATGATATGATGACGTTGTTTGAAATTCAAAATGTAAGACGGCTCGCAGGTCTGAAGAAGTTTAAAAAAGAAAACAAATGCCCCCGGTTCAAAATAAGAATCCACTGATTGTTGAAGAAGACAGTTTCTAAGAGATGAAAATTGGTCAAACCGACCTAGACCATATGAATGAACATAGTCGTTAGAAGCTATATCCAGCCTTAGATTTCCGTAAGTAAACAGTCACAATTATAAGCTTTTAAACAGTTTCAAGCGATTGTCTGTAGATAGAATGCAGACAACCATCGTCCACGAAAACCTTTTTCTTCAAGCAGTCGGAGTTATGACAACAGTGACATATCTACACTTGATGCAATTTAGTATGAGGAACTTACTACTTAAATATTAGTGCTATAAATGTGAGTATATAGGAATTTAATTCTCAGAGAATCGTAATCATATAACAAATTCTATATTAGTTTTGGGGAAATTAGCTTTGGGAATTTATGGAAATATGCTCGTATATCGACCCTTATACATAAGTAGTATAAACATGAGTCCACTGGATCAACCAAAACTGGGTGCAAATTTGTATGGAGAAATAGGCGAGCGGTGCAAAAAGCATCCGGCTAGTGTAAAATCCATATGAAAAAAGTGTTCCGCACTTTACATTTAATTCTAGGGTGCATTTGCATCGCTCGAATATTTCTCCATACAAATTTGCATCCAGTTTTGCTTGATCCAAAGTACTCATATGAACTTTCTTCAAATAAATCTAATTCTAGGCGGTGCGTTTTTGTGGGAGCTTTTACTACTTACTATGAGTGGTGATAAAGATTGAAGTGCTGGTACAAGATTACGTAATGCGATTTTGGGTATATGGAGGTTGAGGTCAATGAATTAGGCGATGAAAACTATTCTTGAGTAAAGTTAGTTGTTTGTTCGAGTGGTGACATTTGGAGGCAGTTGGTTATTGGAAATGCGGTTTCCTTTTTTCCTTGTGAGCGTTAAAATTTTACAATGCATATATGTAGATTAGAAGACTGCCTGTTTTGAGTTATTATTATTCTTTAAATTTGATTTCCATGAAGAAGGAAATCAGCAGTTACGAATGTTTGAAAAAGGAACTGATTCTTATGAGGAAGCAACAAAAATATATTTTGTATAAATTTCTTAAACGTGAGAATAGAAGAAGCTTTGCATTTTATCAAGCACTTTTTACCCTTATTCGACAATTCGCGGTGAGAATATTTTTTGTAATCAAAATCGTAGCGTATATCTTATTTGTATAAAATTTAACAAAACCTGGGTTTCATTTTAGTTCAAGCCGTTTATTGAGCTGAAACGTATAAGTACCCGTCGAAGTTGTAGTCGCGTTTAAGCAGTTAATTACGTTGACAACAAGTTTTTTAAAAATAATGCCGCAAACTGTTCCGTGTCTGGTTTGCTCCATAAGTGTGAGAATTTGATTTTTGTTTTATACATATTTTGATTTAAATAACTCAGTTGAAGTAAGTTCGGTGTATTCCATAAAATTTAACAAAAACTTGGGTTTCATTTTAGTTCAAGCTGTTTAGTGAGCTAAAACGTATAAATACCCGTCGAAGATGCAGTCGCGTTTAAGAAGTTAATTAGTACGTTAACAATAAATTTTCTAAAAATATTGTTTTGCTTCATAAGCGTGAGAATTTTATATTTGTTTTAGACGTATTTTGATTTAAATTATTCAGTTTAATGTAAGTTCTGTGTACAGAATAGTGGGTGTTTTCGAGTGTGATGTATGTCAGAAGGCTTTCACGAGAGCGTCTTTATTAAAAAGGCACTTAAATGTAATGCATGGTGATGATTGTATTTGTGAAATATGTGATGAATAATTTAAAAAGCTAGGACAGTTACATAAACATTCACGTATCACCCATTTGTCATCTACAAGCGATAATAGAGATGAAATTATGAGCGAAGAGGAAATTATAAATCCAACAAATAATGAGAAAGATTCATTCAGAAAAAATATCGTCTAAGGATTTACTAGAAGCAGGGTTTTCAACATCTGGTGCACCTTTAATATAGTTTTGTTCAAGAAAGAATTTTTTGGGATTCTCCGGTATATAGCAAAAGCTAAAAAACGTTCTAATTTGTTATTTCATCACTCAACTCAATAATTTTCGGTGACAAGTTTCAAGTCTTGGTTTGACTCATCAACAGGTCCCAAATAGCGAATTTGGGTGATTTGAAAAACAAATGAAAAAATGAAAAAAGAAGAAAGAAATGAAAAGTTTGAGAAAAATAGAAAAAACATTTTTTTTATTTATTAAAAAAATTAAAAAAAAAAAATAAATTTATAGAAGCAGATGCATTCGAAGCGAATCGAACCTGTATCCGCCACGCGTGGGCTGAAAAATAAAGAAGAAAAAGGAAGACGAAGCGTTTCGTGTCAGCAGAAAACCTTCCACTCATCGGTGCAGCTTTTTTTTTTTTTTTTTTTTTTTTTTTTGCTAATAAATATTTTTTTTTTTTTTTTTTTTGCTAATAAATATATATATATTTTTTTTTTTTTGCTAATAAATATATATTTTTTTTTTTTTTTTTTTTTTTTTTTTTTTTGCTAATAAATATGAAAGCATAGAGACATTGATCTTAGAGAATAAAGATCAATCGCTCTCAGGTCCTATAGAATTTTTTTAAATTTCGAAACATTCAACATTAAAAGCTTTAAATGGCTCCCTCAAAAAACATGAAGGGATTAAGGTAAACTTAGAGCTCTTTTGCGAATACATAAAAATGGCAAAAGAGATTGATGATGATGATTATGATCATATAACATCAATGAAGTCATTCCAAGAAAAATGGATGTGGTAAATGTTAACGAAGAGTTATCACGAATTTCCGGAATAATGGTTGATAATATAGTGAGGAAAAAAAAATATTTGGATTTTACAGTGATCAGTGTTAAATCGAAAAAGATATTGAATTAAATTAAATTAAATGAAATTAAACAGTAAAAGCCAACAATAAATCAACACTGACCTCTTTCTGGTATACCAAGGTAAGTGAGAGTTGTCTTCAATCATTCTAGTGCTCATTGTTAAGATATATTAAATAAAAACTCTCCATGCCAAACGTTACAAATGAAACTCAAGCTACCAAAGTAGCCATTGAAGAAGCGTTAAAAGGGCAAGCAAGTAATAAATTTGCGATTTTACGGTTCTGTAGAAACTACAGAAAAACTAATAAAGATCGCTTAAATGTAGAATTTATTAAAAAGAAACAAACTCTCTTAGACTACTTGTGCAGACATTATTATAAATCGCATAGATTAATACTTAGTGGATACTTCAGTGGATACTCAATCTGAAACCAGTGATATAAGTGTGTCACAAAATAATACTACGGTTTGTCAGCACTCTAATGAAATAAAATTAGCGCACATTAAAATTCCTCCATTCACTGGAAGCTATGAATTTTGGTCAACCTTTCATGATCGTTTCGAAGCAATTGTACATCAAAATACCCAAATCAGCAATATGCAGAAGCTGCGTTATTTAGAAACTAGTTTAAATGGTGAAGCTGCACAACTGATTAAACATCTTCAGCTAGTTGATGCAAATTACTTTGCTGTGTGCCAATTACTGAAGAATTGTTACCATAATCATAGAATTTTAGTTAATATTCAACTACAAATTCTAACTTCACTGCCCTCTCATACAACAGAAACCTCGGTTCTATAAGGCGAATACTTGATAAAGTAAATGAAGTTCTAGAAGCTCTTAAAGGATTTAAGCTATCCGTAGAGAATTGGGATCTCTTATTAATCCATATTTTAATTGTAAAATTGTCTAAAGAAACAATAACTCACTGGGAAGCCAAATTAAGCTCACGAGATAATCCAACTAAATTAGTTAAATTAGTTGCTTTTCATCCAAACAGAACACCAAGGATTGATTTCAACAATTTGGCTGCAAAAAATGTAATAATCGCCACAGAATCTTACTACATTTCGAACACGACAATACATCATCTCCTTACAATAAAATTCCAATGCCAACTGCTACAAATTCTTATCAAAATGTACAGTCATCTTACATAGCAAACCAAATTACAAATACTGAATTAATTTCCACTGTCCAGCCAGGAATAAGTAACCTGTATACACATTCGTTTGCAACAAGAGTTTCATTATTAGCAACTGCTTTAATAAATGAATATTGCACTAACCGCGGTTGCATTACATTACGAGCCTTACTTGATCAAGGCTCGCAAGCATCCTTTATAACCGAAAAAGCTGCACAATTATTATCACTAAGATGCAGGCCCACAAGTGCAATAGTCACAGGCATTGGTAGTACCAAAACAAAGCCAAAACAATATGTGACCAATCTTGATATTGCATCTCATTTGGATTCCAAAAAGCGCTATAACGTAGAGGCATATATAATTAATACCATAACCGGACTCCATCCACACCAAAAATTAAAAAAGAGGATCAAACTGGAATCATATTCAAAATCTGCAATTAGCTGACCCGCTATATCTGAACCCTGGTGAAATAAATATCCTTCTACGTGCTGATATACATATATAGTAATCTCATCGATATAGAACAAATACGCGGTCCTTTAGGAACACCACTGGCACAGAAAACCACTTTAGGATGGATATTGTCAGGTCCAATTCAGCAAGATGTCAAAGCTTCATTTCTGATAAGCGTACAAGGTGATGTAAATGTAAATGACATACTAAAGAGATTTTGCGAAATGGAACATTATCAGCCAAGCAAATTTCGAAAGCATATGTGAGAACATTTTTGGAACTACACATATACGTACTAATGATGGAAAATATGTAGTAGGTCTCCCCTTCAAATCATTTCCTGATATACCAAGACTAGGCGATTCTAAAAATATGGCAATTAGACGTTTCCTAAGCATAAAACGAAAATTGCAAGCCAATTCCGAGTTAAAATCTGAATATGTAAAATTTATGCAGAAATATGAAGCGCTAGGACACATGAGACGTATAGAAGGACCTGATAATGATGATCAATCCCCATATTATTTCTTTCCAGACCACGCTGTATTCAAAGTGGATAGCACAACAACAAAGACAAGAATTGTATTTGATGCTTCCGCAAAGACATCAAATCAAATGTCATTAAATGATACCTTATTAATCGGTCCAAAGATTCAACAAGTCCTAAACACCATTCTTCTGAGATGGAGAAAACATCTAATAGCATTTACGGGAGATATTGAGAAAATGTATCGACAGATGCTCGTTACTCCGGAACACACAAGTTATCAGAAAATTGTGTGGCGTGCAGATCCTAAAGAACCAATTAGAGAATATAAATTCGTCACTGTAACTTACGGTACAGCAAGTGCGTCCTATCATGCCATTAAAACGTTACAAAAATTAGCTTCAGATGAATGGTCTATGTCTAAGGAGGAGTCTGAAACTATTATCAATGACTTTTATGTAGATGAATTGATTTCTGGTGCAGATTCAGCAGAAGAAGCAATAAACCTAAAGAGGGAAGTACGTCAGATTTTATTCCGGGGTAAATTACGGTTGCGTAAATGGGCATAACATAGAAATTCTTACCGACATACCGAAAGATGACTTAGAACTAAAGGGTGCTACTGAGCTAGACATCTATGACACAATTAAAGCACTAGGAATATATTGGAACCCTAGTCGCGATGCCTTCCAGTTTCTAATAAAAGAACAATATTCAGACAAAGAAACAATAACTGTCACAAATCTCCAAATTATATGATCCACTCGCCTGACTTTCCCCTCTTATAGTCAATACAAAAATTCTAATGCAACAATTATGGTTGTCAGGCACACAGTGAGATGACGATATACCAAGGAATGTTCGAAGCCAATGGATAACATTTAATAATGAGTTAAAGCTAATTGAAAATATACGCATTCCCAGATGGAACTCATACAAAAAATGTAACCAAAATTGGAAATTCCATGGTTTATGCGATGCATCCGAACAAGCATATGCAGCTGATATTTACTTACGAGTAGCAGAAGATGCATTTGTGAAGGTCGAATTATTAACTGCAAGAACAAGAGCAGCTCTTATAAAACAAGTTAGCTTACTAAGATTAGAGCTAATTGGTGCGGTATTATTGACCAAATTAATAAAAGCAACTACATAAATCATCACTTCAAATGGATAATGTTGATATGTTTTTGTGGACATATTCGACGATCGTTCTCGCATGGATGAGAAACCACCCCTCCAAATGGAAAACATTTGTTGCTAATCGCGTAGGAGAGATATTAGAGAACAAGAATGATGCTCAGTGTCAGTGGGGAGATATAAAGACATCTGATAACCCCACAGACTTCACAATCATCCTCTGTGGTGGAAGGGTCCGCAGTGGTTAAGTAAAAATATATCAGAATGGCCTACAAATGTACAAAATGACTATACACAGGAACTTGAACAAAAAAAAATTATATTTGCAACTCTTCATACCACGGAACGATTTTCGACACTGAGCAGACTTCTGGATGTGATCGCTTGGTGTAAGCGCTTTATAGTAAATTGCAAATTATTTCCATATTTAATATACAAGGGTCACCTAACTAAATACGAACTCGACAAAGCCCTTGAGTATTTGGTTATTCAAGCACAATTATTCCACTTCGAATCAGAATTAAAGCATTTCGATCCCTTCAATCATTATCTTCAAAGTCAAATATATTAAATTTGCATCCCCACTTAGATGAAAATGGTATATTGAGATTAAAGCATTCTGATTTCCCTTCTAATAAAAAATATCCCATAATTCTTCCAAAGGCAGCACCATTAACCAAAGGAAATATTGGATACCTTGAGCCAGACAATTAATTAAATCTGAAGTACATCGATTTAACTCCTCTGAAGACGTTGCAGCTCTCACACCTGGACATTTCTTAATCGGCGATATCTTATTATCACACCCAGAAGAAAATTTAGTAGACTACATATAAAGTATCCACACTAAAATACAGCAAGACTTTTGAAGTAGATGGAACACAGAATACCTGAGCCGATTACAACAGCGTCCAAAATGGCTCAAGCAGACTCCCAATATTAAGGAAGGCATGCCAGTATTAGTAAAATATGAAAGAAATGGCTATTGGGAAGAATTACCGAATTATATCCTTGGAATGAAGGATTGGTTCGTGTCGTAATCTTAAAATGCAAGGATTTCACTTTAAAAAGATCAATCACCAAAATTTGCATATTACCTATAGAAGACAATCACAATTTGTACGAATGTAAAGAACATGATTAACAAATACATAAGTTACCCTATTGTAATGAAATATATTAATAAAATAAATATCACTTAGATCCGATTAAAAATAACTTGAAACTAATAATAATAAGAATAGTTATAATAATAGAATAATATTAATAATAATGAACATTCATTTATTAGCTTCAACCGTGATGGCGCTTTGTTGCTTCCTGCTCATACTTACTGCCAGAATGTCCCAAGCAATTATCGCATACGATTGCAGCCATGACCACATTATATATATATATAACGTCAACGTTATATATAACGTCAATGTCCCTTGTTACCTTAGGAGAATGTCATGTTGAAGAAATAAAAACTGAGCATGAAGAGGAGGACATTCAGCTTCTACAATTGAGTGACGTTGCTTCAATAAAACATTCCAATGCAAAATCAATATTATTCGAACAATATTCCATTGTGGCATGTTTAGCCACCTATCCTTAGTTTCTGGTGGGTTATCCACGTACTTAAAGGAAATTACATATGAACAATGTCTTTCACTTCACAAATACGGAACATATAAGTTAAATGGCGAAAGAACAATTGCGGAAATAAAACCAAACAGTACTAGTAGCTATTCGGTGATTGTAGCCGGCACACTTACTAAGGTACATGTTACGGAGTACCCTGTTCCGTGGGTACGAATTCATGGACCAACGTTATAGCCAATTAAGCAATAACAATAACAATTGCAGATTATACAAGCACCGTTCTATTGCAAGAAGGCAAAGTTCTGATTAGAAGCAATATTGCTTGTCCCTATTTGGCAAGGAAAGGCAATGCAGATCCGCAACCTTGACGAAAATAACACAAACTCGAATACCATCATCATGTATACGGAACTAAACAGATGACATTGTATTTGCATTGGAAGTGAGGAAGGTAATTTCAGTTTGTCGTGTCAATGGATAACAAACTGAACATCCAAGATTGATTATTGTACCCAAGGTAGGAAGCGAGTATTGGTTCACCAAAAAACCAGCTGACGCGAACATTAGATCTACTGACCTACGTAAATTCAAAATTTGTATACACGGAAAGGCATTAAAAGTCCAAATCGAGAAACTGTATAAAAAAATCTGATGTTAAAGAGATGTGAACTGGAAACTGAAGGATTGTGAGCACAATTAAGTATTGCGGGACAAAATTCGAATGTATTTGCCTTATTATATATTAAAGAATTAGGTCACACAGCAATCCCACATGGAGAGCTCTTATACATAATTAAATGTTAACCAGTAGAACTCTATGTGCGTAATACCGACAAATGCTTTAACTAATTCCCAATAACATATGCAAACAACTCCGAATTCATGACGCCCAGAACACACATAGCGCAAATCCTGGGTAACGAAATTCCATGTTCATCACTGATTGTTCCAGGGTATCATATTTTAGGAGAATGGTATGGACTCTCACCAACATTATAAAAAATTAAAACACCAAAAGAATCTCATGAACGCGGGAATATATTCTTCAGAGGAATTAGGGGATTTGCGAAGGCAAATTATGTTTCCAGCAGAGCGTGAAGCGATTAACAACATTATGACTCATAGATTACGGAGTTCTGAAAATGACCACCAAAACATAAACATGGTAAACGTACTAACACCATATGACCTAAGTTCACTTAAAGATACGGTTTGCAATATCATCCAAGAAATCGGAAGTATCTTCCTTATCATTAAAGGAACGTACGCCATAATACGACTCCTCAAGCTATTTGTAACAACAACAGTAAATGAGAAAAAAATTCACGCTACGTACGGCTAGAATTGGCGGCTTGCAGCAGCATGATGGAATATCATGGCAACCCATGTACTACACCAACACCAAACAGCAAAACATAGCGATGCAGTACTAACATCAGTGATTACACACCCTAGACAAAGTTAACCTAATGACAAGTTAAGAAGCTGTAGAGCAAAATTGGAAAATTTCTGGTGTTTTTTTAGAATAAAACGAGTAATTTCATATACTTTCGTCTTTTGCATTAATGGGGGAAAAGAACTTGGCTATGCACTATTGTAGTGCAACTGAGACAACGAGTTAAAAACAAAAATCAAGAGAACGTAGGATTACCCGAACGACAAAATCTAATTAAATCCCTCAAAATCCTTTCAACATATTCATAATACCGTACATCACGTCACACTACCTCTCATTTTTAAAAAAAAGAGAAATTTCGCTTCGGCCCAAATGCTGAAAGGAGATGTAAAATTCCTCTGGAATGAAATTCCCATTTTTCTCGAAAATATCAGAGAATCCAGCAAGAATTTCTTCCACTTAATCTCTTCACAGCAAAACGAATGTAAACAGAAGCACGTGCTGCTCAATTAGAATAGAAATTACACTAACAAACATTGGCCATGATATAAAAAACTTTGGCCAATTCTCTAAATTTTTCAGCAAAAACCGGTTTTCATAAAAGCGCGTGAACATTTTATGAGCGTAAAACGTGAAAACTCCGCCCCTTCTCATTTATTTACGAAAACGAAACATTCGCCATTCTGTTTCGTTGCATGCAATTTGCGATTTCACATTTTTTATCTTTATTCATAAAAGTTTTAAAGAGAGTTTGATTTTTTTTCGATTTTTTTTCTTTCTTTCTTCCTTTTCTTGCCGTGTGCATTTTAAATGTAAAACTCTCCGAAATCTCGCCTGCTTCCTAACTTGTCATTAGGTTTACTTTGCCCTAGAGATCCAATTCCACAACCAAATAACTGATAAAACGGTAATGCAGGAAAATTTAAGAGAGTTAGGTGATAATAGGCGAACGTCCAAAATATGTCCAACACTTGATGAAAATAATTAAGATAACACTCACTTCTCTCCTCGCCTCATTCCCATTTGCATATCTTCCTACCTCATAACCTTTAGGCGAGTATTAGCGCCTTAAAACCTTAACTACATTGGTTTATTTTGAGAAAATGCCATTAAACTCAAAATGTAGAATTAATGCTTGTTTAAACTTTAATTCTCGATTGAAACGAAGATATTTCAAGGCGGCAGAATATTGCGAAACCATACGAAATACCACAGGTTGCATTCTGGGTCAGCGAAGCTACGGCGATTTCATTAACCGCGGTCAACGACCAGGGAGCACCGCAGCAAAAGAAACAAATCGCTGAAAATACTTTTAATTATTAAATGCAAACTTTTTGTTAAGATTGTCTTATATTTTGAAATTGATTTTTCTTGTAAAATATTTCGTCGTGTATACTTTCTTTTCTTTTTTAATACAATTTCCTTTTAATTAATCATTCCAATATTGTTGTTTTTATACCCTAGATGAAATCTATACGGTATACTAAGTTTGTCACTCTGTTTGTAACACCTCGAAATAATGATGGTAGAGCAAAATGGATTGGACACCCACGTATAATATTAAAAGTTATTTTGATTTTTGCATGTCCGTCCGTCCGTGCGCACGGTAACTCGAGAACGCGTTCACTTAGAACGCTGAAATTTTGTACACAGACATTAAAAAAAAAAGTAAAATTAAGTTCGAAAATGAGACAAATCGGGCAACTCTTTCGTGGGGCTGCCATACCAAAATTTCGTTTTACACTATATATTTGGACAGTACCAGAGAAACGTCGACATAGAAAGCTGAAATTTTGAACATAGTGTTTTGATAGTAATAGCAAATAAAATTTCAAAAATGAACTAAATCTGGCAACCCCTTCTTGGTGTTGCCATATAAAAATTTTGGTTTTTTACATATACTTTGAAAACGATCTGTCCTAGATATTTTTATTGTACTAAAAGCTTCTTCAGAATAAGAAATTTTATAAAATTGGTTATAATCATTTTTTCTGTCCGACGAGCCGTTCTAGAAATATATGCTAGAAACCAATGCAAAAAATCAAAATTGCTAAAATGGGTGATCATACGAAAATTCATACGGGCATTCATCTAGGGTATCATAAGAATTGGTCTTAGACCAATTCTAGCTTTTTCACTTGTTATTCTTTATTTTCTCTTAATTTTCCTTTAATTGACCATACCAACCATCAACATTTACACTTAACGAATATATAGTACGAATACCGGTAGGATCAAAATATTGATATTCATTTTATCTCCTTGTTCTTTTTTAATGTTATTATGTTGTGCTACTAAAAAGAACTGAGTAATTCTTTAGACTTCCCTTGAATTGATAGCATCCCCTCAAAGTTTTCATGTTTGTATTTTGATAGGATGATTCCATTTCCAATCATCCTCATCACTAAATGGACAGTTCGGCGGAAAATGATTTGTCGCCTTATCTAATTATACCGACTTGAGCTTCACGAACTAAGACAATTTCACCTCTTGAAATTTAAGTATCGCTAATTAAGTAGTTCATCCTATTTGATAGGGTCTTACCAAAAAGTTCTAATCTGACGTGCTGCCAAGGAGTAAAGTGGAACGGAAAATTTAGTATAGGGGATATAGACTGACCACTTCTCAATTGAAGTACAAGATTTCAGTTGCCATCTTCAGGCGTCATATATAATTCGAGAAGTGTATCAGATTGAGGATTGATTTGTATAATTCTAAAATGCAACCAACCTCGTTCACATACACAATACTTGGATCTCCCCCTAACTGTCTCTGACCAAGACATCTTCTGAATGTAATTGATATACTGAATGCTTTTGATCAAAACCAAAGTATTTGTAATATAAATTCAAGACGCTCAACAAGATACAGTTGTGAGGATTTTGGACCTGTAATCTGCGGAAGCTATGAAAGCTTTATAAATGTTTATCAGAAGCTATTCTTATCTAAACTTTTAAGAACCTCGCAAATTTTGTCCAGCATATAATAGCAGAAAATTTTTTGGGTGAATTTGTTAAATACATCCCTGGATCAGTTTGTTAGGCAGCTAAATTAGATAATTAAATGCTGGTTGATACAGTTAAGTAGTTTTTTTTTCGAGTTCAAATCAAAATGAGATTAAAAATTCAGAGTATTTGTTTTTTGTATATGAGCATAAATGCAAGAATTATGTTATGTTAAACAATCTTTATTTTAAAATTATAATTCAATATATATATATATTATATTGTTGATAGAGAAAAAAACGGCCAACTGTAGTTTTTTCCGGCCAAATACCGTTTCTTTTCAAGACTATTAGCGGTCTTAATTTTTTCTTTTCAAGACTATTAGCGGTCTTAATTTTTTTCCCATAGACTTAGAATACAATTTCCTCAAAGAAAACATTCTAGATAGCGAAAAACACTCAGCAATTGAAGCTTTGAAGTTCTGAGTAAAGGTCATATTACCCTCCAAGCAATCAAATTAAAAAAACCCATGCACTGCTTTAAGTAGACGGAGCCTGAATACTAATATAAAAATTTATAAGGAAGATAAATGGAAATATATTTTAACACAGCTTTAACATTTTATTAGAAAATTTAATCATATACATCAAATCTTTTAATTGCAAAATGTACATTTAAATATCGTCCCCTTGATTCACCGCTATTAATCATTTCGGGTGAATGATCGTTGAACATATATATCGTTGAACATATACATATGTATATACAAATCTTTCACTCCAATGGGAGTTTTAAAGTTGTAGAAATTTAGCTCTTCTAACACTTTGAAAGATGTCTGTTTGATGGAAAGTTGGGAACTCACAATTGATATAAATTAAATTACAAACAGGAAGTTTAATAACACTAAGCGAATTCATAATTTAAACTTGAATAGAACACATGTTACAGCATAAGATATCTCGCATTTCCCATAAACAGCTACTAAGGTTAGTTAGTTGTTCGAGTGGTAAAATTTGGATACCACTCGAACAACTAACTAACCTTATAAAATAATTCAAAACCGCCAGTCTTCTAATCTACATATATGCATTGTCAAAACTTAACACATACAAGCAAAAACGAAAACCGTATTTCCCATAACCAGCTGCCACCAAATGTTAACACTCGACAAATAACTAATCTTACTCAAGAATAGTTTTCATCGCCTAATTCATTCTACATACCCAAAATCGCATTACGTAATCTTGTACTAGCAATTCTTTATCACCACTTATAGTAAGTACTAAAAGCTCCCACAAAAACGCACCGCCTAGAATTAGATAGATTTATTTGAAGAAAGTGTCATATGAGTATTTTGGATCAATCAAAACTGGGTGCAAATTTGTATAGAAAAATATTCGAGCGGTGCAAAAATCACCCTAGAATTAAATTTAAAGTGCGTAGCACTGTTTTCATATGGATTTTATACTAGCCGGATTCTTCTTGCACCGCTCGACTATTTCTCCATACAAATTTGCACCCAGTTTTGCTTGATCCAGAGGACTCATATTTATACTACTTACATGTAAAAAGTCAATCCCAAGTCAACCATTATAAAAGAATACTGGGAATAACTAAATTTAGTATCAATTTTGTTTCATTATCTACACTCATATGAACAATGAACTTTTATATAGGATCACGGTGATCACTTGGAAACAAAGAACCAAGGCGAAGAGAAGTCCAGTAAATAAACTTCCTTTATATGAGTAATTTGTTTAAATTAAGTGATATTTCAACAATGAAAACTAATCAAATTATGTCATTATAACACAAATTTATTCAACAGATGCATCGAAAATATTCCTAATTTTAGATAAAAACAAGGAAAGAAGATAGAATTGGTCTTAGACCAATTCTAATGAAGCCCGTACGTATCATCTGGTCACCAATCTGTGCAATTTTGATTTGTGAAGTTGTTTATTTAGAACGGTTCTTCAAGCAGTACAAATGCTTATAGCCAATTTCATAGGATTTTACATTCTGAATAATTTTTCAGTACAATAAAAACGTCTAGCACTTAAAATTTGCACAGTAAATATACGCAAAAAAACCAATTTTTGTACTACAAGAAGGGGTTGCCCAAGTTAGCATATTTTTTAAACACTATTTACTATATTTGAAAAGTGGGCGAACAAAAGGTCACATGTACGAGGTCGACCGCTTGTCGTGTATTGACGGAATCGTGTTCGCTATACTGAATTTTCTCTATTTTCAATCACTGTTCCATCAAAAGCACAAAAAGTTACATATTTCCGACTTTAAAAACAAGATTTGGGTACAAAACGGCACATGTCCACGAAAATCTATCGATTTCTTCAAGCCAACAACTGAACAAAAGGGAACATGTATAACAATGGCAATGTGCGAACAAAAAAAGCACATGACCTTCAATGCGTCCAACTTGTGCAGTCAAAAAGGTACATTTGCATTTCGTTTTTATATTTTTCTCTCAGTATATTTCACAATTTTCTATGTTTTAACATGCCAAGGCATCAAAAGTAGCACAAACTAGTGGGATAATTTCGAAAGTTCATTGATTTATACAGTTTTATGCGTTTTCAATAAATTTTTAGGAATGGGACATGTGCCCTTCTGTTCTCAGTGAAAAACGAAATTTTTGTATGGCAACCCTAAGAAGGAGACCCGATATTTCCCATTTTGTATGTGCAGCAAAATTTCAGCTCTCGAAGGGAACCCCTTCTTGATGTCAGAAGAACAGAAGGGCATAGAGACAGTTGGACAGACGAACGAACAGACTAGCATTCAAAAATCAAAATAACTTTTAGTATTTGTGCAAGATTTCAACGTTTGTGGAATTCCTACAAAGTACTTTGAATAACACTCGTAGCTTTCATTTTTCACTCTTAAATTTTAATTGACTAGTAACTTAATTTATACAAAAAATATGATTTAAACATTTAGTAAAATATGTTAAAAAATTGGAGCATACAAAAGTGATATGAAAGAAATGCATACGCGAATTATATTGCATATCACTAAATTCACAGACCCATGCTATATGTAGATTTACAAAGAAAGCACACGGAAATGTAAGCTAAATGTAATTAATTATTGCGATTAGGAAGCTCGACTTGCTGACTTTTGTTATTAGGTCATAAGTAAATGAATATAGCGTGATTGTTTACAAATTGAACTAATAAATAAAAAAGTTATTGTTCAGCACTGAACACTATTATTCGTGGGTGTCCAATCTATTTTGCTCTACCATCATTATTTCTATGCGTTACAAACGGAATGACAAACGTAGTATACCCTATGATTTTATCATATATATAGTAAAATTATCTATTAGCATATACAGCACTTCTATACCAAAACGATCACCCATTGGACCCGACCCCTCCAATTTCGATGAAACTTTCAGAACTATTAAGTATTAAAAAATATTGGACTCGTATTTTTTGTTTAGCCTGCCGACTTCCGGTCTTGGATACAGGGTGATTCAAATTTTAATGTCTTCACTGTGGATATCTTTCTTAATTTGCTGATTACTTGAGATCGGGTAATTCGATTCTTTTCTATGATATATCAAATTGAAGGTACTAAATGGGGGCTTTCCAATAAATAGAAACAAAATTAAAAAAAATTAAAAATATTGAAGAAGAAAACACAATATTTATTAATTTTTGATTTTTGACCCCCCTAAAAGGTATTTTTTTTTAAATGCTCTAATATTAATACATCACATATCAAAAACTTGCGGATGTTCAGCTCTTAGTTTAGCTGTTACAATTTTTCTTATTAGTGTCTCTGCAAAATTTCGTATGTAAATTTTATGATTTACTTCAAAAAATGATTTTTTTATTGTTTTTAGATAATCAATAAAATAAAAAGTATTACAATAATAGTTCTGTTTTATTATTTCAAAAATTTTACAATTGTATTTTTAGTACTCTTTAACACCATTGGCGTAGCTAGCGATTTGTTGTGTGGGGGGGGGGGCAGGCTGACAAAATATTGAAGTAAAATATTCTTCAAGCAAGTATAGTTTTTCAAAAATGTGTATAACTTTCTAAAACGTTAATCAGTGTTAAATCCAAGTTTCCTTACATGAAGCGAACTATTTCGTTGATTACCGTTGTTTTTTTCAACCAATGTATGCTTAAATTAAACAACAATAATAATATTTCCTAAAAACAAGAATAAAATAAGAATAATTTACTAACATATAATTGTACGGTTTTCTAAAAAAAAGTTAAATCAAATTCATGGTTCTAATAAATTGTGAATGTATCCCAATAATAGCCCTGAAATTAGAAAATTATTTATTCAATAAAGCTGGAATTGGTCTAAGACCAATTCTTACGATACCCTAAATGAATGCTCGTATGTATCTGATCAAATTTTATTTTTGAAGTAGTTTTTCGCATATATTTCTAAAGCGGTTCGTCGGACAGTAAAAATTATTGTAACCAGTTTCATAGGATTTCATAGTCTGAAGAAATTTTCAGTACAATAAAAACATCACGGACTGATCGTCGTCACAGTACCTGTACGTAAAAATCATATATTTTTATATGGCAACATCAAGAAGGGGTTGCGAGACTTATCCCATTTTTGAAATTATACTCATCATTTTTATGAAAACGCCGTGTATAAAATTTCAGCTCTCTACGTCGACTCGTTCTCAAGCGGTGTCTACATAAATATATAGTGGAAAACCAAAATTTTGTATGGCAAGGCAATTCAACGAAGGAATTGCCTGATTTGCTCCATTTCCGAACTTAAATTTCCTTTTTCTCGAAAAGCTCGTGTGCAAAATTTCAGCTTTCTAAGTAAATCCGTTCTGGTGCTATCGTGAGGACGGACAGACGTGCAAAAATTAAAATAACTTTTAATATTCTGCTTGGGTGCTCAATCCATTTAGCTATACCTTCATTATTTCTATATGTTACAAACGGAATGACAAACTCAGTTTACCCACTAGATTTGATTTAGGGCATAATATTCAGCAAACAGTCCAGAATAAAACGATGCGAAGTACACTGTTGTGTGCTAGATATTCGTGTGTTAAGCGGTTGTTAGATACGCTTAAGTGGAAGAAGATACAGCACTGAATTGATCTAAATGTACTTTTATTCATTTTTAAAATAAAGAAGAAATATGACTAGAGATACATATTTACATATCCATTTTCTTTATATAAATGACATACAAAAAAAAAAACTTTAAACAGATTTAAATTATTCTTACAGAATCTATCGCTGTTCAAACATATTCAACAATTCTTCAATAAGTTAATAGTGCTAACTTCAAAGATCAATTTCTTAAATTCATACAAAATTCGCAAATAATTAATATTCCCAGTGAGATAGACGAGATTTAAGCAGATCTGTTGTTATGGTCGTAGCGTACTGCATATAACAATATGCTACACGGAGAATTACTGCAGCACGTATGCCAGTCGGCTGCCATACCGACAGTCCGCACTCACCCTAGCTCGAAAAGAACTCGTACCGGCCAGCGGAAAAGAATAAGACAATCGACCTGTCTTGTCAACCGTGGAATCGAAAAGGTCAACTAGGGTCTCTGAAGAATTATGCCGCTCAGAGTCAGATGGGAGGATGGGGCAGGCAAAGAAGGCAGAACATCTGCGCCTTCGATGGTATACAGGTAAGTGACGTAAGGGTCCCTTCAGGACCGAATGTGTGCCGGCTTTTGTGTTGATAGGCACGAAATTTTTTTGATTATGGCTGATGGCAGCGGCAGTTTGTTTGTGGAACCTCCCCACACTCTCCGCCAATAGCTGAGGCGAACTAGTGTGCCGCCCTGCACACAACGCTGTCCGTCGAGTGATCTGTCAGCTCATGCTGGCAGTCGGGACTTTACGTCCCTAGCAAATCACTCACTATAGTTCCATAACAAAAATGGCGCCCAACGTGGGGCCACCTCAGTTGGACTTCGGTGGTCTGAGTTTGACTTGTGCTGAGGACTGCGATTACTTGAGATATGGAGATTTGGCTTGTAGCTAAATAGTCTGACTGGGTAATCACACAATCATTGGAAATTATAGGCAGACGAGAGTCCAACTGGATTTTGTTAGTTGAAAATTTTAGGTAAAGTAAAGTTAGAGTTTTTAAAGTTGAACGATTAAAGTAAAGTTTTTTGGAAGTCTTTTGAAAGTTTTTTTTTGATATTTCGAATTTTTGATTGAGCAAAGTATAGTAGCGTAACGTTTTAGATTTTTGAAAGTTTTTGAGTGGAAGTTCGACTCTAGGTTTGACTTTGGTGAAGCCTCGAGTCTAAACAATTGGCTAGTTTTTGGAAGTTTTGAATTTTTTTGATTTTTTTTTTAAATTGATCTTTCCCGCTGGCCTTCTGCCATGGAAATGGTAGGTGGCCTCACCAAAATTTTTTTGTCTGTGCTCTCACGGAGACATGTCTCTGTTGGCCAACTGCCTGAACAGGGCTGTGAATCTGTGAGACGCCTTTTTGGCTTTCAGCTAATTAGTTGACCAGATTCATGACTCTGCCCAGTGGGAAGGTCAACCGGACACGACAATCAGGTGTAGAGGAAGGAAAGAGTTGTTGGAGGATGGAAGTGGTGCTGGAGACCTTCAGTAATCAGGAGTTGGCATACTGCTAACTGCCTGGCTGAAGAATCTCTAGTATCATTTTCAGTCTCTAGCTTCTCCAACCCGACTCTTCCCAGATTTCCGTGAGTACTGAAACATTGTTTTTCAATGCACACATTCACGTCGCTATATAGATTTTCTGACCTGAGAGGTGGGAGAGCTACCTGAGGACTTTTATGTTGAGAGCTAGCTTTGGGAAGTGAAGGAGAATTCATATGATTTTGTTAGGAATTTTTGAAACGCACTAATTGAATTTTTAGAACGAACATTTTTGTTCGAAGAGCTTCCTATCTCTTGCGAACGTTTGTATTTCTTTTTGTTAAATCGATATTGCTGGTAACTTGATTTGTGAAATTGGCCAATGTGCTGAGTCTCCGAACAATTGATTTTTTTTTAATTTCACTGGTAATTTCTCCGAACTGGTGATACAACGAACGGTCGATAACAATTTTTGCTGAAATCTTAAGATCTAGTCCTAATCTCCGAGCGTTTGGGAAGAAATTTTCGTTTGAAATTTAGTATATCGTTCCAAACTTCAAATTTTTAAATCAGTAATTCGATCTTCATTTCTGAAGAACCTGTTAGTTTCCGAATTTTCGAATTCTTTGGAATTTTTCTGATATCTATTCCAAATCCGTGGGTTGAAGATTTTGTTTCTTGAATTACGACTGAATCTACAATGGCTACAGCGCGAACACCACCGCGAGCAATTGGGCTACCGATGCTGCTGCCTGATCCGTGCTTCGTCTGTCTAGAGAGCGACTGGTCAGGACAGAGGAAGCCAGTGAAGACGGTCTGTGGACATGTGTTTCACAAAGCATGTCTGAAAGCGTGGATTGGACAGCATTCAAACTGCCCGTTCTGCAGATCCCATCTCACTCAGTATGATTTCACTGAGTATACTGGTGCAGTCCCGAAGATGACAAAGCCCGTAAAAACTGTCCGTCACGATCCATTACCTTCCATGCCAACAATTGACTTACGCATGCAAATGCAAGACCTAGTACGCGAAGGCCTCGAACAGAGCCTCAATGTTTTGCGGACTGAGTTAAGGAATAGCGTCCGACAAGAGATCTCAGCAGCAATGCCGCCCATGGATTTTTCACGACCACCTCCGTCCATGGGTGACCCAAGACCATCCCAAGAATTTCACGACTCGCGTAGGCAGTCGTCAAATAGACCGCATTCAGCTTTTGGTCAGCCTAGTAATCAGCCTAGACCAGATTCTGTCCCACCTCCACAACCACCACCTATTCGTAACCCTGCAGGCGTAGGACAGCGACGTTCAGGCAGTCCTATCCGCAGGTGGAATATATCTTATAGCGGTGATAGCTCACGGCTTACTGTCGATGAATTTGTGTTTCGAGTGGAAGCATTGACCTATTCGGCCTTAGAAGGAGAGTTCGATCTTCTGATACGGCATGTGACGACTTTGCTTTCTGGACAAGCTATAGACTGGTACTGGTCTCTCCTGAGGCAAAATTCCACGCCTTCATGGGAGTATGTGAAGACAGCTTTATTAGCTGAATGGGGAGTACCGCAAGATGACCTTAAGGTCAAAGTTCAGCTGATGTTGCGCAAACAGAAAGCAGGGGAGTCAGTTGTTACGTACCATCAACACCTGGTACAGCTGCGCGATCAACTGCAAAGTCCCTTGGAGGACGGAGAACTCTTAGAAATCGTAAAGTCTAACCTGATTCCAGACATTCAGCAAAAGGTCTGCCTACATCCCACTTACAATATACATCAACTACGGAGTCTCGTGACTCAAATAGAGGCGACGCAGCAGCGAATCGCGACGGCGTGCAGCTGGAATATCTATCGCAGCCCGAGAGTCAGCGAAGTGGATGAGTTTCATCCGACTGAGACTGAATTGTACATATCATCTGAACGCAGTGAGGAAGTCCTGATTTCTGCTTTTACAACCCCTCAGAATGTAACCTGCCGGAACTGTGACCAGTCCGGTCACTTCTATCAAGACTGCAGGCAGGAGAGACAAGTTGTGTGCTGCTATTGATGCGGACGCAAGAACATTTTCAAGCCCGATTATAGCTATTGTCGACAGAAAACCCTGAGACGAATCAGGAATACCACCACCTCTTTCCGACCAGCGCCAAGTCGAGAGAGACAACTGCAGCGAACACTCCAGTTCAAGCCTTGAACAAGGAGGAAGGTCCGCTCCATTAGCAGATCACATTGACGAATCTCTGAATTGTCCACTGTTGTCATTCAGTGATTCTGATGATAACAGCAAAACACCTGCTAGTATGAATACTTCATTGATAGAGACGGAGAATCTGATAGACTTCTCCGCGGATCTTCAAGCTCCCATTTCCGCTTCTGGGGAGCCCATGAGATTGTTAGACACTTCGTTGGAAGAGTGTTTAATTTTCGATGTCCCGATAACACCGACAGCACTCTTAGCTGACAGGGTTGCAGAGCAGGAGATTTGGCCTCATGGCATTTCCATATTAAAACGGCCACCAAGCTCTGTTATGACGAGTGGGTGTGAGCCTGTTTTACATCCGCTGACGTCGTATCATTCGCGTCTGCAGAAATACAACGCAGCAAGAGACCGAATTTTCTCCTCATTAGCGGAGTTAGCTGAAATCGTGTTTCCTGACTTTGATATTGGACCAAAAAAGAAACGATCAACCGTTCGTTGGCGGGAATACTGTCGACGGATCAGAATGGAAAGGAAAAAATTGGCACAGATTTCCGTGTCGATGCCAGACGACATTCGACCGTACGCCGAAGTAAAGCTGCTCGGGCGAACTGAGACTGGATTACTTGATAGTGGTGGTACTGTCAGTATTCTAGGCCAGGGAGCTCTAGAGACGCTTGTCGAAGCAGATGTCGAATGGAAGAGGTATCGGACACTGGTCCAAGTAGCTAATGGTGCCATGACGACTGTGCATGGTCATGTGAACTTGGACGTCACTTTCCGTCATAAGACCCAAAACGTACGTTTTTACGAGGTTCCTGGGCTCACACAAGCACTATATCTAGGAATAGACTTCTGGCGCCTATTTGGGTTGGCTCCAGATGTCCTGGGTATAGTTGCAGAAGTGACTTCGAGTCCAGCGGCTACCTCTGACACCGATTGCCATATTCTTTCTAGTCTTGATCAACAACGCTTAGAAGCTACCAAACAGCTTTTAGCCTCTTTCGCCTCTTTGGGCCTGGAAAAACATATTTGGTCTCTCACAAGATTGAAACGAATGACACAGCTCCGATATAACAATGCTTTTATCCGATATCGCCGGCAGTGCAAAGTTTGATGGATGCCGAACTAGAGCGAATGCTATCACTTGATGTGATAGAGGAGAGCCAGAGTCCTTGGAGCTCTCCATTTGTTCTGGTGAGGAAGCCTGGAAAGGTCCGGCTTTGTTTTGACGCCAGGAGGGTCAACTCCCTTACGAAGAAGGATGCCTATCAGCTACCTCAGATAGACGCACTTCTGAGTCGACTTCCTCCGCAAACAACATTTCGAGCCTATACCTTAAAGACGCCTTCTGCCACATCCCACTAGACGCTGATTCCAGAGAGAAGACCGCTTTTACAGTACCTGGTCATCCTCTCTATCAGTACGCGGTGATGCCATTCGGCCTATGCAACGCTCCACAAACGATGTTCTGCCTCATGAATAAAGTCATTCCTTTTGATCTTCGTGAGAACGTTCTCGTCTATCTAGACGATTTATTAATTCTGTCATCAGACTTTGACTCGCATCTCACGTTACTATCCCGTGTAGCGGATTGTCTGAGGAGAGCTGGCCTCGCTATCAACGTCGAGAAAAGCAAGTTTTGCATCAAGGAGACCAAATACTTGGGTTTCATAGTCGGGAAAGGAGGAATTAGGACTGACCCAGACAAGATCTCAGTCAGTTCAAATGGACACCTGAAGCCCAGACGTCTCTTGATCTACTAAAGTAAAAACTTACTTCTGCTGCGTTGTTAGTGAGTCCAGACTTCACCAAGCTGTTCGTTATCCAGTGCGATGCGAGCCAACAAGGTATTGGTGGGGTACTGATTCAACTAGATGACAATGGCCACGAGAAGCCAATAGCCTACGTCTCGAAAAAGTTGAACTCAGCTCAAAGAAATTATACCGTGGCAGAGCAGGAATGCCTAGCTCTAATCTGAAGTGTACAGAAGTTCCGGCCCTTCATAGAACTCATTCTGTTTAAGATAGTGACTGATCATGCGAGCTTGAAATGGTTGATGTCTTAAAAGGACCTCAGCGGTAGACTTGCACGGTGGAGTTTGAAGCTTCAGGGCTTCGACTTCACTATTGAGCACAGAAAAGGAAGCCTGAACGTCCTCCCTGATGCGCTGTCACGCATCCATTGAGACAGCCTGTCCACAAACGAAAATCCTGGCCCGGAAGTTGACCTTAGTTCGCCATATTTCAACACGTTGGAATATGAGGAACTACGGCGTAGGGTTAAAATGACTTCTGGCAAACTACCAGATCTTTGCGTCAGGGATGGCTTCCTTTATATTCGGACAGTTGCGAGAACAGGCGATCCAATTCAGGAAGAAGAAGCTTGGAAGCTTTGGATTCCACGCGGGCTTGTCAACGAGGTCGTTTCGAAAGCACATGATCCGCCACTGGCTTCACACGGTGGTATAGGGAAAACACTAGAACGTCTGAGAAGACACTTGTACTGGCCACGAATGACAGTTGACGTCAGAAACTACGTAGGCGTCTGTGACGTGTGTAAGGAAACGAAGGCTCCCAATACCATTCTTAGACCACCTATGAAAGTCCAGTCTGTGACAGAACGACCATGGCAAAAGCTGTATATCGTTTTTCTAGGTCCATATCCTCGGTCAGTGAAAGGAAACGTCTGCATTCTGATAGTTCTTGACCACTTTTCAAAATTTCCGATTCTCCAACCGCTGAGAAAAGCATCTACACTCAATGTGTGCCAATTCATTGAGACGGAAGTGTTCCACGTGTTCGGAGTCCCGCAAATGATCGTGTCTGACAATGGAGTCCATTTTTGCTCGACTTAGTTCACCAGATTACTGGATAAGTATGGGGTGAAGCACCTAAGAACGGCAGTTTGCTTGCCGCAAGCAAACGCCTCAGAGCGAGTAAACCCGTCTATATTGTCAGGGATTACGAAATACGAAATGGGATTAGAATCTGATCCAAATAGCTAGTTCCCTCAGGAGCTCTTTCCAACAAGCTATTGGTTTTTCTCCCTATCGAACACTCTTCGGTCAACAAATGATTGAACATGGCAGCTCCTACTCCATCTTGAGGAGCCTTGGGACTCTTGGTGAGCCCTTAAGAGTAGATGCTGAAGACAAAATGATATTGATCCGTGCGAGAGTGCAGGAGAACTTACACCATGCGTTCGAACAGGGTTCACGAGCCTATAATTTCAGGGCGAAGCCTGTTGATTTCAAAGTGGGTCAAGTGGTATTTAGACGGAATTTTGCCCAAAACAACTTCCAACAGCAGACTAGTGCTAAACTGGGACGAAAAATAATCAAATTCCGGGTTAAAGGCAAGAAAGGAAACTCCCTGTACGAGCTTAAAGATCTGCAGGGGAAACTGTTAGGAGTCTATCACGCCAAACACATCAGGCAGTGATAACCATTCAGGAACGTCGTCTATCTATTGTCACGTTTATTCCTGGTAGCCATAAGAAGGCATCCAGCCAGCTTCAATGGTAAACTATAGGATATCCGAAGCCCTCCTATTGCCCCGTCAATGGTGGGTGATATACCTGTTGGAATCCATTCCTGTAAAAGGCTGTCAGCATGTCACTACTTCGACGACGCCTTGGGGACACACCCTTGAACAATCGCCGGTCTGAGATCAGAGGAGATGTTGTGCCGGGAAAGCTTAACGATCAGTTCTTTAGGTTGCTGATCGCGGGGCTTCCTCAGAATCTCGGTGAAGGACGGCAAAGAGACATCGACCGGCTGGATTTTTGGATTTTTGGGTTACCAGCTTGTCAATGTAACTTTGGCTTCCCACACGGAGAAGGATGTCGAGGTCTGGTCAAGGACTGACGAGACTTCAGGGTTGTGTCCTCGATGCGTCATCGGTCAAGTAGAAGCAACGTGAATATAGCACGAGTGATGAGGAATACGCATTGGGACGTGGCTCGAGACACACATTGCGCACCCGCAGCGATGAGGCCTATGTTTAAGATCGGCTAGCTCAGTCGACCATTTTTCAGCGTTGTCTGAACCATGGGTGGCAGAGACCACTCTGCCCTCTTATGGTCGTAGCGTACTGCATATAGCAATATGCTACACGGAGAATTACTGCAGCACGTATGCCGGTCGGGCTGCCATACCGACAGTCCGCACTCACCCTAGCTCGAAAAGAACTCGTGCCGGCCAGCGGAGAAGAATAAGGCAATCGATCTGTCTTGTCAACCGTGAAATCGAAAAGGTCAACTAGGGACTCTGAAGAATTATGCCCCTCAGAGCCAGATGGGAGGATGGGGCAGGCAAAGAAGGCAGAACATCTGCGCCTTCGATGGTATACAGGTAAGTGACGTAAGGGTCCCTTCAGGACCGAATGTGTGCCGGATTTTGTGTTGATAGGCACGACATTTTTTTGATTATGGCTGACGGCAGCGGCAGGTTTTTTGTGGAACCTCCCCACACTCTCCACCAATAGCTGAGGCGAACTAGCGTGCCGTCCTGCACACAACGCTGTCCGTCGAGTGATCTGTCAGCTCATGCTAGCAGTCGGGACTTTACGTCCCAAGCAAATCACTCACTATAGTTCCATAGCACTGTATTAAATCATTAAACGCCATATCTATCGAAATATTTATTCGATTCGATTAATGAAACATGCCCATTGCCAGTTACCACCCTATTAAAACTAGTGGGGCATCTTTCCAGGTTGCAGATCTTCTGAATAAGCTCTGTTTTATATTCGGGGTCTAAAATACCATACTTTAACCTCCTATGTTGTTATATATTCGGGGGAATTGAATTAAGGGCACTTAACTTTTTTTTCACTTTATTATTTCCAACTTAAAATTACAGAACACTTGTTTTTTGTATTCCAACACACTTTTTTCCTGTGACAACCGAAAGTTTTTCACGACCACGATCACTTCTTTTGCAAAATTAAAAGTTTTTCTATGCGACAGCCCTGATCAGGAGTACTCAGATCTCACCACTTAAAAAAGGTGACGCGTGACGATCTTGATCGCGTACAAAAATCAACTCGACTGTGCCGAGACTTAGATTTTTCAATCTCAAGTCTCTTCGTTCAGGATAGGAAAATGCTTAATTAGCATTCCTATCCTGAGAAAATTATTTAACGCTGGGCATGTTTAAACATGCCCAGAATTATCGCGACGGACGATAGTTGAAATTGAAATTTGATATTTTCATAAATATCCAACCATCGTCTTGCCATCGTGCATACATTGTTGCGATGACAATGTATGCAGCTCGCGTCAATTGGCTGAAAAGAGCTTTTTTCGGTGAAGACTTGATCGTTTCAGTCTTCACCGACGTAAAATTTTCATGCGCCCGATATGTATGTATGTATATATATACATACATATCGTATTTACGACACACGAACAATCCTTCCCCCTGCGAAAAAGAGGATTATTCTTTGAAGAGGAATAATTCTCAGGGGAAGTTGTTGTTTGGGCTATATCGGTGGTTCGGCTATTGGTTGGTTTGGCACAGGTTTTCGGGTTTACATATTGTCTTAGTTTCTATTTAAAATTTTCTTTTGTTATTTCCTAGAATTGCTTCAAGTTATCTATTCCTATTCTTATCTCTATTCCGTTATTAACTTATTAATATCTACTGTTTTTTTTTTTATGTTACAAATATATATATATTTTTTTGTTACAATTGTATATCTCTTACGTTCTTTGTTAAAGTTAGTAGTTATTTAATTTTTATGCTAGGTTAGTTTTGTTATTCCTAATATTTATTACCCTTTTTGTATTTTTTTGTTTTGTTCTTATTTATTCTTATTTGTACTGTTTATTATTATTATTTATATACAGCGGGGGAGGATATCTTTTTACTTTGTTTTTTGGTTTGAATATATACAGGGTGTCCCGAATTAGGATGGCCATACGAAATGAGGTGATAGTACTCACCTAGTCGAACCAAAAATTGTATGGCCTTTCCAACGACTGCTCAACCAGCCCCGTACCACTCTCCCTCAAGAATAATGGTTGTCTAAACTAAATATTTCGGATTTTCTTAACTTTTTTTTAAATTTAACCTCTATTATTTTTGCAAAACGGTCGTTAAAATAACTGTTTTTTATAAAAACTGTAAACTGTAGACTGTCCTCTTTAAGTTGACCTTTTACATCCTATGTGTTAACTGTAGCCCTTTAAGAGTTATTAGTTCTAAACCTATTCTCAAACCTATTCTCAACGATAATTTGTTCCATTAGCACGTCATTTTAAAAAATATCGTCTTATTTCGGTGTGACCTGAATAGGTTATTAGTTAATAACTGCTTAACGGCTACAGTTAACACATAGGATGTAATATGTCAACTTAAAGAGGACAGTCTACAGTTTACAGTTTTTATAAAAAACAGTTATGTTAACGACCGTTTTGCAAAAATAGTAGAGGTTAAATTTAAAAAAAGGTCAGAAAATCCGGAATATTTAGTTTAGAAACCATTATTATTGTGGGGAGAGTGGTACGGGGCCGGTTGAGCAGTCGTTGGAAAGGTCATGCAGTTCTGTATGCAATGAGCCTTTAACTGTGACCATGCACCGTATACTTTTGAATATACAGGGTGATTTGTAAAAAACTGGCTTTTTGTCATAATCACCCTGTAACTCCTAAAACGGTTGATATTGCCCCCCCCCCCATCCAGCCATACAATTTTTGGTTCGTCTAGGTGAGTCCTATCACCTCCTTTCATATGGCCATTCCTAATTCGGGACACCCTGTATATGTATATATGTTTCTAGTACACTATTTTCTCTTAAATGTAGGCTTTAATACTTATTTATCTATGTTCTCTCCCCTTTTGTTTTTATTATTATCTATTATTATTAATTTCTTTGTGCGTTTGTTGAAACCACTTACATTATTTTCTATGTCCTCTACTATTAGTGATAGTGCTTATGATCATTTGAAGTGGTGACACTTTGCCACTTGCACTGACCTAGCAGGTGGCAGGGTGCGGGTCCTTTTAACACGTTACGGTCCGTTTCACGCGTTTTCACGGGATAGCAGAACTTTTCGAACAATCCGTTCACGCGATTATGCGTGTTAAAAGTATTGTAACAATTATAATACTTCGTTCGCCTTTCGGCGTTAGAAAATAGCTCGGCCGTGCGGTGACGAGGGAGCCCTTTACTATTTGTAGTAAACTTGGTTGTCGAGTGTTTTAATAGAGCTTGGATATCCAGTGACTAAGGCTGAAAGAAAAATTGCAAAGCGTTTTCAGCACTGGGAAAGTTCCACTTACTGGGCCTCAACTCAAATCAACCAACCTAATCAATGCTGAGATAGTGGGGAAAGCTTTCTAGAAATGGAAAGCTTTACCCAAAGTGACTTGCCTGGAACTCAACACTCGATAACTCGATGCTGAGGTAATGGGGAAATTGTGCTGGAGATGAAAAGTTTCACCAAAAAAATGTCTCGACTGAACTTAACGATCAATGACTCGGTGTGGGGAGTTATTCTAAAAATGAAGAGCTTCACTTGGAGTGCCTCGGCTGAACTTAAAATCAGCCGCGTTTGTCCGGATAACAGCTTGGCTGGGTCCCGCCTCCTCTGCAAGGAAAACTTAGTTTTCTTGATTTGATTATTTATCCAAGAATGTGGGAGGAGTCAGACCACGGAGACTTTTGTTTCACCTGCTTACTTCTGCCGTGGGATTATAACCGCGGGCAATTAAACGTGAAAGAAAGTTGTTCGCTCTGTCCACTGTGTTTGCTGATTGCGATGTTTAGAGGACTGACTGATGTGCCGGCGGCACGTTGGGGTTCAAAGCAAGGAATTTGTTGATTTGCCTTCGACAATTGTCAACTAAAGCAGATGAGATATTTGTTGATTTACCGTCGGCACTTTCGAGTTCTTTTCACGTTAGGGCTTCTGACTTGTAATCGCCTAAGGATCAGTATGAGAATAGGAGATTTAACAGAAGCTGACCATAAAAGTAAACAATTATAAGGTCACTTTCCGATGCCACTGATCTGCGCTGTACGGGGAATTTGTTGATTTGCCGTCGGCATTTGGCAACTTAAGTGAATAAGAATTTCGTCGATTTACCGTCGGCACTTGCGCCGGGGGAGAAAATCTTGCGGCGATGAGCTTTCTAATAGCACATGTTCACTTAATTCCCCAAGGAGGAAACGCTAGAAGACTCGAGTCAGACTTTTCTTTATTCATTCGACGAAATCTTGTGATGATAATTAAGAAACGGCTAGAAAGGCCAATAATTTTTGCAAGAAAATTTCAATATGCAAACAAAGCTGAAAAACAATTCTTATGATGCTAGAAAGTTCGAATCACGACGCTTCTTTGATCATGTGACGAAATCTTGTGATAATTAAGAAACGGCTAGAAAGGCCAATAAATTTGCAAGAAAATTTCAATATGCAAACAAAGCTGAAAAACAATTCTTATGATGCTAGAAAGTTCGAATCACCACGCTTCTTGGTTCATGTGACGGAATCTTGTGATGATAATTAAGAAACGGCTAGAAAGGCCAATAATTTTGCAAGAAAATTTCAATATGCAAACAAAGCTGAAAAACAATTCTTATGATGCTAGAAAGTTCGAATCACGACGCTTCTTTGATCATGTGACGAAATCTTGTGATAATAATTAAGAAACGGCTAGAAAGGCCAATAAATTTGCAATAAAATTTCAATATGCAAACAAAGCTGAAAAACAATTCTTATGATGCTAGAGAGTTCGAATCACGACGCTTCTTTGTTCATGTGACGAAATCTTGTGATGATAATTGAGAAACGGCTAGAAAGGCCGATAATGGTTCTAGAAGATTTCAATCCGATATCCAATTCTCGATGTGCAAATAAAGCTAGAAAAAGAAAATCTGATAATACTAGAAAATTCGAATCACGACGCTTCTTTGTTTCTGTGGCGAAATCTTGTGATGATAATTAAGAAACGGCTAGAAAGGCCAGTAATTTTGCAAAAAAATATCAATATGCAAACAAAGCTGAAAAACAATTCTTATGATGCTAGAAAGTTTGAATCACGACGCTTCATTGTTCGTGTGACGAAATCTTGTGATGATAATTACGAAACGGCTAGAAAGGCCAATAATTTTGCAAGAAAATTTCAATATGCAAACAAAGCTGAAAAACAATTCTTATGATGCTAGAAAGTTCGAATCACCACGCTTCTTGGTTCATGTGACGGAATCTTGTGATGATAATTAAGAAACGGCTAGAAAGGCCGATAAAGTTTCTAGAAGATTTCAATCCGGCTTCTCCTTTGTTCGTGTTGCGGGGTTCTAATACCGGTATTCAGTTTCAAACAGCCGTTACTCAAGTCTTACGATTTAAAGCACTCAAAAAGAACTATTCTTAACGGAGAAATTTAAATCGGAACCTCTCTTTGTTCTTACGAAGTCTCGAGCCGATATTTCTTTTCAGAATTCTGCTTAGTCAAATGAACAAAAATATCACGTCACATTAATCGCTCTAAGCAGCCGCATATGGATTCCAACAAAAAGAATGTTAAATGATTCGAATTGCTTTGATGAGATAATTGTTCAGACGGCGGATGTTTTAGTGGCTGAGCCAATTTGTGCAATTGCCGCAAAAAGAATAAAGGAAGATAAAATTTTTGAAACAAACCACTTTCTAATACAAATTCGCACAAAAAAAAAAATATTTGGTGTCGCCAAATATTTTAATTCAAAAGAAAAAAAATTTGCAAAAGGACAAAAAAAATCAAATTCATAAATTGAGTCACTTATCTTATTTGCAAGCGTAGCGGGAGCTGATGGGCCCGTTGGGTGGCTTGGAGTTGGAGCCGGCGAATTTGTAAAAATTTAACATTTGGTTACTTTTGTTGGATTTAATCCACTGCAATTTCAAATATTACAACTTAATTTTACAATTCAATTTACAATTCAAAAAAATATTCGACTTTTTCTTTTTGAGCTCACTGCTGGACGACGATCACTACTTCAGTGTTGAACAAAGACTCTACTTCCAACAACGATGCTGAATTCCAGCTCCTGCTTAGACTCAGGAAAAAGGCCTGCCAGGTCGACTTTTCCGAGAGTCCGAAAGGGACGTGTCGCCATCTCTTGTGGTTTTTGTTTCAGTGCGCCTCACTCAGACGTGCTGCTATGTCTATCTTCATATTGACTCTGAAGACTGCCGCTTTTTCCTCATCGCGGGGAGCACTTCACCAACCGGAATTCCAGATTGCGCTACACTGTCCCCTTCTGCAGACTCGAAGCTCCGACCGAGTATCTGGAAAGAAAAAGGAATTTGAGATCCGCATCTTGACCTTCTATAAGAAAACGAGCAAAGGATTTAAACTTATTATATCCAAGCATCTGATTCGGTAGGTCTGTGTCTCCATCTCAACAGGATATTCCATCTCCGGTTATCATTACCTTATTGATGAAGAATCCTATTTCCCAACTGTATCGTTTACCTGCTAAAGAGAAGCTTAGTATGGCTCTCTAACAATTTATTTACATTAAGGCTTCAATTCTTTTCATTTTATTATTAGTCTCTATTTAGTATTGCGGTGAATGTGGCGGGCTCTACTCCCCCGGGATTAACAGAGTCGGTCGACCGGCCTGTGTCACCGGTAGCCGCTCACATATTTCGATGGATTTTTTTATTTGCCATGGTCCCCGGTGGTAACCATAGCTTGCGCCTATTTGGACGTAATGCTTGCACTGTAGCTAGAAATAGGTATAGTATTTCATTTTAGGAAACCGTGGTAAATCTAGCTCAGGTTGCATTCGCTGAGTCCTTACATGCACGCACGTTATCGCAGTGACCATCTGATTAGTGGCAAAAAAAGATAGTGCCATCCACACGGTCTTTTTCCTCATCGTGCTATCCCAGATGCACGCATGTCATCGTGGTGGCTCTCTGATTAGTAACAAACAAAAATAATGTCAACCTTACAGCCCTTTCGTTCGTCGTACTATCCTAGGTCAGGTTAGGTGTGTTAGAGTTTTTGTTATATTGTCAATCAGCTGACGTCATCCAATTTTCTAGTTCGCGCGGTTTTCTTTATGTAACCTCGGAAGTGTGGGCTTCCGCTAGCTACATGTGGCGACAACTCGCATGTCAAAGGGGGCTGCAGACATGAAATTTCCCGGCATATATTTTGCGCGGTTTTCCTTACGTGGGCTCGGAAGTGTAGGCTTCCGCTTGCTACATGTAGTGACAACTTGCTTGTCAAATATGAGGGAGCTGCAGACATGGAATTGTCCGACATCTATTTTGCGCGGTTTTCCTTACGTAGCCTCGGAAGTGTGGGCTTCCGCTAGCTACATGTAGTGACAACTCGCTTGTCAAATATAATGGGGCTGCAGACATGGAATTGTCCGGCATCTATGTTGCGCGGTTTTCCTTACGTAGCCTCGGATGTGTGGGCTTCCGCTAGCTACATCTAGTGACAACTCGCTTGTCAAATATAATGGGGCTTCAGACATGGAATTGTCCGGCATCTACTTTCCGCGGTTTTCCTTACGTAGCCTCGGAAGTGTTGGCTTCCGCTAGCTACATGTAGTGACAACTCGCTTGTCAAATATATTGGGGCTGCAGACATGGAATTGTCCGTCTTCTATTTTGCGCGGTTTTCCTTACGTAGCTTCGGAAGTGTGGGCTTCCGCTAGCTACATGTAGTGACAACTCGCTTGTCAAATATATGCCATCACCCGTCTTAAACTCTGAAGTTAGTATAAGTATTGGCTGTATACAATAATGAGTACCAGGAGACGACGTAGGGCAGGGCTGCACGCATGTGCCTTAGCTATGAGGTGCACAAGAAATTGAACTAAGGCCGGTGACTGACCCTATTCTTCTTTTATTTATATTTAATTTTTTTTTTATTAATTATAAGGTCAGCGCAACATGTAGGTGCATTGGTTATAAGGTGCCCAGCGAATTTAACTATGGCTGTTTGACCCGAATCCCATGTGTGACGGCCAAAATTTCACAGAAACAGGCTTTTCTATTCCTTGTAAATTTTTTCCAAGACCTTTTCCTGGCTCGAAGCCACATTTAGCGAACAAATTCGGGGCAACATTTTTTTAATTTTTTAGCCAAGGAGCAATTTCACTAATCTCATTTCTATATGTGTCTACACTAGCGTGGAATGTGTCATTAAGGGCATTATTCCCGGGCAGACATTTGGCCAATCTGTCTACGTGAAGTATTTTTCTTGTTTTACCACCAGGGAACTCCGCCTTATAGAGGATATCATTTAAGCAAGATAATACCGTACCGGGGCCCTCCCAGTTTCGTTGAAGCTTGGGACTCTTTCCTTTCCGACGTTTCGGGTTATATATCCACACCTCTTTGCCTTCTGCAAACTTGATAGGGTGGGCCCTAAGATCATATTGATTTTTCATATGCTGAGAAGAGAGAGGTAGGTTTTTTTGAACTTGGTAGTGTATTATTCCAAGTTATTGTACTAATTTCTCAGCATATTCCCCCGCGGTTCCTATGGAAGTCGGTGAAGATCTGGGCACAGGGCCGAAGGTGATATCGGGGGGAAGCCTAAGTTCTTGGCCAAAATTGAGAAGCGCAGGCGTGAATTTGGTACTATCATGTACAGCGAAACGGTAAGCTAGAAGTGCTAGTGGGAGGAATTGATCGCAATTCGACTGGCTGTTATTGACAAATTTCGAAAGGTATTCAAGTAGAGTCCGATTGAAACGCTCTATCATTCCGTCCGATTGAGGATGGAGAGCAGTCGTTCGAGTCTTTTCGATTCCGAAGCGTTGTAGTACTTTTTGGAAGATTTCTGATTCAAAGTTTCGCCCTTGGTCCGAGTGCAACTGAAAAATCTGGAAAAGACATTTTCAATTAAGCCATCGGCTATTGTTTCTGCCTTTTGATCGGGAGCTGCGAACGCTTCTGGCCACTTTGTAAAATAGTCCATTACAATAACGACGTACTTATTGCCTCTTTCGGTTTTAGGTAGTGGTCCTAAAACGTCAAGCGCTATTCTCTCGAATGGGGCCCCTACGTTATAGATTTGAAGTTCTCTGCGCCTTTTTCTGGAGGGTCTCTCTTAGCATGTGACATTTTGCGCACCATATTTCAACGTCTCTTTGCAGAGTTTGCCAAAACCAGCGCTCTTTTATTTTCTCTGTTGTTTTCCGAATGCCAAAATGACCACCTTCTGGTTTATTGTGAAAATCATGGAGGATCTTACTGACATGACTTGTTGGCGCGACTTTCAATAGGAACTGTTCGTCACCGTGCCACGTAAGATGGAGAACGTTATTTACTATGCGTAATGATTGCCATCTTGCCCAGAAGACTTTCAAGCTTGGACTTTCAGAGAGTATTTGTTCTCTTGAAGTCTTTTGATCTTCTTCTGTTCTTTTAGAACAGGGTACTTATCTTGCTCAGCGGCCAAATCTATTAAAACTTCCGGAGATATAAGGTTTACTGTACCTCCCTGCTCCTTTTGCTCTTTTTGCTCGCAGTGGTTGCATTCCTGACAGGGGCGTCTCGAAAGAGCATCCGCGTTAAGATTTTTACTACCAGCCCGGTGTTCGATGGTAAAATGGTACTGCTGTAATCTCTCCAAACATCTTGCTAATTGCCCGTCTGGTTCTTTAAAATTCAGCAGCCAGCAGAGAGAAGCATGGTCAGAGCGAATTCTGAATGCTCGACCAAAAATGTAATGGTGGAAGTGACTAGTTCCTCTTACTACAGCTAGCAGTTCCCTTCGAGTCACGCAATAGTTTTTCTCGGACTTACTGAGTGTCTCGCTATAATATTCTAGCACGTTCTCCGTACCGTTTTGAACTTGGCTTAGCACGGCTCCAAGCCCGATTTGACTAGCATCAGTATCCAAAATAAATTCGCCTTCGAGTTGAGCGAATGCCAGGATAGGAGGAGAGATTGGACGAGACTTTAGATCATTAAAAGCTTCTTGCTGATCTATTCCCCATTCGAATTTTCTTTTCTCCTCTGTCAACTCCGTTAAAGGTTTCGCGATTGTAGAGAAATTTTGCACAAAATAGGAAGCGAGACCAAGAAAACTTCGAAAATCCCTCTTGTTCTTTGGGGCTGGCCAAGAGCTAATTTCTTCCGTTTTATCTGGGTCGGTTTGGAGTCCTCTAACGGAGACCACGTGTCCCAAATATTTAACTAACGCCGTATCTGCACCCAAGCTTCGAAAATCACCATCCATCAGACGTTCGAATGTAGCTGGTGCATTACAGAGGCCGAACGGCATTACATTAAATTCCCACAAGCCATTGCCAGCACGAAACGCTGTCTTTTCCCTGTCTTCTGGGTTAATTTCTTACCAATACCCGCCTGTAGTCAACGCAAAATCTAGTTGTTCTATCCTTCTTTTAACTAGGACTACTGGGGAGGCCCAAGGGACGCTTGTATAATGCCGTTCTCCTCCATTTCCCGTACTAGTTGGTCGACTTCTTTTTTGCTAGGGGGATTCTACGAGGTGGTATTCTAAATGGATTCGCCTCTCCCGTATCAAGCCGATGTTTCGTAATGCTTGTCCGCCCAGTATCGCTAGGTCCCGTGGAGAAGATATCTCTATAGTCCATTAGTATGCCAATAAGTTTTTGTTTCTCGTCTTTAGACAGTTCCTCCTCAACTCCGTCGAAGATTTCTTTAAGGACATCTGTCCCTGCATCACAATCTAGTGTGTTTACATTTGAAATGGAAACAGGCTCAAGCTGTCCGATAAAAGTATCGCGGGGAACGAAAACATCACTTATTGTCAAATTGACTAGTCTTATTGGCACTTGACTTGATTTCGATTCGATTAAAACGCGGGCTACAATTACACCGTATGGCAACTCAGACTGAAATTTGGAATCTATTAGTAAGTTTGGGCCCTCGGGCAATACCCCATTGCAGTTTACGGGAACGATCGTTTCGCTACGAGCAGCTAGCAGAACCTTCTCTGGAAGGAAAATTCCCAGTTGCCCATAATGGGGCTTAGTCAAGGCAATAGTCACTTGGCCGAGCTGAAGAAGGTTTCTTTCGAAATCTAAGTGGCACTGGTTCGAATCAAGCAAGTCCACGCCGAGTATACCCACAGGGTCTATGTTCGCGACCAATACGGCGTGTGGAAATCTACTTTTCTTGAGGTGGATATCTACTATTAATTTTCCTAACACATTGCTGCTATCTCTAGTAACACTTTTTATCACAATATTCGACTTCTGAAGATTTTTTAGAGATGAATGAAAATAAAAAAAAAATCTTCAGAAGTCGAATATTGTGATAAAAAGTGTTACTGGAGATTTTTTTTTAAAGATGAATGAAAGAAATTGAGAGTACCTCAAAAGCTTTGCGACTCCAAAAAGTCTTTTCCAAGGATCATAACAACGGCATTGGCTCCATCAAACACTGTGATGGAAGCCTTTCCGTCAATACCAAGGGAACGCTAGAGATCCTTCTCAAAACGCACTTCCCACTCTGCAACTTTGTGACAGAGGAGCCCGATGTAGACGCCAGATCCTCAGTGATACCAGTGGTGCTAAACAGGGATTACCGATCAGCAAAGAAAATTGTCACCGAAGCCAAAGTGAGATGGGCTGTCAAGTCCTTCAAACCTTTTAAAGCTCCTGGCGGCGATGGCATATTTCCGGCGTTACTGCAAGAATCGCTGGATCATATTAAGCCCCTCATCACTGAGATATTTAGGGCCAGTCTGTGCACGGGATACATCCCTAAGGCATGGAGACTAACCAAGGTTGTTTTTATACCGAAATCGGGTAAAAAACCACCCAGCGAGGCAAAATCATACAGGCCTATCAGTCTGACTTCATTTCTCCTGAAAACTCTAGAGAAAATAATAGACAACTATATTCGGACGACGTCCCTCAAAAGCTGTCCACTTAATGCCAATCAATATGCCCACCAACCCGGAAAATCCACCGAGGACGCACTCAGCAGTCTGGTAGAGACTATCGAGAAAGCCTCACAGGAAAAGGAGGTCCTTATATGTTCCTTTATGGACATACAAGGCGCTTTCGATAACACTCTCTTTGACTCGATCAAGAGGGTATCCGAGGATAGAGGCATAGAAACCTGTATTGTCAGATGGATTGGCAACATGCTTGAGAAATGCTGCATAACAGCTACCATGAACGCTGAATTCACAACAATCATGGGCACTAGAGGCTGCCCACAAGGCGGGGTGTTATCGCCGCTTCTATGGCTACAAGTTGTGGATGAACTACTAAACTTACTCCAAGAGGCCGGCTTTAAGGCCCAAGGATACGCTGATTATATCGTCATCTGTGTTAAAGGAAAGTTTGAATCAGCTTTACCAGAGCTTATGCAAACTGCTTTTAACATCGTTACCAGATGGTGCCAGAACATGGGACTATCAATAAACCCAGGTTAAACAGTGCTAGTTCCCTTTACTAGGAAAAGGGCCTTCAGATTCCACCCCCTAAGTTAAATGGAATTGCAATAGAATATTCCAAAGAAGCAAAATATCTAGGAATAATCCTAAACAGCAAGCTTACCTGGAATCCCCACCTGGAAATGATAGCAAACAAAGCCATGTGGGCATTCAGCTCTTGCCACAGTCTTTTCGGGAAAAGTGGGGTCTGAACCCCAAAATGACCCTATGGATCTTCCAGGGCATAGTCAGACCCATACTTTCTTATGGGACAAATGTGTGGTGGCCTAAAACATTGCAGGCAACCACCAGAAGAACCCTTGACAAGGTGCAAAGGATGGCATGTTTAGGTGCCACTGGCGCCTTTACATCATGTCCTCAACGAGCACTTGAAGCCATTCTTGGCTTACAGCCTCTCTACCTCTATATTCAGAGGGAAGCTGCAGCCAGTATGCTTCGAAAGAAAAGGTCAGATGATTGCACCTCCTCCAGGGTGGGTCATCTCAGTATCTTCGAGCAGGTTAACATTAACGACCTAGAAGCTCCAAAAGATACTATGGCCAAGATATTCTCTTTTGAAAGAGGTTACAAGGTAACCATTAATGAAGGAAGCCAGATACTAGACAGAGGACTCCAGCTCTCGCAACGGGCCCAAGTCTGGTATACTGACGGATCCCGGAAGGACGGGAAAACAGGCGCGGGGGTGATTGGTCCAGAAGTGGAACTATCCATTCCGCTTGGTGTCTCACCTTCCATTTCCAGGCGGAAGTCTATGTTATAGAGGTTGGAGTTCAGGAAAGCCTAACTAAGCCAACCAAGCTGCGCTCCTAGCTCTTTCCTCTAAAGCCTTTGAGTCGAAATTAGTTTGGAGCTGCTACTTGAAACTCCAACTACTGTCTAGGGACAACCAAGTAACCTTGGTTTGGGTCCCTGGACACGAAGGAGTGGATGGTAATAAAAAAGCGGACGAACTGGCTAAAACCGGAGCTGATTGTCCGTATATTGGTCCCTATCCGACATTTGGCCTACCAAAAAGCCACTTTAGGGGGGAACTGCTTAAATGGGAAAACAGGCAACTGGATCTCCTTTGGCGTAGCGCGCCCGGTATGAGGCAGGCGAAGAAATTCTTCAATCCTTCTCATTTCCTGTCGCGTCAACTTATTGGACTTAGCAGACAGTCGCTCAGACTATTTGCTAACGCAGTCACTGGTCATGGCCCCTTCCGTCTCTTCCTGAAGAAGATAGGCAAATGCGACAGTGAACGGTGTCGACTGTGCGAAGAGGAAGATGAAACCTCGATTCACGTTATATGCGAGTGCCCAGCACCTGCAGGTCTAAGGATGCAAATCACTGGAAGAGAACTTATCTCTCCAGATAATGTCTGCAATCTAACTCCGAAAGCAATAATCGAGCTCGTTAAAAGACTCGATATTGCCTAATCACTATAGGGGAAGGCACAATAGATCAACTATGGTCGCGGTGTCCACAAGGTCCTGGATGCCTAGCCGCCCCTACTCTTAACATTAACATTAAAGATGAATGACTTAAAAAAGACGGGTGAACGATAGATACGGTCGCTCCAGTATCTAAAATAAATTCAGAAGGCTTACCGTTGAGCAGACCTTTGATCGTGACGCTATTCTTAGATAGCCCGACGGCCTAAATAGTTACTTCTGTTACTTCTAAGAGATTGCTTGGTGGTGATTATCCGGAGATCTGTTGCTCGGCCCTTCTTGTGTAGTAGACGGCAGATTTAATTCCAGGGACTTAGCTAGGTCGTCAGCATTTCTTGGGGCAGAAGAGAGGTTCATCGACTCGCGCTCCCCGGTGTTGATGGGTTTCCCGAGTTGAGAGAGTTAAGAGAAGGAACTTCGGCACTTAATGCTGGCCTAAAAGAATCAAAAAGCCCTGGTGGATTCGAAATTGTGCTAGCACTAGGTCCGCCAGAAGATCTTTGACCATCCTGTTCTGCGCAGGTACGAGTAGTTCTTGTGTATCTTTTACGTCGTCCATAATTATATTGAGGAGGCTGTGCTTGTGCTAGATGTGCTCTGGAGTATCTCGAAGTGCTTACGCTGGGAGCTAACTCCTGGGCGACACTAATAGCTTCATGTAAGGTTTTAGGTCCTCGCACTTTAACCAATGTTCTCAACTCGTCTTCACGAAGTCCCTCCAGGAATCGCAGAGCGGCCATCCTATCGACAACATCTGGAGGACAGGAGGGAAACGCAGTCGTGGCTAATCTCTGCAGCTCCAGTGCAAAGTTGGCAAAGCTCTCCCTTACGCCTTGAGCTCTTCCGCAAAACTGTACTTGACTCGAATAAGAGTCCACGCCAAATCTCTGCTCCAGTATTCCAACCAATTCATCGTATTGAATTTGGTGTCCCGGAGGAAAAACACTCAAAACGGACAGGGCATTACCTCGTAGCTGCGTTGCCAGGGCAGCAGCCTTTTCTTGTTCTGATCAATCGTTTTGGCGTGCTACTATTTCAAACTGAATGCGATAGTCTGTCCAGGACACCGTACCGTCAAACGGGGAAATATTACAGACGAGGGCTCCAGAGCAGGGTTGGTAGACATCGTATTCCGAGCAGTGGATAACGGGGGGTTTTGAGAAATATTAGTGCCAGGCAGCTGAGGCAGGTTGCAGCTTGGATAACGCAGTTCAGCCGGGTTGCAGGCTGGAGCGGCTGGCCTATTAAGGGGAGGGTCTCAGCTATGGCGGGACCCGAAAGTTAATGGAGGATGACTTGGGTACGTGGAATAGTACCAGGTAGGCTGATTATTCAAACTTGGAGTTCTTTGTAGGGGCTGGTTGTACGATTGCACCGTTGGAGCTGATGAAAATATAGGGAAATGAGGTGGAGCAACTGTAGGCATAGTAGACAAAGGAATGCTGCCAGGCGTTTCAGAAGTAGTCGGTCGAATCAATGACGAGCGGATTGGAATTGAGGACGAAGCAGTAGTTGTACTCAGTGACGTCGTTGTTGATGTTGTAGTACCCGCTGGGGATGAAGTATATGTCGGAGAAGAGAAGTCCTCAAACACGCTATTGACAAATGCTGTCCCGTTCAGGGTCTTGTTTAAATCGTCCACTTTTTTTAAGAGATTGACAATCTGTTCAGCTAATCCCAACTCTATTACTGCCATAGAGGAAGACTGCTCAGATTTTATCTCCTCCTTTAATTCGCTAACAACGCTCTTTACCAACAAGGCCGCTATAGCCTTCATCTCCTCTTTCAGTTCCTTCAACTGCTCAGCATCCATTTCACCTAGTCTAGCGCTAATATAAGGGACAGTAGACTTAGATTCACGCAACTGTGACCGATAATCTGTTACAGTCTATTTAATTAAAGAAAATGTAAAGGCGTAGACACGCAGTAACAATTTCAGATTCGAATATCCTTGTATTTAAACACCATTCGAGCTTGGTTCGTTTTCTATAGCAGAAATAAAAATTTCGGCTCAAATTGGGAGTAAGAAGAATAATAATAATTCAAAAATTCAAGGTATGAGCTTAACTTGGACATTAAAATTCGAAATTGGGAATTCTAAGCTCAAAATTACGTAATTTCTAAATCAGAAGAGGTTATATTATTTGTAAAAAGAAACGTAATATGTATTAAGAAGCAAAAAATGAACAAAACTCGAACTAAAGGATTAGGGACGATCTTGTTGAGACTTTCCGTATTCCGAGAAGTCCATAAATCTAAAAAAAAAACGAGTAGATATGCCTTATTAACTAACTAAAACCTATTCAATTATGTATTTTACACTTAAGTTCTATTGCAAAAGAAATCTTTTCGCTTCAGGAAAGATGCTATTAACGACTAAATAGCGATCCGTCTGAATTCCCAGTACTGTTACTAATATGAATGCGAAACAGCACTAAAGACTCAACACCAAGGACCAGGCACAATTATTATGCCTCGCTTACTTCTTATTTATTTATTGTTACGCCGGAAACAAAAAAAGAAGTCAAAAGCTTATGAATATAAGTGTTAAAGCTGAAAGGAGAATCTCTATGTAACTAAATGTTCCTAAAATTTAAAAACTAAAAATTCAAAAATGTAAAAATTCATAAAATTTTAAACGAAAGAAATGTAAAGCCGCAAATTAAAGATTTATCTTTATTTTTATTTGTGAGAGCTAGTCTCGGACGTGGGAGGGAGTGCCGGTTTGTGAAGGACAACTCAGTTTTACAAATTCAAATATAAAATTTTATTAAATATTTCAAAAATTCATTTGCTTAACCTAATATCACAAATTCATTTAAAAAGAAATTCAGAACTAAAAACTAACCTACAAACTACTATAAAATTCAATAAAAGACATCAAGTAAAAAATAATAAACAAAATTAAAAAAATTCAAATTAAAAGTTAATGAGCTCCTGCTGAGGCGCTGCCAATTTTCTTCTCGCTCTGAAAGGGAGAGAAGATCAGAATTACTATTTGTCATCAAACAAAGAAAAAGGGGAGAATATTGTTGCTGCTAGTGCGTGAGGGCACAAGAGCAGTAAAATTCTTTTGTCAGTACAACTAGTCAGATTAGTCTCTGACAGTATTCTGAGCGTGCGCAGAAATGTAGCAATATGCTACTATAACGAAGAATGCAGATTAGTCTCTGCAGCAGAGTTATTCCTCTGTAAATGTGGGCAGGAGATGTAGCAGATTATTCTCTGCAGCAGAATTATTCTTCTGCTTAGGTGTGGGACGGATTATTGCAGATTAATCTCTGCGCAGAAATAATCTTCTGCTTAGGTGTGGGATGGATCTTTTTGCAGATTAATCTCTGCGCAGAATTAATCTTCTGCTTAGGTGTGGGATGGAATTTTTGGAATTGATAGGATTTTCAGATTAATCTCTGAAATATAGAATTAATCTTCTATATGAGGTTTGGGAATTTTATTCTTGTTACTCGGATTAGTCTCCGAATCAGATGAGCTCTGAACCAAGAATGATTTTCTGCTGCGGCTCGTCGGCTTTTATAGCCGCCGCATCCAGTTATGAGCTCTCGCCTCTCGGTGTTGCCCTAGCGACGGTTGTTGGATTTTATGACTGAGGCGAAAATAATGATTTGACGTAATGTCATTTAATGATATTGCAAAAAATGTATATATTCTGGAGGTATGTATGCTTTGCTGCATTTTAATAATATTTATGTAATTTTTTTGTATTTATTCGCTCTTTTGATTGTTTTTAGATAAAATACGAGCCATGATGGAAGAAGTTCAGCCCGAAATGAGATTTGTCGCTGCATTTTCGTTTGTTGGCAGTAATTTTTTGAGGTTGTTGAACTGCCATAGATAATTAGGATTTAGATAAGTGTTCTTGTTTATAACTTTTTAGATTTAAATACTCTGTGTATTCCTTTTCCTTCTTTTCTTGGAATTAATAGTTCGTCGAGGGATTTGAGCTACGTCTGTGGACTGAACTTCCTCCCGCCTCAAAAGAAAAAAAGGAAAATATAAATAATAAACTTACATTTTGTTTGGTGGAATATGTACATCCTTTTTCCTTTCTTTGTCAACTTTAGCGTTACGTCTCCAGGAAGACTCCATTTAAAAAAACCCTTTGCGTTCCTGATTCTGTCCCAGGGTGCTTTTGTAGTTTCGAGTAACTTTGTGACAATCGGCGTGGCAACAATTTTCCCAATTAGGTCATTTGGAATTCCTCGATTTTGGTCATCTGGATTTCCAATATTAGATGCCAAATCTTGCATCTGCCTTGGGGGAGTAATCGGCGAATTTAAAACTTGTGCTGGTAGAGTAGCTGGGGAATCCATGCATTGACTTGTTGGATTAATCATTGTCGCCTGAGGTGATAGATTGGTGTTGCGTGTTGCGCTGATCACTGGTTCTGGCACTGTAGTACTCTGTGTGGTCACAGGTGGTGTATTTATGGCGACTGGTCCTGTTTCCGTGATCATGCTTAAGTCTGGCATACTTATTATTGGTTTGTTTGAGTCCCTTTGTTTGGGAATTTGTGGCTTTGTCGGAATGTAAATTTCTGGGCAGCGTTTATTCGGCCGCGATGTAGCTCTTGGTTTGTTGTCTACTTTAGCATCCAGCTTTGGCATGCTCAATGGCTTAGAGCATGATGCTGTAGGAAGCCTTGGCCGAGTTGGTACCCGAGCTTCTGGCCGGTACTCTCTTGACCTCGGTTTAAATTTGAGGCTATCATTGTTTTCAGATTTCTTAAGTAAAAAATTTTTAATTCCAGGTGATGCCAGCGTTGCCTCAAATGGGCTTGCCTTCCTCTTAATAGATGTACCGCGGGTGGTGGTCGCACGATAGCTGATCGGGGTCTGCGTGCCTTTTTCGGTGTTGGTGGCAGTGGGCTGATAGGCCTGATTGGCTTGAAAGGAGCCAGTAATTCTGGTGGAGTAGGTGCGAGGCCTACATCCACCGAGTCCAAAGACTCGGAGTTAAATATCTCCAGTAATTCCTCCATAATGAATAAAGTAAATAAAATTAAAAAAAAAATTAAAATAAAAACGAAACTGAAACTATTGCGCGCACTTGTCACTGTTCAAAACTGAAGTGATTTTTGGCGGGTTGTGGATTCGAATATATTCAAACATAACGGGTGTTTTGGAACTTAGTAGTGCTAGAGAGCAATAGACTTTGGTGGGGATAATTGATGATTGTCAGGAAATGTTGGTGAGAGGGAGAGGATAGTTTTTTTTTTGATATTGGACTGGTGAGAATATTATATTCATTTCTATTATTGGATGAGGAAGAAAGAGCTCTGATATATTTTGCTTCAGTAAATATTACTGGGGAAATATTATTCTCTTGCATTATTGATGCAATATGAGAGATAGTCTTTGGATGATGGTGATGCCATCTATTGGTGAGAGGTTTAGTTTCTCTGTGATCTAGTTCAGTTTTCATTTTATTATATTGTAAAGTTGCTGACACTGAATGAGATGGCGACACTTTTGTTTCATTTTTCCATTTTGTGTTGATGAACATATTGGCGTGGTGGAGTATTCCCAAACTCTCTTTAGGTTCTTATCCAACTTGGGGTTTGTCGTAGTATAGGTGGATAGCACAGTCGTTGTCATGCTCTTTATTTCTGGTACTCCTCCGACCAGAATCCAGCCCAGTTCGGTGTTTTGCGCTGTAGGTGTATTGTTAGATCCTCTTCTAATTCCATTTTTAATGACGGCGGCATAGATATTTGCTCCGAAAGAACATCGATTTCTCCTGGAACTGAGAACGTAGGATCTGCAAGAGGGAGATTGTTTATGTGTTTCCAATTTGACACTTCGATTGTTTGTGTTGGAAGCAGATCGGTGATTTTTCGGATTATGAGCATGTTGTTCGCTATTTTAAAATTGTTTTGTAGAGAATTAATTGTGACTGTGGTTTGCTGTACAGCTGTATTAGTGGGAGTTGAACCAAGTCCAATTAATTCTTGGGTGGTTGGAGATCCTTTAAGCTGTAAGAGTTTACAGGCCTTTTCGGTCATAATAGACACTTGAGATCCAGAGTCTATTAATGCTCGGAATGTCATTGTGATTCCGGATGGTGAAGTGACATTGATCAGAACTGTGGAGAGGAGAGCTCTTTTCATATTGGCGGTTAGAAAACTTTGAACTTGTTGTTCCTCATTTCTACAAGCTAAGGGTGTGCTTGGTTCAGTTTCCATACTGGAAATTTGGGTGGATTGATTAGGTGATTCTGTCACCGAATCGTTTTGCTCATAGTGGAGCAATGTGTTATGACTTTTGTTACAGTGGTAACATCTTTTATTGTTTGTGCAATTTAAGGTTAGGTGGTTAGGAGATAAGCAATTTTTGGATAAATGCTTATTTGTGACAACTTCATGTCGTTGTCGGGTGTTCATATTCCTAGAGGTTGAACAGTGAAATATGATGTGGTCACCCTTGCAATGGCTGCAAGAGGACCTTTTTGTAGGTGGGTGAACTGGTGTTGAGCTTCTGCTTCTATTAAAGAATCCATAAGTTGGTTTTGGTGAGAATGGTTTTCTCTGTGTCATGTTAGAAGATGTATTTCTATTACCTATCATTTCCGAGGTTCTGAAGCGAGCCTCTAGGAATTTAGTTAATATTTTTAATTTGGGTAATTCTGTGCTGTTGTGAAGGCTCTGCTCCCATAACTGGTGTGTGTCTGGGTGTAACTTTTGTACAGTCAAGTATATAATTATAGGATCCCAATTGTTTGTTTCTACACCTAAATTTTGTAATGCTAATAGCGCCTCCGTTATATTGTCTAGTAGCCTTGTGATACTTTCGGCAGTATCATGATTTGTGGTTGGGAGAGACAATAATTTTTTTAACTGTACGTTGACTAAGATTCGCTTATTTGAATAGCGTTCCTTGAGAAGTTGCCAAGCTGTTTTATAGTTTGCGCCGCATATTTCATAACGCCTGAGCAATTTTTCAGCTTCTCCTATTAGATTAGTTTTTAAAAAATACAACTTGTGAACGTCTCTTAAATTATTGTTGTTGTGTATAACCGAATTAAATAGATCGTGAAATGAGATCGATGTCGAATATTCACCATTGAATGTCGGCAGCTTGATTCTAGGAAGTCTTTCGCTATTGCATGACATTGTGCTAGCAGAATTTGTCTGTGTGTAAGGTGGATTGCTGACAGATGGTATTGGTGTTAATCTGTCTATGTCTTCTTCCATGCTTGCTGCTTTTTCAATGTAGTATTCCTGAACCTCGCTGAATGTTTCTTCAGTGAAATATTCTAATTGGAGATCTTCTTTTCTTACTCTCCTTTGTATGGACCTGTGCCGAGTTTGGAAATCTTTCCAATACTGGGTGAACGTTTGTAGGCGTTTTTCTGTCGATTTGACAGTTTTCTTTTTACCGTCTCTTTGATGCCTTTTAAAGAGGTCTTCCATTAAGTCCTTGACCTCTTTTTGAGACTCAACCAACTCTAATACTGAGCTAATGGTTTCGTCCCCGGCGTCAGATATACTGCGTTTGTCATCTGTAGGCAATTTGAATAGAGGGGCTTGAATCACTTGATATTAAGCAATGTATTCAATTTTATATTTGATTCGACTGAGTTATCAGGCTTTGAAGGACCAATGTGATGGGAATAAATATCGGCAGGGATATTTCCTACTACCCCACACTTGACACCAATTGTAGCAATTATAATACTTCGTTCGCCTTTCGGCGTAGAAAATAGCTCCGGCCGAGCGGTGACGAGGGAGCCCTTTACTCTCTGTAGTAAACTTGGTTGTCGAGTGTTTTAATAGAGCACTGGGAATGTTCCACTTATTGGGCCTCAACTCAAATCAACCAACCTAATCAATGCTGAGATAGTGGGAAAGCTTTCTAGAAATGGAAAGCTTTACCCAAAGTGACTTGACTGAACTCAACACTCGATAACTCGATGCTGAGGTAATGGGGAAATTGTGCTGGAGATGAAAAGTTTCACCCAAAAAACGTCTCGACTGAACTTAACGATCAATGACTCGGTCTAGGGAGTTATTCTAAAAATGAAGAGCTTTACTTGGAGTGCCTCGGCTGAACTCTAAATCCGCCGCGTTTGTCCAGATAACAGCTTGGCTGGGTCTCGCCTCCTCTGCAAGGAGAGCTAAGTTTTCTTGATTTGATTATTTATCAAGAATGTGGGAGGAGTCAGACCACGGAGACTTTTGTTTCACCTGCTTACTTCTGCCGTGGGATTATAACCGCGGGCAATTAAACGTGAAAGAAAGTTGTTCGCTCTGTCCACTGTGTTCGCTGATTGCGATGTTTAGAGGATTCACTGACGTGCCGGCGGCACGTTGGGGTTCAAAGCAAGGAATTTGTTGATTTGCCGTCGACAATTGTCAACTAAAGCAGATGAGAATATTTGTTGATTTACCGTCGGCACTTTCGAGTTCTTTTCACGTTAGGGCTTCTGACTTGTAATCGCCTAAGGATCAGTATGAGAACAGGAGATTTAACAGGAGCTGACCATAAAAGTAAACAATCATAAGCTCACTTTCCGATCCACTGTTGATTTGCCGTCGGCAATTGGCAACTTAAGTGAATAAGAATTTCGTCGATTTACCGTCGGCACTTGCGCTGGGGGAGAAAATCTTGCGGCGATGAGCTTTCTAATAGCGAATGTTTACTTTATTCCCCAAGGAGGAAACGCTAGAAGACTCGAATCAGACTTTTCTTTATTCATGCGACGAAATCTTGTGATGATAATTAAGAAACGGCTAGAAAGGCCAATAATTTTTGCAAGAAAATTTCAATATGCAAACAAAGCTGAAAAACAATCCTTATGATGCTAGGAAGTTCGAATCACGACACTTCTTTGTTCATATGACGAAATCTTGTGATGATAATTAAGAAACGGCTAGAAAGGCCGATAATGGTTCTAGAAAATTTCAATCCGATATCCAATTCTCGATGTGCAAATAAAGCTAGAAAAAGAAAATCTGATAATACTAGAAAATTCGAATCACGACGCTTCTTTGTTCCTGTGGCGAAAACTTGTGATGATAATTAAGAAACGGCTAGAAAGGCCAGTAATTTTGCAAGAAAATTGCAATATGCAAACAAAGCTGAAAAACAATTGTCATGATGCTAGAAAGTTTGAATCACCACGCTTCTTTGTTCATGTGACGAAATCTTGTGATGATAATTAAGAAACGGCTAGAAAGGCCAATAATTTTGCAAGAAAATTTCAATATGCAAACAAAGCTGAAAAACAATTCTTATGATGCTAGAAAGTTCGAATCACCACGCTTCTTTGTTCATGTGACGAAATCTTGTGATGATAATTAAGAAACGGCTAGAAAGGCCAATAATTTTGCAAGAAAATTTCAATATGCAAACAAAGCTGAAAAACAATTCTTATGATGCTAGAAAGTTCGAATCACGACGCTTCTTTGTTCATGTGACGAAATCTTGTGATGATAATTAAGAAACGGCTAGAAAGGCCGATAATGGTTCTAGAAGATTTCAATCCGGATTCTCCTTTGTTCGTGTTGCGGGGTTCTAATACCGGTATTCAGTTTCAAACAGCCGTTACTCAAGTCTTACGATTTAAAGCACTCAAAAAGAAGTATTCTTAACGCAGAAATTTAAATCGGAACCTTTCTTTGTTCTTACGAAGTCTCGAGCCGATATTTCTTTTCAGAATTCTTCTTAGTCAAATGAACAAAAATATCACGTCACATTAATCGCTCTAAGCAGCCGCATATGGATTCCAACAAAAAGAATGTTAAATGATTCGAATTGATTTGATGAGATAATTGTTCAGACGGCGGATGTTTTAGTGGCTGAGCCAATTTGTGCAATTGCCGCAAAAAGAATAAAGGAAGATAAAATTTCTGAAACAAACCACTTTCTAATACAAATTCGCACAAAAAAAAAATATTTGGTGTCGCCAAATATTTTAATTCAAAAGAAAAAAAATTTGCAAAAGGACAAAAAAAAATCAAATTCATAAATTGAGTCACTTGTCTTATTTGCAAGCGTAGCGGGAGCTGATGGGCCCATTGGGTGGCTTGGAGCTGGAGCCGGCGAATTTGTAAAAATTTAACACTTGGTTACTTTTGTTGGATTTAATTCACTGCAATTTCAAATATTACAACTTAATTTTACAATTCAATTTACAATTCAAAAAAATATTCGACTTTTTCTTTTTGAGCTCACTACTGGACGACGATCACTACTTCAGTGTTGAACAAAGACTCTACTTCCAACAACGATGCTGAATTCCAGCTCCTGCTTAGACTCAGGAAAAAGGCCTGCCAGGTCGACTTTTCCGAGAGTCCGAAAGGAACGTGTCGCCATCTCTTGTGGTTTTTGTTTCAGTGCTCCTCACTCAGACGTGCTGCTATTGACTCTGAAGACTGCAGCTTTTTCCTCATCGCGGGGAGCACTTCACCAACCGGAATTCCAGATTTCGCTACAGTATTGTTTATTTATGTTCAAAAAAATATCATAAGAATATGATACAGATTTAAATTTCTTTGAAGAGATGGAAGTATATACATTTGTAAATATTTTAGTAACGTGAAAAATAGATTTCAATATAGAAATGTATAATTAATTATTTTTTTTACAAATAAGTCAATAGAATAAGTTTTATATTTATTTAGCTTCATTTTCGTATATTTGTTTGTTAGTTTCAAATATTGCGGCGGATTTTTCAACAACTTCTACTTAACCGATTGGGTTGAAATTTTGAACATATATGTAGTTCCGATGACAATACACTTCAACGATTTGATGTAGTAAAAATTTAAGATGGCGGACCTAATATGTTATTTATGGTCCGACCCTTCTGATATGGATACCAAATAAAAGGGATTGACGAGTAGAAGAATACGATAATCTATGTGACGTCATTCTAAACACAAAATGGTGGACGCCACAACATGGCGGATTACCTCTTTTTTCACAACCCCTTTGACATGGGCATCAGATAAAAGGGTTTGACGAGCAGAATACGATAAGCTATGTTGCGTCATTCTAAACACAATATAGCGGACGCAACAAGATGGCAGATTACCTCTTTTATCACAACCCCTTTGACATGGGCATCAAATAAAAGGGTTTGACGAGCAGAATACGATAAGCTATGTTGCTTCATTCAAAACACAATATGGCGCACGCAACAAGATGGCTGATTACCTCTTTTTTCACAACCCCTAAGACATGGGCATCAAACAAGGGGGTTTAACGAGCAGAATACGATAAGCTATGTTGCTTCAATCTAAACACAATATGGCGGACGCAACAAGATGGCGGATTACCTCTTTTTTCACAACCCCTTTTACATGGGCATCAAATAAAAGGGTTTGACGAGCAGAATACGATAAGCTATTTAGGTCATTCTAAACACAATATGGCGCACGCAACAAAATGGCGGATTACCTCTTTTTTCACAACCCCTTTGACATGGGAATCAAATAAAAGGGTTTGACGAGCAGAATACGATAAGCTATGTTGCGTCATTCTAAACACAATATGGCGGGCGCAACAAGATGGCGGATTACCTCTTTTCTGACAACCCCTTTGACATGGGCATCAAATGAAAGCGTTTGGTGAAAGGTTTACCCTACTACTATTGGGGTAAGAGTTACAGCTCGACAGAATAAAAAAATTCTAAAATTTATCCAAATTTTTCCAATTTTCCCGCCAAAAAGGACGATAAACATGATTTTTCAACATTTGGATACCCCAGTTCGCTGTCTTGGAGGACTTTAACTAACTTTATAGTGTATAGTAAAAGTTTTATAGGGTGTTACGAAGAAGTACACATAATTAAAATCCCCTTACCGCTCCCCACCCGAAACCCTGCTATACAGTTTCGGTCATAACTCAAGGCCTTGTATCAGTTCCCGGCATATGGACTTTCAGTTGTGGACCACACTGTATATTTTGCATGACATCTATTAGCGGATAGCAAAAAAGAAACAAACAGATTAGCATCAATTTTTTTCCTTACTCAGAACCCACTGCAGGGCGCACATTTCGCGGAAAAACACTATGTTTGGATTCCAGTTAAAACCACATATCTGTACATATTTGTATACTTTTAGTTATTCGTCGTTCAGGAAGAAGCGTGATTAAATCATGTATAATTTGTAATGTCCTTTTCAGATATTTCGTGTTTTTATAACAATTTTTCTTTCTACTATTAGTCGGTTATTATTGTACTATTGGGCTATTGAGTATATACATTTTGAACTTATAAATTTAATTGACATTGATTCTAAATATTTTTCAAAAGTGGTTAATTTTTTTTCGAGTGAACACTTATGACTTTTACTTATTTTCTGTCATTTGTTTAAATTCTAACGTTTTTGTGTTGAACTCCAAAAATATGGCTGAGGGTGATGATGCATTTTTGGAAGAAAACTTTGAAGACAACTTATCCGATGAGCCAGATGATTGCAGAAGTGACCCAGAAAACGATAGTGACAGCGGTTCGTCCACAGCACGTATGATGCATCTATCTTATTCAACCGATGAAGATAGTGATGATGAAAATATTTCAGTGGAGTGGACAGATAGAGATATTTCAAGAAATAATAATTATTTTGAGTAAAAGAAATCCCGGAAAATGTCACCAATGTGGAAAATGTAACAGCTTTGTTCATCGGGAATAATTTATTTGCAATAATTGCTTCAGAGACTAACAAATACAGGGCTCAAAATCATCACAAATATAAGGTAATCAAAAATACTGTCAAATGGGTTGACGTTACTGTAGTAGAATTAAAAAAATGGTTTGGAGTGGTCATCATTATGGGTCAAGTCCGTAAAGGTACATTGAATGATTATTGGTCGACGGACAAACTTATAGAAACGCCAATTTTTGGAAAAACCATCA
>OZ005741.1:138735147-138737647 GCA_963930735.1 Dioctria linearis
ATCTGGATTAGGTTCAAACTTCACAGGCACATCAACTACTTTTGCTTCCTTTATCGCAGCCCAAATATGTCTGATGACGACACGGTATCCGCATTTGACAATATCTCCAACAATATTGATCATTTGCTTTCTGTCTCCCCCTCTTCCGAAATCGTCCTGGCAGGCGATTTTAATGTTCATAACATACCGTGGCTCAGACATTCTTCTACCACAAGTCCTGCGGGCCGATTCGTTGAACTATTTTGTGAATCTTTCAATTTGCATCAGCTAGTGGATGCACCGACGAGAATCCATGATGCAGCTGGTGATAGGGCCAATTTTACTTGATTTGTTACTGTCATCTCACCCTGACAAATATTCTATCTCAGTCGGCTCCCCTCTTGGTAATTTAGACCACTGTCTAATCACGGCTCAATTTATCACCTCATCTCTGCGCAGCCCCACTTCTCCACCTACTATAAGAACGCTTATTGGGAAAGTATCAATCAGTATCTTAGACATATAGATTGGTCGGTCTGTTTTGCTTCGAGGGATGCTGATGAATGCACATTAGAACTTAGTAATTTACTAAGTCTAGGCATGCGTGAATATATTCGGTATTCTTACAGCAGATCTCAAACAACAGCAAAATCGCTCTTGGTTTAACGATAAGTGCAACCAAGCTATAAAAGCGAAAGAGTCTGCTTTTCGCGCCTATCAAGTGCATCCTTGTCCAGAACTGAAAGAAATCTACAAGACTGTACGGAACACCTGCAAGTCCATTATCCAGAGAGACAAATTTCTTTTTGACCAGAATGTTAGACAAAGAATCTTGGCAAGCCGCAAAGGTAGTAAAGGTTTCTGGTCCCTGGTCAAAACCATCAGGAACAACTTCAGCAGTTCCTCTATACCTTCACTACTTAATAATGGTGAACTGGTTGTTGACTCCCAGGATAAAGCTAATATTTTGGCTGCTAGATTCGCATCAAATTCTTTTCTTCCACCCACATCACAGGCACCTGTCGTGCATCCCCCGTCCGGATGTGTACAAGAGTCAATACACATCCGTACGAGAGATGTGTTCAAGGTCCTTAATGGTATCAACGTCTCTAAAGCCGAGGGACCTGATGGTTTCTCGCCCCTATTAATTAAAAGCTGTGCCTCATCCTTGGCTAAACCTCTGCCCAAACTATTCTACCTGTCCTATTCGACAGGAAAATTTCCAACTGCTTGGAAACTAGCTCACGTTCAGCCTATTCCCAAGAAAGGAGAGGGTAGCGATCCGTCAAATTATCGACCAATTGCAATCACTTCGATTCTTTCAAAGGTTTTTGAATCTATCATTAACTCCAAATTAATGAAGTATCTGGAAACCAATCAGCTCATCAACGATCTCCAATACGGCTTCCGGCACTGTCGCTCATCTGGAGACTTGCTGACTTTTCTTACGGAACGTTGGAATCGTAGCCTTCACAATTTTGGTGAGTCCAAAATCGTTGCTCTAGATATTTCAAAGGCCTTTGATAGAGTCTGACATCCAGCCCTTTTAGCCAAACTCAAAGAACTTGGTCTTTCCCCTCCTCTTCTATTGATTGAAAGTTTTTTATCTAGTCGCCAAATACGTGTTGTATTAGATGGCGTTATATCTGAACCTCATCCTATTAATGCCGGTGTCCCCAGGGCTCTGTTATTTCTCCGACTCTATTTCTAATCTTCATTAATGATCTGCTTTCCCTTACTTTTAATCCTATCCATAGCTTTGCTGATGACAGTACCCTTGATTTCGCATACTCCTTTGACACCCTTGCGGATTCCAGAGGGAACGCCACATGTGTTAAACGAGACTGCATGATTAGATCATTGAATAACGATGTTGACAATATTCTCGCTTTGGGCAAAGTGAATCGCGTCGAATTCAATGCATCTAAGACCCAAAGCTGTCTCATCTCATTAAAACAAGACCATCACTTAACCACTCCCGTTTCGTTTGATGGAGCATTAATTTCTGATTCACCGTCACTAAGAATTCTTGGCATTAATATTTCCAGTAAGTTAAGCTGGACAGATCACATCTTCTCGGTTGCCAAAGAAGCATCAAAATGTCTTGGTTTTTTGAAAAGGTGTAAGAAATATTTCAGCCCATCAAATATAGCGCTCCTCTACAAGTCCTACATCAGACCTTGAATGGAATACGGAGACCACAGCGTCAAATATCCGTTTCAAGCGCCATCCAAGACCAGGCACCCACCACCACAAGCAATACTACCACTCCCACCACCACCCACCACCACCACACACCGCCACCACCAGCCGTTGTAGTGGTCAAACATTATTCGGGAGTTCCGGACTTAGTATGGGAAATTGATTAAGGTTAAGGTAACGTCAGAGGTCAAGACAATGTGCCAAATATATATAAATAGCAGTTTCATAACTTGTTTTTCCAATTGATATTTTGCTCTTTACCAAAACAGATCACTGTTTCTTGGCAAGCTAATTACACAATAATTTCAACATGAGGTCT
>OZ005741.1:138742647-138801470 GCA_963930735.1 Dioctria linearis
ACCAGTTAAGGATACTGATGTTGTGGCCAGTACATGTGTAGGATGGTGGTTTGTATGAGGAGATATTTTAGCTAATTTTTTGTCCAGCTCTTTTAGTGACTGGGTGCCTTTTAGGATGAGACTATTAGTGTCATCTCCTGAGTATACCTTTGTACTAATACTCTCGGACTGTATTTTTTTGGGGGTTTCATTGAGATATTTTTCCATTATTTGTTTTATTGGGGTTATATCTGGGAAGTAATTGGGTTGTGTGAGACTCAATGATTGAATATTTTCTGCCTCATAGTGTAGAATCTGGGATCCTGTTTGTAATTGACAGGGATGGTTGATAGTAATTATTCCTTGGCCTTCTATTTTTGAAGTTATGAATTGTTGGGTATACTGAAGGTGTACAATTGTTGGTTCTATCAACGAGAATATCCAAGAATTTGGTTTACTTAGTTTAATAAGTAGGTCTCTGGGAAGTATTTGTGCTCTGAATTGGCACTGTGGCTCTTCCTTTAGTGGATTAAAGAGCAGCTTCACTATGCATTCTTTAGACATTGTTGCCTTTGTTACAGGAATGCTTAGCTTGGTGACGTAAGTGTCCTCCTTGGAATATTGAGTGATCTTTTTGAAGGATTTAAAATCTTGTGTTTTTAATAATAATATGTCCTGTGTCTGTACCTGGTGCGCTACGTGCGAGTACTCTATATCGGGTACCAATGATTGTTTTTTATTAACGTGTATAGGGAAACTATGTATTCGATACAACTTCATTTGTGGTAGATTGAAAATCGGAAGTTGTATTCGAATGACTAATTTGTCTTGGACTAGACGAGCCTTTGTTTCCGCTGTCTGATATAACAGGGAGAGACAATTTTGTGCATCTGGGCAAGTAGCGTGGGACTTGTGGTATATCTCTAATAGACTTTTGGGAGACACCACTAGCGGATGCAACTGGTGATTTTTACTGGAGATTATTATGTCGAGTAAGGCTTGCTGCCGGTACTCAACCTCGACAATTTGTAAGGTCAGGCTTGAAATTATTTCCTGCCTCAATTGTCTCATCAGTAAATCATCAGTTATGTTTTGCAGTCTATTTACCTGGAGATTTATTTGACGCTGCCTTTCCTGAAGCGATGTCAACGGCTTTTCGATTTGCTGTAGCGTAGTTTCGCCTACACTGATCTGCTGTCTTTTCAGGTCGGCTAGTGCTTTTGAATTTTTTTCGAGCTCCTCGAGTCGACTGTATACCTCCTGTTCATTAGTGCTGTCCATGGTCCCGAATAGGTAGTGCATTGCATTCCCTATTCCATCGAAGATAGATCTTGTTGATCTTGATTTTGGGACCACTTCTCGAATCACAGTTCTTTTTCTCTTGATATTTTCTAAGAGAGAATGAACATGTTTTTGTTGAACCAGGCATAGCTCATCCGTTTGAAAGCGATTCAAGCATAATCTGTACACTAGATTTGCCGTCTGTTCTGCCATAAGCGTTTTGTTGTCCAGTTCCATGTACAGTGGTATATTTGTAATTTTCCTAAATCCTCATAAAGTATTCCTGTATTGTTCAGGTGACTTATTGTGTAGGAATCCGTTTGTATTTGTCCCATTGCCAGATGGAAACAGCATATGCACACCAATATGTGCTTCATGTTCTATAGAAATTGAAGGATAGGTTTCGTTAGTCAATTAGTCATACAAGATGATATTAATTTAATTGTGGAGTTTAGTATGGACTTAACTTATTTGCTAAAGATATATGTACCAGTATACTACTCATAATAGGGCTTCAAACGGTTGTTGTGTACGACAACCTGCCGCTTGCCTATTTTTATGGTAGTGTTTGTTGGACTGGCTACATTGATTACCAGATATGGGCCAACCCAGATTTGAGACAGTTTGTGTTTTCGGCTTTCACTTTTGAGGAGAACTTTGTCTCCTAGGTGGAAAGTGAGGGGCCTAACTGTATTGTCGTAATATGCCTTTGAGCGTTGTTTGCTGGCTAAGAGATTTTTACGAGCCGTGGTATATGATTTTTGGAGTCTGTATTTGAGCATATGGTAATAACTTTCGTGGTTGTAAACGGGTTCCGGATCCCATTTTAAATTAGTTGGGACATCCACTGTGAAGCCGTAAAGGCAGTCCATTGGGGTTAATTTAGTACCCTCGTGTACACTGTTGTTGTACACGAATGCAGCGGTTCATAGGAATTGATCCCAGGTTTTGGGATTTTCGTCTACGATTGTACGCAGATATTCGATTAATGGTCTATGGGCACGCTCTAATAATCCATTAGACTGTGGATGGTATGCGGAAGACTGTAACTTCTTTACCTTTAGCAGCTTGCAGACCCTCTTGAATAGCTGACTCAGGAAATTTGTTCCCTGATGGGTGACTATTCTCTTCGGAATGCGATAGCGCGGGACAATCTCATTGAAAAAGATTTGCGCCACCGTTACTGCTTCTCCGTTAGGTATGGCATACCAATCGACAAACTTGGTAAGGTTATCTTGAAAAGTTAAGATATATTTATTACCTGGTATGGTCTCTTCTAGTGGACCTACTATATCGAGGTAAACCTTGTCGAAAGGTTGCTCTGCGATGTCCGTTATTACCATGGGCATCTCGAGTTGTTGAGATGCTTTCATTGTTTGGCACTTAGGGCATTTTTTACGTATTTCTTTATATCGCTAAACGTGTGTCTCCACCAGTACTTACGTCTAATTCTTTTATAAGTCTTAATGATACCCTGATGGCCGCCGAAAGGAGAGTCGTGATAGTCTTTTAGGATTGTTTGGACTTCCTTGGAGCTCGTGATTATCTCAGGTGCCTTGACTGGACTTACATCTTGTTCAAGCGTAGCAGGGAGTTGTATTTCCGCCTCAGGGGGTTCATTTTCTTTATCTTCCGCTGCCGTGGGCTGTTTTCCTGTGCTGGAGCTAGTATTGGCCTCTTGGGCTCTCTGTTTTTGAGCTCTAGTCATGGCATAGCAATGAGCAGGTTTCTTTGTTTTCTTTTTATTTGGGGGATTATTTTCCTCCACATCATAGTCCACTGTGTGGTGGACTTGGGCTTGTACCGTTAAAGTGTTGCCCGTATAGTCTTCATTTAATACTTGTGGAATGCGGCTTAATGCATCCGCATTGGTATTATACTTCCCTGGTTTGTATTCGATCGTATAATCGAATTCTGACAATTTGTGGTGAAATCTCACCAAACGGGAGGTCGGGTCTTTAACATTAAAGACACCTTTGAGGGGCTTGTGGTCAGTATAGACCGTGAATTTCCTGCCTTGAAGGTAGCATCGGAAATTCCTAGTGGCCCAAACTATAGCCAATAACTCCTTTTCAATAGTGGAGTAGTTTTTCTCGGCTTTGTTTAGCGTTCGGCTTGCATAGGCGATTGGCTGATCTTTTCCCACTTCTCCTTGGGAAAGCACAGCGCCTAATGCTTCGTTGCTGGCGTCCGTTGTAAGATTGAATAGTTTAGAAAAATCTGGATAGATTAAAAGTGGTGGGGAAATTAGAGCATGTTTAATGCTTTGAAATGCTTCTTGGCATTTCTCGGTCCAAGTGAATTTTACATCTTTTCGGAGTAAATTCGTAATTGGACAAACTATTTTAGAGAAGTCCGGAATGAACTTCCTGTAGTAATTGGCAAGTCTTAAAAAGGACTTAACTTGCATAACTGTTCTAGGAACAGGGAATGTTTGGACGCAGGCCGTTTTGCTGGGGTCTGGTAATGCACCTTCGCTAGAGCATTTGTGCCCTAGATAAACAATTTCTCGTCTCAAGAACTGGCACTTCTCTGGCTGCAGTTTGACGTTGTTTTCTCTCAACTTGTCGAAGACTTTGCGAAGTTTATCGTTGTGGTCATTTAGGTTTTTCCCGTAAATGACGATGTCGTCAAGATAAACGAAGCATTCGAGGCCTTGTAGGCCTGTCAGAACGAAGTTCATGAGGCGTTGGAATGTAGCGGGAGTTCCTTTGATTCCGAATGGCATACGCTTAAATTCGTAGTGCCCGTAATTAATGCTAAAAGCGGTCTTATGTTGATCTTTTTTGTCGACTAAGACTTGGTGATAGCCGTTGGCCAAATCGAGGGTGGAAGAGTACCTGGCATTACCTAGTTGATCAAGAATATCCTCGATTCGGGGTAGCGGAAATGCATCGCCGATTGTCTTTTCGTTCAATTTGCGAAAATAGGCAACGACGCGCCACCTTTTTTCACCATCGGGTCCCGCCGTTTTGGGGACTACTAATAAGGGTGAATTCCAAGGGCTTTTGCTAGTGTGGACTATCCCGTTGTCTAGCATTTCTCTTAATTGTTCGTTGATTACTTGTCTCTGGGTCTCTGGTAATCTGTAGGCCTTTTGGTTTATGGGCGCTTGATCTCGTATTAAAGGGATATTGTGGGTGACAGCATTTGTATATGTCAGCTTGTCACCTTTAAGGTAGGTAAAAGATATCATGGTACCCATAACAGAGTTCGGATATCGAAGCTTTTTCTTCCGCATTTAGATTTGGGTCTAGGCTGCGCTCTTGGTCTAGCCTGTTGACTCGCGGAGTGTGTGTGGGATCTTCAGGATCCGGAAATAAGTATCTTACGTGCTGTAAAATAGCTGTATTTTCCGAAAAGCTTGCGTTTGTTTTAGGTTGTTGTAACTTTTTTTTGTGGGTATTATTACTTACGTTACTAATTGGCAGGGTATGTGCTTCCTGCTCTGGTGGAGTACCATGTTTTATGGGTACTTTTGATTGGTCCTAGTACTCGCACGCATTCGTATTTTGGCTTATGGGCCTTAAAAAATTGGTTTTCTTAATACTATTTGACGGTGGAGCCAACTTTGCCTTCAATGAGGTCTTACGGATCTCGCACGCGTCTTTTACAGGGCTCATGGGCCACTTTTTATTCTTAATTCTAATTTTATTGAGTGGTGGAGTCGACTTTGCCTTCAAATAGGTCTTACTGAGCTTGCACGCACTGTTGATGGGCCTCTTGGGCCAAGGTCGTTTCTTAACACTAATGTTACTTAGCGGTGGAGTCAACTTTGCCTTTAAATAGGTCTTATTGAGCTTGCACGCACTGTTGATGGGGCTCTTGGGCCACTGTTGTTCCTTAACACTAAATTTGCTGGGTGGTGGAGCCGTCTTTGCCTGAGAATAGGTCTTACTGAACTCACACGCACCTGTAGTTTCGCTCCTTATCCTTGTGGTTATCTTACATCTAGGTATATTGGATGGAGGAGTCAGCTGCACTTTGCTTGTCGGCTGTGGAGCTCGCTGGCATCTCTGATTTGACTATGGGGCCATGTAAAATTTTTATAATTTATTTTATTGGACGGTGGAGTCATTGTTGCCTCTACTCGGGTCTTACTGAGCTCGCACGCGTCTTGTATAGGGCTCTTGGGCCTCGTTGGTAACTTGTATCTAGGTATTTTTGAGAAAGAAGTCTTGCTTTACTTCTGTTCCGCCTTGGGAAGCTCACTGAGGTGTGTGTTACTCGCTTGCGATTTATTCGGCTTGAGAACGTGTTGTGTACCAGTGGCTGCTCCTATTGGGATGACGACGTAGTCATGTATAGGGAGCAGTTGTAATAATAAACTGTTGATGACTACTTGGAAATTGTTAATGTTGCGTATGGCAACTAGCACGGTTTCTTTCCCAGTAGGGAGTAAACTGTTGGCCAGGAAGACTCCATCGCCTATCACTTTTGATAGACAGAGGATTTCTTTCTTCACTCGCAACGGGACTGTGGTGATAATTTGTGACCAAGCAGGTATGCATATTGGTTCTCGTAAGGTAACCAGATGCTGCCTAATTCCGCTGGTCTTTTGATCATCCAGACAGCTCTTTTCGCACTCCGTCGTCTCTTGTTGAACCTGGCCGCCAGCATTACTCTTTTGAGGTGCCTTGGAGACACTGCATGTAGATAGTTTATCCTGTTAAGGTTCCATCTTTTCTGCAAGTGACCTCACGTCGACTCCTTTTCTGGAATACAGCTCGTCCGTTTTGCATGACAAGGGCACAGTAAACTCTTCGGGATTTGTTTCCGAACAAGGAAACTTGAGTGCTTTATTTGGGCCTTCAACATTACAATTGTTTGATAGGAAATCGTTTCCTAATAGGCCGTCATCGGAAAGACCTGGCAGGTTTTGTACCAGCTGAAACTTGCAGGGAATTTTATTTTTAAAATTGAAGTTACCCTTGCAATTTCCCAATGTCTTTCCGGTTCCAAAAGGGGTCTGTGAAGTGCATGCCTCATTGGAATTAATTATTTTGAGGTCTTTAATTGCTGTTTTCTTAATACTACCTCAGCGCCAGTGTCCATTACTAGTTTTGTATGGCCGTTAAGGCTTATGTCCAGTGGAAGTTTCACTGTAGGGACACCGGATTCGGGCGCTTGAGGTGACCCTTTTGATTTGCGTTGTGGGTTTATAGTCGAGCCGGGGAGTTTTGGGGCGACTGCATGTCGTTTCCCTGACTCCGGGCTTCCAATTTTTTCTTTTGGCGGCAATCTTCGTCTGCATGTCCTCGGTGACCACAACAGGTGCATTTGAGTCTTATGTTGAAGACTTGAGGACTTTTTGTGTTGTGTTGATCCTGTGTAGATCTATTGGAGAGGCGTGGAGGAACAATCTGTTGTGTTTGGTGTGTTTTTCTGCAATCACGGACGTCATGTCCATATATTTTGCAGTTTGAGCAGAAAGGGGTGTTCTTGCTCTTAAGGCAATCTATGTATGTGTGACCCTTTCGCTGGCAGAAATTACACGTGATGTTACGGACCAGTGCATCTGTATCCGATTTTCTGACATCAGTGTTTGTAAATGGCCTTTCCGTGACTGTAATGAACCTGGATTATCCACATTGCGTGAAAACTGATTTGGGTTTTGAGCTCGAGGTGATGCGAACATAGGTGTAGATGGCATTTGATAGTTAGGAGCTCTATAGTAAGGTCTCACTCGTAAATCTGGGTCTACTGGAGCCATTGGAGGGACTTGTACCAGAGGAGTCTGGACGAATGTAGCACTTTGCTGTAATTTCTCCATGTCCAGGGCTTTTTGAATTAGTGCTTCTAAATCACCTTCTCCCTACGTGAGCAAATATTGACACAGGTGTGGGTTAGTTACACCACTTTTCAAAGCGTTTTTGGCAAAATCCATCAGCTGTGTTTTCACAGCAGGGACTACCTGAGCTCCATACTTCTGTGTCGCTGCCTCGTCGCAAATCGTCAACAACCGTTTCAATCTTGTAATGAAAACAGTGAGAGATTCTAACGGGTTTTGCCTGGTGGTAATAAATTTGTCCACCAGCTCCTGATATGTCTCACGGGGAAGGTATGTTCTGTTTAGACGTTCCTCTACTTCAGTAAATGAAGCAGGGACGTCTGAAGCGAATAATTGGTATGCGTCGCCTCTGAGCTTTGTGGGAAGGACCTGAATGAAAGTCAATTTTTCTTCATCATTTAGCACTGCATAGTTTGTTTGCAGCAGCAGATGAAGGTTTGTAGTTCTCGTCCCAATTGTGGGGTACTTTCACCCGAAAATAAGGGAACGTGTTGAGCTGTTAGCTTTGCTACTTTAGCGTAGTCCACCATTGTGTATAGTCTATTGACTGGAAATTTAAATTTGGGTGGACTAGTTGGGCTTGTTTCTGGGCTGATTTCCGTTAAGGATTCTTCAAGCCAATCGATCAGCAGGTTTCGGGAGTTGGTTCAGCTACTTCGCCGTCACCGTCACTATTACTATCACTGTCACTTAACCTAACACTCTTATTCTTTTCTAAATCTAAATTTTCAGTACTCTCCTTATCTACTGGGAGGAAGCGCGTGGATTCAGCAAGCCCACTTAGTTCCTCACGGAACCGAACTGTGTTTTCCTTCAGTGTCTGTATTTGTGCGAGTCTATTTTCGCGGGTTTGACTCAGTTTTTAACTGAGTGAATCACACTGAGTAATGGCTAGCGTACCTGAATCTCGCGCTCTCTCGTACAATTTATTTAAAAATTTATCAAGACTTACTTGTCTATTAAGACCTTACAGAACGGTCCCGCTTCTGAGTCGGGGTCCTGTTGGCGATGACGGTGGAAATTTATCTCCTGCAGCAGATGATGTACCTTCACCGGGGTGCTGTGTATTGGCGCCTGGGGCTGATCACGCGTCGGCTAAAGATGGAGAGTTTTCCGTCGCTGCTGCGTCTGTTTCCTGCTGAGGTAGAGCAGGATTGTGGGCTATCATATGATGCGCTGTTTGGTGAAAGGGGGGCTCCTTGCCTGCTTAAGTTCCTTTGCTGTGATTGAGAGAGGGGTTTCTTTAACCGCCTTCGAGTTCCCTCTGAATCCTGGTCGGATGATTTCGGTCTGTTTCGCAGCTGGGGGGGCCTTTGGGCTGTCTTAACTTCCCCTGGATCTAGTTGAAAAGGGGGCTTAAGAGCCGTCTTCGATTTCCTCTTCAACTCAGGATCGTTGTACTGCAAATGGCTGACGATTTGCTTCTGGGAACTTCGAGCCGGTTGTCGGGCTAATTCCAGCTGGCTTAATGCTCGTCCTTCTGGGAAGTTTTGGATGGTTTTCCACTTCCTTCGGTAGACTGTTCACTTGTATCCCTCGGTGGTGCTTTTGCACTAATCGGGGTGAACGCTTGCCCGCCTGGAGCAGAGGCGCCTAGAAATGGTATCTACGCGAGTGTTGGGGGTGACTGGGCCTGATTGGCTTAGTCAATGGGACCCCTTAGGTTCGAAGGATTAACGCTTTTCAAGCTTTTACGATCCTTTTGACTAGATCAAGCTTCCTCAATCCTACCGGCTACGCCAATTTTGTTGTATATTCGGGGTCTAAAATACCACACTTTAACCTCCTATGTTGTTATATATTCGGGGGAATTGAATTAAGGGCATTTAACTTTTTTTTCAATTTAACTTGAAATTACAGAACACTTGTTTTTCGTATTCCAACACACTTTTTTTCCTGTGACAACCGAAAGTTTTTCACGACCACGATCACTCCTTTTGCAAAATTACAAGTTTTTCTAGCGACAGCCCCGATCAGGAGAATTCAGATCTCACCACTTAAAAAAGGAGACGCGTGACGATCTTGATCGAGTACAAAAATCAACTCGACTGTGCCGAGACTTCGATTTTTCAATCTTAAGTCTCTTCGTTCAGGATAGGAAAATGCTTAATTAGCATTCCTATCCTGAGAAAATTATTTTACGCTGGGCATGTTTAAACATGCCCAGAATTATCGCGACGGACGATAGTTGAAATTGAAATTTGATATTTCATAAATATCCAACCATCGTCTTGCCATCGTGCATACATTGTTGCGATCACAATGTATGCAGCTCGCGACAATTTGTTGATAAGAGCTTTTTCGGTGAAGACTTGACCGTTTCAGTCTTCACCGACGTAAAATTTTCATGCGCCCGATATGTATGTATGTATATATGTACATACATATCGTATTTACGACAATTCTTACTGAAGGTAAGATTTATCGTGGGGCTTTTTTCTATCGAAACGACTTGGGTTGAAATTTAAAACTTTTATTTTTCCCAAGTCGTTTTGTGGGAAAAATATGTTGATTTTTTGCGAAGGAATTTGAAGAAATTGCTGTTGGCAATTTCTTCGCCTTGTTAGAAGATAAGCTAACCATGTTTTAAGCATGATTAGCTTATTTCTACCTATGAAAATTAAATATTTTTTAAATGATTTTTTCAATGATAATTATTACTTATAATTATCATTGTTAACCATTTTTAGGTATACAACAGCTCTTTATCTTCAGATTTGCAAGGAATGGTATTATTTTCTTGATGTTCGGCATTCTAGGGCTATTATTCTTGGATCTCCAAATTGAAACTCCCTTGTAAAAACTATGGCTGCGACAAACCCTAGTACGACAATTTCTTTTAAGATGTTTCCATTACCACCATCTCCACGTAAATTGAAAAGCTATTAACAGTGATATTGAGAGACTGTCATTATGTTACCTGATAATGTATAGCCAATATAGGATTGTTATCGCCCATCTAAATACATGCACATACCACTCTGTCGGTTCAATTTATTTTCCATTTCTAAATCTTCACGCATAACTGCATTAAATTCTAATTCGGCACTGAAATCTTCTTGCACTTTAGCAGAGCTTGCTACTCGTCCTCCAACTCCAATGGGGTAAACAGGGACTCCAATTTTTGCTAACAGTATACCAAATAATTGTTTTGGTAAAAGTAAAATTTTTAGAAGCATTTCGATGGATCCACTTTTTTCCGCAGATGCATTTATAGTTCCTACAACTCCGCTAAACATTATCAGTTTCACTAATCCATCTCGTTCCTTAGCAGCATTTTCAATTCCGTAAGAGATAGTAAAGCTCGAAATGACTGCTTCACAAAATGTATTGCCATAATTAGAGGCTCCCTTACTTGCTTCTACAATAACCAAAACATATACAAAGATAGTCCCCGGTATAAAAAATATATAAATCAGACAAGTACGGATACAGAGCAGTCACATCACAAGGAAGATGGAGATTGGGTGCAGACAAGAGATAGAAACACACTTGTGGCAAAGAATAACTAAATAAAAGATAGCACACAGAAGAGTGTTCCGATTGTTTTCCATTTAAATGTACAAGGCGAGAAAAGGAAGGAAGGAAGAGAAACAAATAAAAAAAATCAAACCCTCTTTGAAAATTTTACGAATAAGACCAAAAAGAAAATTGTATGCAAAAAAATTGAATGGCAAATGATTTATTTTCGTAAATAAGAGGGAATGGGCGGAGTTTTCTGATTTTACACTCATAAAATGTTCCCGCGTTTTTATGAAAACACGATTTTCCGAAAAAGTCCCAATGTTTTTCGCAGGAATTCTAATGGTTGTTAGTGTAGTCCTATGATATGTGATCAGCACGTTTTTCTGTTTGTTTTGCTCGAAAGAGATTAAGTGGGGAAATCTCATGCTGGATTCGGGGAGTTTTATTTGACACAAATTTTACATCTCCTTTTAGTGCGTTGTTCATTTCGAAATTTATTTTTTTCTTGCCAAATAATTTTGAAGGTATTCAAGAAGATTTTATCATTCGGGTAATCCTACGTTTTCTCAATTTTTGTTTTTAACTCGTTGTCTCAGTCGCACTACAATAACGCATAGCCAAGTTCTTTTCCCCCATTCATGCAAAAGACAAAAGTATATGAGATTACCTCTTTCAGTCTAAAAAACACGGAATATTTCCAATTTGTTCGCCTCTGTCTCTACTTATATTTATTCATACTTTGCCTGTGGCATGGCATTCCATTCTATAAAATGAAATGAAAACAAACGAATTAAAATTGAAAGTGGGCATTGACAACTGAAGAAATGCAATGTTCTTGTTAGCCAGCAGAAGAGGAAGTAGTGCTCATATAACTTTACCTTGATTTCGTTTCGACTGTTTGTTGAAATTTGTATAGCTTTTGACAAGTCAAAAGTCCCGTCACACTCTCTAGTCTAGTATTTATGGTGCTTGGTGGTGGCTATTGGAGTTGATTTTCTTGTCGGCCACGGGTCGAACGACATACAATCGCAGCAGTGGTAAACAGGTCATTGATCTGACGTCATATATGCTTTACGCGAAAATACTTGCACTTGCGCGCCCTATTTAAAATTCTTTTATGAAATTTAACAAAAGTCCCGAATCAATTCTTTTCAAAACTATTTATCTTTGAAGTTAATTTAGTGTAAAGTTTTATACAGTGCCACTAGTCCCTGTTAATTAAAAAATCAGAAATGAAGTGTTCGGTCACTGCTTGCAAATATAAATTGGACTATAAACTAAGGAAATCCTGGTTGAGGCAACTGCAATATCTAAATTATCTTTTTTGTTAATAGAAGCAGATATTTATATAAATTAATTATGTGAATTATTTCAAAATAAAGTAGAAAAAGAACATTTTTTACAACAGATGCTCCGCACAAAACTTTTTTGCAAATTGACTATTTGCTTAGAATAGGGATGGCGGGTAAAAATGTAAAAATGGACTGCCAACACAACCAGAAATTCATTACGCAAAATCTGGCTTATCACCATTCCTGTTTGCTATATATTCTAAGGAGTGAGCTATTACTGCACGGCTGTAGCCGGCCCGTTAAGGCCTTTTAATTTCCAGTTTTCAAGATGTCGCCTTCTGGTTTGACGAATAAAGACAAAAAATGTGATAGCGCAGAATTACATGCAACGAAACAGAGCGGCAAATTGATTAATTTTCATAAATAAATGATAATGACAAGTGGCGGAATTTTCTGAGATATTGAAAGAGGTCACCAAAGTTTGTTCCAAAGTTGTTGCTGTATAATCCTATGTTATTTGAACAGAACGTGCTTCTGTTTACACGCTTTGCTCTAAAGAGGGTGGGTGTTATCAGTATTGGGAGATCGTGGGAATTCCATATTCTGGCAATTTCTGTCATTAAGATATTGAAAAGTAGTAAATTAATATGTAGTAGCACTGATTAGAAATCTCTCCTATATCAAAAAAAAAAAAATAAGTTTTCGAAAGTTACGTGAACTGAACTATTCCTTTTGATGTATTTCTAATGCTTTTGGTACCTAGGATAAAAATGGTCGGAATGCGCATAATATAATAATTTGTGGGAAAAGTCGCTATTAATTCCCATTTTCGAGAGAAATTTACCCGCAACAATCTCCCAACGCTACTGTAACTCAGTCTCTGATGGGCTTGGGAAAAATGAGAATTTTATTTGACTGATAGACATTTAACATCTCCTTTCAGCACATTGGCCAAAACGACATTTGTCTTTTTCTTAAAGAACTGTGGTAGAGTAGATATACGAAAAAATCATTATTATGAATAATGTGAAAGGAATTTGAAGTTATTCAAAATTTTGCAAATAATTGAATAAAATCAATTATGCTTGTATGGATATCGTACTACATGAAAGAAGAATGAATGAAAGAAAAAATTGCAAATTATTAGTAATAATTGCTTCGTATTTCTGTGTGGGGGGGGCATTGCCCACCCGTTTCCCTACTTCGCTACGCGCATGTTTAACACTATTTTCATTTACAGGTATAAAACTGTGGTACTTTTGTGTACCTGCTATTGCCTTGGCACAATTATATCTATTTTTAATTTTTCTTTCAAATTAACTTTTTTTCAATTATTTTAAATTGAAATACTTTTGTTTAGACTTGTATTCAAATGGTATCTTGAGAGTTTCGTTATATTATACTTCAGAAAAGTTTCATTAAATTTATCATTCGTCATAAAATTGGCAATGTTTGCAAAGATCGATCAACTTAATTTTGTACTCCACTATCATAAAATTTCTCTAATATAGTTCTCATATGTTTGTTGCGTTAGTTATATGTGTAGTTTCCATGCACTCTTTATGCCTTTTTCCAGATGCAATTAAGTTATGTTCATACTAACGCACCAGGTTTTTTTCATATTTGTTATTTTCTTTCGTATTGTTGTAATTCTTTTTTATTTTATGGTAGCATAGGTTGTTTTTAAAATTTTAAATAATCATCAACTTTAACTAACACGTTTTTGCCAGTCGGTTACTCTAAAAAAAGTGCAATGCTACTCATAATAAAATAGGATTCTCAATTCTGTTGTACATACTCCTGGTAAATTTTTACGAAAAGGAGGTGAGGTTTGATATTATGCTCCTATAATTTCGGCCCGCTTTGTTCCTCATGTAGGGAAGCTGCTTGAGGGTATCCAGTTAAGTCAAGTATTTTATTTGTCTGTAGTATTTATATATGTAAAACTCCCAACTGAGTTGGAAAGTCAAAATAGAAAAATCTCTGAAGAAGCCAGCCAGCTGGATGCACTTACTCATAATAAGGACAATCCTCACCTATGGCGCCATAGTTTGGTGGACGGTACTGAAGAAGATAAAACTTGGATGGGCTGTCAAAAATTCGACTAAGAGCCACGTGGCAGTGTATGTCCGTGCGCGAGATATAGAATGTCAAGTAAAAAATTCATTTCAAGTATGCACTGAAAAGGTAATGTGCTTATGGCATACAATATCTATTCATAAGGGTTTTTTTTAAAGAGTTACAGTAACATAAATGAATATTTAATAGTTACAAAAAGTAAGTTTTAAAAATTACTTTGTTGTAGAATCAGAATAAAAGACGCGTGTAGGTATCATATAAAAGGAGAACACCATATTTATTAACAATTGTCAAGATAAATAAAAAGAATGAACATTTCCAGACTTCTTTTTTGCGAAACGGAGGCTAGAATAATAACTAAATAAAACAAGTTGCTGCAAAGTTTCACTGTAAGGATTTAAAAAATATTTTGTGCTTAAAAGTAGATGAAATCAACCTTGAATTTACATTGGTACTGTTTAACAACCTCTTTTAATAATCAGATTACCAAAATAATTCTGAATTAAATCTTTTATGGACCTGATTGTCAACCAAGTTATCTGCCAATTGGAAAATTGGTATTATTATAACATAAAAATTTAAATATTAAAATGCGGCATCATCAAATTGGTTTCAAGTTTTAATAAAAATTCCTGCAAGCATACGAGTAAGTATTTTCTGCTGGTGAGAACATTATTTATCACATTTTTAATTTTTAATTTAAACTATAAGATGCCACGGCTAAAACCTAATTTAAAAAACAAACTGAGAAACACATTCGTCGATCCAATATAGCGCAATTTGAAATTACATTTCAATGCGTTTTTTTTATAAATCACGAGCACTGTGCTGAGAGAAATGCGTTAATGGCCAAGCAGTGAACAGAAAATTACCGTCAATTATAAGTGTAAACGGATCATTCGTTTGTTTATTTTCAGGCTCAATTTCTTTATCTATTATATCCCACCTTAGCAACCCTAAAAACTATTCACTCACGAGTAGAATAAGAGCGATAAAAAATGTGTATAAAACCCATCATGAGAATGCTGACGAAATAGTTTTTCCCACGGCTGAGATTTATTTGCCCTCCTCATTTCGAAACCTATAGCTGCATCTGCTTTTCTTTCTCTGGGTTCAAGGGATTTTCTCAAGACCCCACGCCTGTAAAAAAAAGTGGTATTGTCTTACTGGGTATTTGTGTATATAAGTCTAGTCCAGAAGGATGTTTAATATCAGTTAGTAAGTGTCCTTCGTGGGTAAAGCATTAATCGTTGTAGTTTTAATAGTTCTGATTTTGAAATATTTTCGAAGATGTTTATGGAAGTAAAAAAATACAACAATGGGCAAGTGCAAGAAAGCAGGAAAAAAACGCTGCGAATTAAGAGATTTCTCAAACAATTTTTAATGATTGTACGGTGGAAAGGACGTAAAAAGCGCACGTCATATGTACTGAATAATACGAAGGATATTACAATCGAAGAGTATGCTGCTGTGATAAGAAAAGCAGCAAACGAAAAATCTTTCTTGCTAAGTTATTATGCAACTGATCCCTTCAGAAATTTTCCGTCTGATGGACCGGTTAGTTTTGGTAACGTTGAAGATTACGCGTACTATAAGAATAAAAATCAAAATGTCAACTATATTAGAACGAATGCTGGAACATTTTTTTGGACAAGTGCACAGACACGAGTGGATGACGATGTTATCGCACCCTTGTATTGTAATACATAAAATCAAACACCTGCAGTTCAGTGGATTTACAGAAGTGGGATTTGAGTATCAACTTTGCTTAAGTGATTTTATTAGTGATTTCGACCTGTAGCAATACTTTGTGATATAAGCTTATGTAGTGTTAATAAAGTTGAATAGAATTTCTTTAACTCTTCAATACATTATATGTATAAATACTTGTATATTGAGAAATATAATGTTTTGAGATTAATTGCCCTTATTGCTGGTTGCAATCCTTCTTGTCACAAAATATGCTGGTAAAACCATGTCATAGCATATTATATATGAATATACTGAGTCCATGAGCTCACCTCTAACCCTCGTAATACAATACTACAGATGATTAAAGTATTTCATACTATGAAATACTTTATTGATCTATGTACTAAATGCATACAATAGCTTGCAGCCGTGATTATATTGGCTCTCATTCTGGGAACGAAAATCTCATTTTAAATGATTTTATACCATATTTTTCTATAGAAAAAAATCATACACATAATTCCATAGATCACCATCATAACGTCGCTTTCAGAGACCAGTCCAATTTCTCTCTATCAGGTCCCTAATCCCCTGTTTTAGCGGAAGTCTAAAAAATCTATACAAATTTATATCAAGTCTAGACGATATACATATACGTGACGGCATCGACAGCGAACGAAAAGCGCTCCCTCATTACCTTAAAATGACACATTACTACACTTCGGACTAAGTACTATTAAAATATTTGTTAAACGAAAACGAAAGCCAGGTTGTGAGGACAATTGAGAATGGATTATCTAATCCGCTACTCAAAACTTGAGTGTATTTGCATAAATTCTTTACATGCATAAAATCACATATTCTAGAGCACGTAGCTATACGTTCTAACCGTTTTATGTTAGTAGAAAAGTATTTATGTTGAAGAAAAGATTCCTTTGGTTAGAAAACTTTACTTTATTAATTACACATGTAAGAATTTCAACTAAGAAACTGTATCCTTGAGTTTTGTCTGCAGAAGCGGTGGGTATTGGTTTGAGAGTTGTGTGTTCTCCCATGATAATCTTTTCAGTACTTCTATTTATAACCAGGTAAATGATGATGGCTATAACAACGCATCCCAGGATCTTGAGGATCCCATATATTGGCAGGTCCTTCTGTTGACTTTTAATCTACAAGTTTCCTATTGCCTTTGTACTTTCAATATGATATTCGTTCAGCTTCTGTATGTTCAGATTTTCTATAGTCGCTGTTGAATTGATTTTAGTAAATATTGAAGGATAAATGTAAATTGTCGTCCCAATAGCTGTTGCTCCGGTCTTCATAGCTTATTTCTTTAATTTCGATTTAGCACTTTTCGAAATGGATTAGTGCTGTTCCTTTAATTATTTTTGGATCAGGTCGATAGGTGGAATGCATTATGGTTTCGGGAATCATGATTAGTGATAACGTATGGGGATTTAAATCGGCACAAAATTAAAACAACCATAAATTTATGTAAAGAAAGAAAATTGTTTTTATTTCATTGTGACTCCTTTAAAACTTCATAAATTAATGAATAAAAAAATTTACACCCAGTCTGTTAGCCTTACGAATTTTTAGTGGGAGCTCTTTCATAGCCTTAGTAAAAACTTGTATGTTCAGAGTTTTGATGACGTTTCTGATCCTATTTTCGAGATTTTTCTTTGTTTTCGCCTGAAATCCATTTGCATATACGTTCCTCTTTAAATTGGCCCACAAGTCTTCTATTGGCCGAAGCTGTGGTATGTTCGAGTGATTATGGTCTTTCGCTACGAACGGGATGTCCAACTGATGCATTTTGTCTATTGACTTTTTAGCGTAGTATGCAGAAGCTAGATCGGGCCAAAAAATCACCTCGTCTGTGCTATGAAGTTTTAAAATGAAGTTCTTCACTTCTGGCAGACAGACTTCAGAATAACGGTCAGCATTTACGGCCAAATTCGATGAGAAAAACCTCGGGCACGACATTCCCTCAGAGCTGATGGCCAACCACACTAAAATTTTTTCTGGGAACTTGGTTGTAGCAGACATCTTCACATGATCAGCAGCAACTGATTGAGGAGTATCGTAGTAATGGTGCCCCTGCCACTCGTTACCATCAAGAGTGAAATATGACTCATCATCCATTATAATTTTTACTTTACTTTGTGGGTAAAGAATATTTTTTGCTATCAATTTCACTCTTTGCTTTTGCACAACCTCCTGATTTTTGGACACTTTAGGACACTTCTTTCGAGCTTTACGCATTATATTCATTGAAACTAACTCTTTTTTCACTGTCTTGTGGTCACAATTAAATCTTCGTCCTAGACTTCGATAACTTTTAGCAACCTTTCCCACTGTGATCCTCTTCAGTTCACGCCTAACTTTATTGCTTGAAAAAGGATTATCAGACCGTTTTGTTTGTTGTTTTTTATATGAAATATTGTTTTCCCGTCTTTTTAGAATACTATACACTGTTTTTCTTGAAAATCCAACATCTTGGAAATATCGCACAATGTCCGATTTAGAAGCTAATGGGTGTAAATCACAATATGAAAATATAATTTTTCGACGCGCTTCGTCATTTACTTGCATTTTTCTGTTGTCACGGACTAAATTGCACGCAAGACTGATTAAACCAGTAGAGAAAGCTCAGACAAAACTAAATTATCTAACGGGATAAATTTTAGAATGATACAGGGTGATACAAGTGAAAATGAGTTTTGTGCCGATTTAAATCTCCATACGTTATGTAGGTCGGTTCGGATTGAATTATTTCGCTGATTTCTTCGCTTTCTATTAATCTGCTGTCTACTGGTTTGTTGTTGATTAAATTGGCGATGCATGCGGAGTTGCTCTTCTTCTCATGATCAGTCCACTCTTTAGAGTAGAAGGTATATTTTATCTTCAAGCACTTTTCGTCGAGGTATTCAATATATTTAGTATTTAAGATGGCATTGGGTCTGGTCATGATTCTCTTTGTTTTTTCTATTGGAAGGCGTATTATGTGGAATAAGGAGTATGTTTCTTTTGGAACTGCGGGTATTTGGATTTTGAAAATTATGTCAGAGTCCAAGGAGCTCATTCATGAGTTTATCAAATTTTATGTTTATAGCTTGATTTTTAAAAATATAGTAAATTTCTGTCAATTTGTTCGGATTGAATATCAGTTTTCATATTATGTTTATCCTTGCCAACAGGACGGCTTCTGCTATATTGGTTAAGTGATCGTTTAGAAAGTCTATCTTGTAATTAGTTTTATTTAGGTATAGAATTTGTCTAAGAATAGCATTCTCTAAACGGATTTTATTTATTATTTGCTCTTGGGTTCGTTTTAAATATCAATTATCTCTTGTTAATTATTAATATGAATATGGGTAGTGAGGTTGTCAAATCTTTCTATCATTCGACGATTAATCTGAGTCTACTTGTTAAGTTCATTCTTTATATTAGATTGATTAGACATTAAATTTTCTATATCTGTATTCAATCTTTTCGCATATCTGCATCCATATTTCCTGTAATACTTTTAATTACTGTTCCTGCCTAAGCCACCTACAATTCCTCTTTTCTGTCTTAATTCCGACATTACTGTTCCTAACTTATTGTTTCAGTCAATTAATTTAATTTTTGTAATCTTAAATGAATCATTTAGTTTGTCAAATGATGCAAATGCGTCCGTTATTTTTTTTATGTTCTATTCGTAGCTTTCGAGTCTTACTATATGTAGTAGGTAATAGTATTTCCGTATAGTTCTAGCTGTTCCGAGTTTCATTGTGAGAATTCCTTGGGTTCAAGTTTTGTATCTCCATCTTCTGACCGTGAACTGTCAGTACCCTGTAATTTGCTTTGATTCTTTTATTTTGACTGGTTAAAATTATCTTCTTTTACGTTATGTTTGCTAAATCTGTGGGTAAGTATCAATTAAGTAAGTAAATAAGTATCTAGCTAACATGCATCTATATTCTTTCCTAAATATAATGGATCCTTCTTTGACTATGTGAGGACTTTCCCTATTTGGATTAAGTTTATTAATATTTTTCTAACTGAGCGTTAATAGATGGATATAATTCTGCTTGAAATTGATACAGTTTTGATATGCATTTGTGGTTTTGTTAAATTTACATTCTGCCGTAGAAGAGCTAATAGGGTGTTTGTTTGGTTGCGGACTGTATTGTATTACTATAGATTATTACCATGGTATATGGAATAACAGGTATGTTCTATCTGAGCACAACGCCACTAGTTGAAAATTTTCCAAGGAAGTGTATGGGATTGTTTTTTTTTAATATTTTGTAACCTTTTACTGCGCAATTAATCTTTTAAAAGATTTCCTTTGCTTAACTTAATTAAATTTGCACATAACAACTCAACTCGATTTATTCGTTTATGATTTCGTCACAGCTGTCAAAATTGTTTCAACTGAAAAAAAAGGGAAAGTGTTTCTCTCATACTAAGATGAAACATACCGCGGTTATTACTGTGTCGCTTAATATATCATCGCGGTCTCTGTCTTTTGCTTGGCATAAATATTATTCGATATCTCTTTTAAAGGAATGCATCCGTTCCGAATGAAGTTGTGTGATAGTTAATACCATATTACTTGCAAAGTCTTTAAATATGGTAGCTGTGAGTTCAGAGCCTAGATCTGAAACAAGTTTCCTTGGGATGCCATGTAAGCTAATGAAATATTTTAGAGATTTAAAAATTGTAAGACTATTTTGTGTAGGTAATGTGTAGGCAGCAGAAAATTTGGAGCAATTGTCTATTATTGTAAGAACTTGTGTGTTATTCATGCTACAATTGTCTGAACGTTTTCGAGGATTTCTGGAATTTGGTGCTTAAGTTTAGTAGGACTCTTATTATATTTTAAGGTTTGCAGTTTTCCAAAGTTGTTAATACTTTCGATTATTTTGTTCTTCACGTTTGATAAATATAAGTCCCTTCTCAGATGCATTAAGGTTTCACTAAAGCCTCTATGATTACTGCTTAAACCTAGTACTAAGGTCAGCGCTAAGCTAAATTTTGTATGAAAATTTAGCAAGCTAAATGATATTGGCGAAAATTTATCCTGAATTTTAGCGAGAGCGGTACTAAGGTCAACGCGCTAAATGTGCCTTTGGGTTTTGATTAGAGATGGCACCACTAGTAAGTCTCCAAAAAATTTAGCTTGAATTTATCCGCCCAGGCCGTTCTTTAGCGCGCTAAAAATATTTTTTGTCAGAGTTCTGAGATTTGATAAATTTATTGACCGGATTTTTGTAGTTAACGTAGTTTTGTAAGTCTTCGCTGTAAGTACGGGTGAATTGGATTTCTTCTCGTGGCCGTATTTTCAATATCATTGTTAATTTTTTTTTCTTATTGTATATACATTATGCATATTATTTTAATATTTTTAATATTTGCAAATAATTTTAACTACCTGTTTTTAGAAAAATTATGACCGCACGTTGTATTTCCGTAAAAAAATTGCAAAATGCTTCTTCTTCTTGTTTTTAATATATCTTTTCTCTGGGTCTCCGCTGTCATATTTTAGCTGCTAAAGAACGGCCCGATATTGGAGACCCGCTAAAATTTAGTTTAGCGCGGACCTTATTACTAGGCTTTATGTGATAATTATTAAGAGTTTTGTCTTGATCTTCCATGTTGATAATGTCTGAAACTAATTCTGTGCATGGCATTAATTTAAAGGGTTTTGACGTCGAAAAGAATTTGGAATAAACGTATTGAATAATTTTGAAAGTGTCATCATTAGTATAGATAGCACTTAATCAATTTGGCTGTAAATAGCATTTGAAAATATTTACGATATTTCCTTGAGAATAATTGGCATACGAAAGGTGCGCTTTTGTTTATTTTTGAATGGCATCTCTAAAGATATCGGTGGGCGCTTACTAGATTATTCGATTACAAATTGAAGGGCGAACTCGTTTAAAGGACGTGTTATGCCAATGGATTGGCGTATTCGCGGATGTCCAATATTCTGCTCATGATCAGATTACTTAAATACCATGCCGAATATATGGCGTGTCGCCTCAATATTCATAAAAGCCAAAATAATTTAAAATTACATTAGTTCTGGCTGAATGCCTTCATCCTTACTCGATATTTGATATCTTTATGCAGAAGATATCTGTCTAAGAAGCCCCTATATCTTAGGGAAGGGGCACGCCTGGCTAATTGCCGCTGCGTTCTGAAGAATAAGCCTTGTCGCTTACCAGTCAATGGTCAAAACTTTATTCTTAATTTCTTTCTTAATGCTTCATTATTTATAATCGCTAATTATTCCTAAGTAAGCAATCTACATTAATTTCTGAAAGCTATCTACAACGAAAATTTTCCCACCGTATCATTATGAAAGGAACGGTGACCTCACGTGAGTAACGTTCATTGTTACCATTGAGAAATTTGGTGCACTGTACATACATAATTTATTTTCTGCTTGCGCTGTAATCTTATGCGCTTTTATTTTACTTCATTCATAACGAGGTGTGAATGATTACATACAAATCTGTATGAATCTAAATTGTGTTTTCATATTTGTTTATTCGCGGAGTTAATTGAACTCCGAGCTTTAGCTTTTGAAATGATTTACATACTTTAGTTGTAATCTTGGTTTCTTATTTCTTTTAGAGATGTGCAGATGATTTATATGCAATTACATGCTTTACTGATGCATGATTACAGATGCATTACAACCCAATCCTTAAAAGATTGATGTCATATTAATTTCTCTAAAGAAAGGAAAATAACATTATTTGTTATTGCACATTCGATCACTTTTCTTTCCTTATGATACTTTATTACATATTTCCATATCTATTGACTACTTTTAATTATTTTGCTATGTATATATCTATATCTCTACAGCTGTCTACATTTTATGTTTGCATAATTTCAAATTATTATTTTGTACTTTAGTTTTTTTCCCATTTATCTCTAGATAGCTATTTACATGATCCTGCCTAATTATTCTATATGGTCCTTTATATGGTTGTTGTTATTTTTACTTTATTACCTACTTTTATATATACATAATCATCTATTTTAAAATTATCTTCATTTACAGTTTTCTGTTTATCTATTCTTTCCTGTTTTTCTTTTAGCACACATTGTTTTATTTCGTATTATTATTTAAAATCTCACAAAACTTCCCAAAAATTAGGTATTATAGCTGTAATATATAATAATTAATTAATGTAATGTATAATAGGGTAATATCTCACTCCAATTTTCTTGCTCGAAAATCGTTATTATATAGTCATTTAAACCTCTATGGTTTCTCTCAATTGAACCTTGGGTCTCATGATGAAATGGGGCTGATGTTGCTTTTCGTAGTTTTAAAAGATCACATAGGTTGCTCGTTAGCTGATTACAAAATTCTGTACCCATACCGGTTTTGAGTTTTTTAAAACATCCATATTGTTGAGGTTCACGCATTCCATTAACTTCCAGAAAATAAAACCATAATATTCAAGTTTAATTTCACACACAAAAAAAATGTTCTGTAATTCTCATGAAAGTTTTCCGAACAGTAAGCAAAATTAGTCATAAAATAGCAGACGCAAGTTGACACCGCACCTGTGATGTGCATACATACATACTGCAATGCTACTGTGTACGAAAGCTTTCGTGAGAACCAAATTGCAAGTTGCGCGTCTTATCTGTAATTTTGGATACTTAACTCTTGCGTGTTTTTTTATTGTATTTAAATAAATTGGTTACCTCAAAATTAATTCTAGTCTGTTTGCAAACGTGAAGTAGTTTGTTTCTTTAAAGCAGATTTAATAATTTTCTAGTTTTCAGATTTGGTGTGGTGGTTCAAGTACCGCTCACACCCATCACTTAAGTCAAGGTACAAGAACCTTGTCTTAAGATCTCAACGTAAAGTAAAAGAACTTTACACATATATCAATATGCATTTTTCTACTATTGTTTTAACCACTGTTCTTGCATGCTTGGTTTCTATTCGGAATGCTTCTACAAACTTAGTTAGTTCACATTGCAGAGTTAGAATATATCTGAAGTTTCCAGATGGTCGAAGTGGTCCTACCGTGTCTATTAAGATTGTTTCGAAAGATGAGCTGGTGTGTCAGTTATTAGGTATCTCTCTTTTTTGATGTGTTTTGCGATTTTTGGTCTTGCGCATTCCTTGCAATTATTTACGTGTTCTTTTACCATTTTATTCATATTTTTCCAAATGTATTTTTGTTTTAATCTAGCAATGCATCTTCTTTTGCCGTGAGTTATTGTATTCTCCTATCAATCTCTTTTTCTATTATTCTATTAGGAGGTGTATATAAAATAATATCAACACAATTTTTCGTTTCTTTATGGAATTCCTTCAAAATATTTCTTAATTTTTCGACGTCGATAATATAAAATAATTCATGGTTATTTACTAACGCTAATTTATTTATATTCGCAGTGCATATTTCGAGTAGTAATTTCGTCACAACCAATTTTCACTCTGGTAAAGATTTATCATTACACTCTGCAATTGTTTGATCTTTCGAGATATTTATTTCCATCTCTTTATATTCATGCAGTTTTTTGTTATCATGTGTGTCTTAAGTTGCGCGCATTTTTTATCTTTAAATGTTAACTCGAGTTTTTAAATATACCTTATGTCAGACATTGATATACTGTTCCAAACGTTAAGGCAAAGTAAATCTAATGACAAGTTAGGAAGCAGGCGACATTTCCGAGTGTTTTACATTTAAAATGCACACGGCAAGAAACTCTCTTTAAAGCTTTTATGAATAAAGATAAAAGATGTGAAAGCGCAAATTGCATGCAACGAAATAGAATGGCAAATGCTTCATTTGCGTAAATAAATGAGAAGGGGCGGAGCTTTCACGTTTTACGCTCATAAAATGTTCCCGCGCTTTTTTGAAAACCGGTTTTTGCTGAAAAATGGAGAAAATCGGCCAATGTCTATTATAGCATGGCCAATGTTCAATTTCTGTGCTAATTGAGCAGCACGTGCTTCTGTTTACATTCGTTTTGCTGCGAAGAGATTAAGTGGGAGAAATTCTTGCTGGATTCTCTGATATTTTCGGGAAAAATGGGAATTTCATTCGAGAGGAATTTTACATCTTCTTTCAGCATTTGGTGGGCCAAAGCGAAATTTATCATTTTCTTAAAAATGGGAGTGTAGTGTGACCTGATGTACATTATTATGAATAGTTTGATAGGATTTCGAGGGATTTAGAAAAATTTTGTCGTTCGGGTAATCCTACGTTCTATCGATTTTTGTTTTTAACTCGTTATCTCAGTTGCAGCGATTTGGGCGAGGCAAGCTACGGATTTGTCCTCGCGTTCTGAGAATTGTATGCACCGGTTATTGATTAACCTGAACATTGGTTAAAACGACTTATTATCGACAAAATTAAACGAAATATTAGTATATAAATTAAAAGAGAATGTACATCTCATTCTAGGTAAAGCCAATCAAATGTATGCATGACGGTTCATCTTCCTTTTCTTAAGTGTTCATATTTGAAGGTCACTTTGGCCTATAAATAATTATAATTGAAATTTTAAACGTTAATTTGGAGCATATTATTAGCTGTCAATAGTAAAATATATGTCCCAGGAAAGTCCAGGGAGGAAAAAGTTAATGTCAAAACAGTTTGTTATTCCGGTGCTAGATTTTTTATTAAGATACTTAGTATGTAAACCATAGTTCGTAGTACGCTGCCATACCAGTTCGAATTCAATGTTGTTGCTTTACTAATAAATCACGCTTATATTGTAATGGAACTGTAGTGTGTTTCTTTTCCTCTCCCGGAGCCCTCTTAATATGGAGGTCAACTAGGTCCGCTCCTCCTCTCTTTACAGGTGATCACAGGGATACTGGGATTAAAGTAAATTTTTGAGCTTTTGGATTGAATGAAGTTTAAAGTTTTGCTATCGTTGATTTGAGATGAAGTTCAACTTTAGATTTGACTTTGGTCAAGCCTCAAGTCGAAATTATTGTCGAGTTTTCGAATTTTTTTGGAAATTTTTTTGAATCGATCTTTTCCGCTGGCCCTCTGCTATGGAAATGTAGGTGGCCTCACAATTTTTGTTTGTGTTCTCGCGGAGGCATGTCTTTGTTGGCCGACTGGCTGGACAGAGTCGTGAGTCTATGAGACGACTTTTTTACTTTTAGCTAACTAGTTGACCAGATTCATGACTCTGCCCAGCTGGAAGGTTAGCTAAGTATTGCAATCAGGTCAAGACGAAAGAAAGAGTTGTTGGGGGATGGAAGTGATGCTGGAGACCTTCAGTGATCAGGAGTTGGCATAGTGCTAACTGCCTGGCTGAAGAATCTCTAGTATCATTTTCAGTTTCTAGCTTCTCCATTCCGAATCTTCCCATATTTCTGTGAGGACTCAAGATTTTTCATGCACACGCTCACACTACGTATTCTTACCACATACTTCTGATCTGATTGGAGAGAGAGTGAGTCTGGAAGACTTTTTTGTTGAGAGTTAGCTCTTGGAGAGTAAAGGAGAGAATTTTCGTGGAATTTTATTTTTGGATTTTTTGGAACGTCTGAACGGAAATTTTTGTAGATTTTCAAGTACAAGTTGGCGTTTATTTTTCCTGTGCGATTTTGATAGTGCAAGCATTGATCTTGATTTTACGCGTCTTCCTTTAGTACGGCTACGAAGAGCTATTTTGAATTCCCCGACGAAATGAATTTCGCTTATGTTGAAGTTTTCCGACCTTGCTTTTTTGATTATAAAATATTTTTTTGACCTGTCGAAATCTCAATTTTTGTACTTGGTGGATAGTCCTGAGGACTTCCTTTTCGAATTTTTTGAGGAATTTCTTTTTGAATTTTGAATCGAAACTTTCTCTGACTTTTGTCGAGACCTACGTGTCTCTTGACCAAAATACGACAAACCTCTGTACGAGCTGCAGAATCTAAATAGATTTGACTATCGGCTATACGTTCAATTTCGTTAACATCTTAGAAAATTGTAAATTTTTGATAATGGCTACCGTGAGAACACCACCTCCCGAGACCGACAGTGTGAACAAGTTGCCTGAACAGTGCTCCATCTGTTAAGATAGAGACTGGTCAGTCGAAAGGAAGCCTGTCGGAACAATATGTGTACACTTGTTCCACAAGGCATGTTTGCAAACTTGGATAGGTGAACAGGCCAACTGTCCAAACTGTCGTCGCCGCTTCACGCAATATGACTTTACCGAATATGCTGGAGCCATCCCATAGAAACCGAAGACGAAACCTGCCAATCACGAGCATAGGCAGCCCGTGCCAACGTTTGACTTACCACCTCTAACGATTCCATCAGTTAGTCGAGGATCCCTATCACCGGGAATGCCAGATCCGCGTTCAATGACTTTTTTATATCCCAGTTCACGACGAAATAGTCCACTACCTACTGCTCAGGGTCAAAAGTTAGTAGCGACAGAAGCTTTGATGGCAGGCCTGCGCATGCAGTAACAGGATTTAGTTCGCGACGGCCTCGAGCAGAGTCTGAACACATCGCGGACGGAACTGTTGAATAACCTCAGACAGCAGATATCAGCTGCAATGCCACCAGTCGACGTATCACGACCACCTCCTCCGGTGGGTGAACCGATACCACCTCAAATTTTCACGACCTTTGTAGACAGTCGTTTTATAGACCAGCGTCTGCACTCAGTCAACATAGACAAAATCCTAGCCAGTTTCCGCCAGCTCCATCCAATCGTGTCCCGTCGAGCTTAGGACAACAACGTTCTGGTAGTCCTATCCGAAGATGGAATATCTGATACAGTGGCGATAGTTCTCGACTTACTGTCGACGAATTTGTTTTCTGAGTAGAAGCACTCATGTACTCGGCCTTAGACGGAGATTTTGATCTCTTAGTTCGGCATATGACAACTTTGCTGCCTGGTCCAGCTGACTCCTTATCATACGCGTCTGCAGAATTACAATGCAGTGAGAGACCGTATGTTCTCCTCAGTAGCGGAGCCAGCCAAAATTATGTATCCTGACTTAAACATTGGGCAAAGAAAGAAACGATCGACCGTTCGTTGGCGGGAATATTATCGACAAATGAAACAGGAAAGAAAAAACTGGCACATATTTCCGTTTCGATGCCAGACGACATTCGACCGTATGCCGAAATCAGACTACTCGGGCGAACTGAGACAGGGTTACTTGATAGTGGTGCCACTGTCAGTATCATGGACCAAGGAGCCCTAGAAAAGCTTGAAGAAGCAGAGGTTGAATGGAAGAAGTATCGGACACAAGTACAAGTAGTTGATGATGCCATGAAGACTGTTCATGATCATGTGGACTTTGACATCACTTTCCGTGGAAAGACCCAAAACGTGCGTCTTTACGTGGCTCCTGGCCTCACACAGGCACTATATCTAGGAATAGAATTCTGGCGTCTATTTGTGTTGGGTCCAGATATCCTGGGAATAGTTGCAGAAGTGACACCAAGTCTAATAGCTACCCCTCACACCGACTGCCATGTTCTTTCTGTTCTAGAGCACCAACATCTAGAAGCGACTAAGCAGCTCTTTCCTTCTTTCGCCTCATTGGGCTTAGGAAAAACTTCTCGTGTCAGCCACAATATTAAAACGAATGACGCGACTCCGAAAACAGAGGTTTTATCTGATGACACCGGTAGTATAGAATTTGTTGGATGCTGAATTGCGACGAATGCCATCGTTGGGTGTGATAGAGAAGAGCCAGAGTCCTTGGAGCTCTCTAGTTGTACTAGTGTGGAAGCCTGGAAAGGTCCGCCGTTGTTTTGTCGCCAGAAAGTTAACTCTGTTACTAAGAAGGACGCCTATCCGCTGCCGTAGATTGATGCTCTTCTGAGTCGACTTTCGCCGGCAAACTACGTCACAAGCCTAAACCTCAAAGATGCTTTCTGGAAGATTCAACTAGTCACTGACTCCAAAGAGAAGACGGCGTTTAGAGTACCTGGTCAAACTATGTGCCATCTCATGGATAAGGTCATTCCTTTCGATCTTCGTGAGAATGTCCTCGTCTACTTAGACGATTTATTGATTCTGTCATCAGACTTTGACTCGCATCTCACATTGCTAGCCCGTGTAGCAGATTGTTTGAGGAAATCTGGCCTTAGTATCAACGTTGAGAAGAGTAAGTTTTGCATTAAGGAGATTGAATACTTGGGTTTTATTGTCGGGAAAGGAGGAATCAGGACTGACCCAGATAAGATCTCAGCCATAGTTGATTATCCGTCACCTAAAACTGTTTGGCAAGCTCGACGCCTACTAGGTAAGGCGAGATGGTACCGACGGTCCATCCCGAACTCTTCTGATCTAATTGCCTCCATAACTGACACTTTGAAGAATCCTAGTCAGTTCCAGTGGACACCTGAAGCCCAGACGTCTCCTCTGAAATTTCTAAAGCAAAAACTTACTTCTGCTCCGTTGTTAGTGAGACCGGATTTCACCAGACCGTTCATTATACGGTGCGATGCGAGCCAACATGGTATTGGGGGAGTGCTGCTTCAACTGGATAACGATGGCCATGAGAAGCCAATAGCCTACATCTCGAAAAAGTTAACCTCAGCACAACGAAATAATACAGTGACAGAGCAGGAATATCTAGCTGCAATTTGCAGTGTACAGAAGTTCCGGCCCTTCATAGAACTTATGCTGTTAAAGATAGTGACTAATCATGCGAGCTTGAAATGGCTGATGTCTCAAAAGGACCTCAGCGGTAGACTTGCTCGCTGGAGTTTGCAGCTTCAAGGTTTCAACTTCACCATTGAGCAACGAAAAGGAAATCTGAACGCCGTTCCTGATGCGCTGAGATCCGATCCAGGAGGAAGAAGCTTGGAAGCTTTGGATTCCATGAGGGCTTGTCTCCGACGTTCTTTCAAGAGCGCATGATCCACCACTAGCTTCTCACGGAGGTATAGGGAAAAAACTGGAACGTTTAAGAAGACACTTGTACTGACCACGAATGACAGTTGATGTCAGAAACTACGTAGGCGCCTGTGACGTGTGTAAAGAAATCAAGGCCCCCAATACTCTTCTTAGACCACCTATGGGAGTTCAGTCTGTGACAGAAAGACCATGGCGAGAGCTGTACATTTACCCTCTGGTTCCAAATCTTCGATCAGTGAAAGGAAATGTCTGCATATTGATAGTTCTTGAACACTTTCCCAAGCTTCGGATTCTCAAACCGATGAGAAAGGCGTCTACTCTCAATGTGTGTCAGTTCATCGAGACTGAAATATTTCATGTGTTCGGAGTTTCGGAAACTAAAGACTCTGACAATGGAGTCCAGTTTTGCTCGACTCAGTTCGCCAGATTACTGGACAAGTATGGGCTGAAACACTTGCGAACGGTACTTTGCTCGCCGCAAGCAAACGCCTCAGAGGGAGTGAACAGGTCTCTATTGTCAAGGATTACGGCATATATCCGGAAGGAACATACAAAGTGGGATCAGAAGCTTGGCCAAATAGCTAGCTCCCTCAGGAGCTCTTTCCACCAAGCAACTGGTTTCTCTCCCTATCGAACACTCTTCGGTCAACAGATGATTGACCATGCAAGCTCCTATTCCATCTTAAGGAGCCTTGGAACTCTTATTTAGCCGGTAAGAGTAGATGCTGAAGACAAATTGAGATTGATTCGTGCGGGAGTGCAGGAGAACTTAAACTACGCATTGGAACAGGGTTCAACGGCTTATAGTCTCAGAGCGAAGCCTGTTAATTTCAAAATGGGTCATGAAGAATTGAGACGGAATTTTGCCCAAAGAAATTTCGAGCAGCAGACTAAAGCTAAACTAGGACGTAAATTTGTGAAGTGTCGAATTAAGTCAAGGAAAGGAAACTCCTTATTTGAGCTTGAAGATCTGTAGGGAAGAGCATTGGGTGTCTATCACGCAAAGGACATCAAGCCCTGAGCAAGGCCAACTTCACTGGAATGACGGTTATACTTACCGCTGTAGATCTTGATCCTGCTAGCCCTAAGAAGTCATCCAGCCAGATTAACTGGTAAACTGTTGGATATCGCGAAGCCTTCCAATTGCCTCGTCAATGGTGGGTGATATACCTATTGGAATTCAACCTCGTCAACATACCTCTACCCCTTATGAGTAGATAAACTCTTTCTAATCCCTTCTGGATTAGCCTCATTAGGAGGATTTTTAATTGTCTGTCTCATTTCTCTAATCGGCAACAGTCGGCCATTATAGAACCAAATCTAGATCGTGGTAGCCCTAGGAAGACATCTAGCCAGCTTAACTGATAAATTAGAAGAAATCGCGAAATCCTCTTATTGCCTCGTCAATGGTGGGTGATATACCTGTTGGAATTCAACCTTGTCTACGGTCTTTATGAATTGAAGAAGGGAAATCGGCAGTGTCACTAACTCGAGGACGCCTTGAAGGCACACCCTTGAACAAGCATCGGTCGGAGATCAGAGTAAGACGTCAGGGCCCGGAAAGCTTTGTGACCTGCTGGTTAAGTTACTGATCGCGGAGTTCTATCAGCATCTCGGTGAAGGAAGGCAAAGGGGGCTGACTGGCTGGATTTTTTTTTGGGTTACCAACTTTTCAGTGCACCTCTGGTTCCCGAAACGGAGAATGATATCGAGATCTGGTCAAAGAATAGCGGGACTTCAAGGATGTGCATTCGATTCGTCACCTTTCGAGCATACCAGACTCTCCTTGACAACCCGTCGCATCCGCCTGGCTTGAGTGATAAGAAATGCTTTCATGGGTCGTGAGTCGAGTCACACATTGGGCGTCCACTGAGATAAGGCATATGTTTTAAGACCGGCTAGCTCAGTCGACCAATTTTCAGAGTCGTCTGGACAACAGGTGGTCTAGACTAACCTGCCCTGTTATGGTCGTAGCATACTGCATGTAGGAGTTTGCTACACTGAGACTAGATACATCATGTACACTCGGCCTACTGTTTTCTGTATGGACGGAGTGTCTTTGCGAGCCGTACGCACCCTGATGGAAGGAAAAAGAAGAGCGCTGGAAGAGTTGAACTTTTTGGCATGGGAAATAAAAGAGCGACAGTTACGCGACGTTTTTGCGGGCTTGAAAATCGTGTTAATCGCCATAGTTGAAGAGTGTTAACTTCCATTTTAATCGATTACAATCGACGTAATAAATATTCCTGTAACATATTCGTGAGGTCTGCCGAAATCTCGAATTAATCAGTGGCGTAAGTAACCTACGCCTGCAAATTTCTTTCCCGGTAGTGTACGTTTTGCTCGAGTCCCAGTTCCTAGTATCATCCGCGGGCTGTCGTGATCAGAAGTAATAGTCAACACAGTGCCACAAGCACCAAATAAATTCAGGAAATCCAAAAAAGGTAAAAATAAATTTTGTCAACATATTGTAAATGCTCGCAATACGTACGAAACTTCGTAGAGAGGCAAAAAAAAAACCAACATAAAGGGCGCAACTTATCTGAATTTATATGCAAAAGGGGGCCCTCAAATTCCTACGTTGCAACTGTAAGCGCCAGAGGCATCACCAGGAGATCTCCGGCGATGTTATAAAAGTCTACCGATAGAGACACGGCAGAGAGTGTGGCTGGAACTTAAAAATTTCCTCTTGTGGTTTTTTTTCTTACATGTATGTATATAATGAAATTTTAACTCTTTTGGTGTCAAACTTGTCATTAGAAGAGATAGTTAGTACATGAACCGTGACCGACTACGAAAGTCATTCTATTGGTATAGCAATTAAGTAGGGCAGATTAGTTTATCGAAGAGATCAACGAGGCCCAGAAAGCGGGAATAAGTTTAATTAAGAAAGAGACTGAAATTTCTGCCTCAAATCACATTATTCACATAACATAGCTACGGTCCCTTTCCTCCGCCCAGGACATAATTCATTTAGTTTAATTTAATAATTTTTTTAAAAGAAAAAAGGAAAAAAGGAAGGAGGAACAGAAGAGAAGTTCAGTGCATATACAGGGTGTCCCAGAAATCAACGTCAAGCCGGAATCAGGTGATAGACCAAATCTAACTCATGTATTTTTCAATTTATAGACATTTCTTTTGTTTTCGAGAAAATGTGCACCTTGTTATGGTTTGTTAGCTCCTCTTGCTACATATCTTTACTTTTTTCAATTTTATTTTTCTTATGTAATCCCGAATAGCGCTTATGTAACCTGCTGCTTTAAATTCGAAGCCTACTGTTCCAGCTTGGAAGAAAATGTCACATTTTGCCGAACCAAGAATAGAAAATTAATACTTCACCCAACTTTAGCTGACTGTAATGAAAAAAAATGTACTAGGGCAGTTTGGTAAGTAACTTTAAAAGTTGACGCATTTAATAAGGATTCTTAAATGGTATAACACTTGCTACAATATTTCTTAGATTACGGGAAAAAAAAATTTTTTCTTCAAGAACCCCAGTTTCGAAAAATTTCTCTTCACCTACTAAAAATGATTCTAGTGTACCCAAAGCTTGCCGTAAGACCGTAACTTTAAGATTCTAGTTTTAGTGAGACGAAGAGTCATTACATGAGGTGTAAGTGAGGCAGATAGTGACGCCAGCGAGACAAATCATCGAGTTTTTACAAATATGCACCGTTTACTCTCAACAGAGGGCCCACTTCCAAACCAAGTACATGGTGAAGGAACAGTTCCTTACCTTACGACGACGTAGTACTTCAAGCAGTTGAAGAAGACCCAAGTATTTCGGTACGTGCAATCCAGCAAAGCACAGGAGTGTCTAAAAGTATAGCTCACCGAATTTTAGAAAAACATGAGCTCCAGAATTACGGAAGCAGTTGAATTTGTCAACAACGGAAGATTTGCCCGTCTGATAATCCGATCCTTTTTAAGAAGATATCTAACTTGTATTGCAGCTGAAAGAAGGCAGTTTGAACATCTTTTGCAAGTAATAGATCTTAGCATCTAAATAATTGGTGTTTAATTTTAAACTTAAGGAAAATTTGTCGTAAATTCAACAAAAAGCTAGGATCTCTAACTGTAAAGCGTCACTATATGTCTCAATCACATTTCATGCAATGACTCTCCGTCTCACTCAAACTAGAATCTTGAAGTTACGGTCTTACGGCAAGCTTTGGGTACACTAGAATCATTTTTAGTAGGTGAAAAGAAATTTTTCGAAACTGGGTTTCTTGAAGAAAACATTTTTTTCCGTAATCTAAGAAATATTGTAGCAAGTGTTATACCAATTTAGAATCCTTATTAAATGCGTAAACTTTTAAAGTTACATACCAAATTGGCGTAGTACATTTTTTTTTTCATTACAGTCAGTTAAAGTTCAACGAATTATTAATTTTATATTGTTGGTGCGGCAAAATGTGACATTTTTTTCCAAGCTGGAGCAGTTGCCTTAGAATTTAAAGCAACAGGTTACATAAGCACTACTCGGGATTACATAGGAAAAATAAAATTGAAAAAAAGTAAAGATTTGTACCAACAGGAGCTAAAAAACCATCACAGGGTGTATATTTTCTCGAAAACAAAAGAAATGTCTATAAATTGTAAAATACATGACTTAAATTTTTTTTTATATTTTTCTGGTAACTGTTATGATTTGGTCTATCACCCGATTCCGGCTTGACGTTGATTTCTGGGAGACCCTATATATACACGAAACAACAAGGTTCCTTCTGAGCCAAATGAGTGTCGTACTCAAGCCAAATGTAAACAAAGAATATACTGATAGCTAAAATTAACGACGAGTAGGCATATCAAGTGCAACAATTCAAGGGGTAGGAGTCAATAACCTAAAGTTTTTTCCATACAAATAGAATTTTTCTGGTCGTCGAAACTAACCACACTTTCGCCTCCAGTGAGCTCCTTCGAGCGACCGGACAAACTATAAGTTAAATTTCAATATAATTCAAAATTCCTTACAATTGTTCATATTATAAGCTAGTAACGACGAAATAAGACTCCGTAGCACTCAGGAATTCCATGCTAGGTAGGCCGGGATAAAATAGATTAAAGGAATTATTTCTCTCAATAGAATTAAGTTGGTTTGCGCTAAGGAGACTGGCGTCGATTTACCATTTGAGATAGAGTACATGTACCTGCCATTCTATTATTATAACAAAAACTGAAACGCTTCCAGAAATAATTGTTTAGCTTACTATTAATGTTAAGTAAAGTCAGGTAAAGCTCGCTTCATCCCGGCATCCCGGTACTTACTTAAGAAACGAGACAGAGCTGATTTGGAAAGAAAGCATTTAAAAAAAAAATGTTCTATGTTACGATTTCAGGTCTTCCGTTTTTTTGCTATATACTATAATCCCCATCTAGGTCACAATTGCTTTCCGCAACAACATTATATTAGCGATTGCCTGTATAATCTATAGAATTTGGTTCTACTACATGGATTGCTGACGCTGGTATAGCGATTTGGGCGAGGGAAGCTACGGATTTGTCTTCGCGCTCTGAGAATTGTATGCACCGGTTATTGATTAACCTGAGCATTAGTTAAAACGACTTTGTATCGACAAAATTAAACGAAATATTAGTATATAAATTAAAAGAGAAAGCACATCTCATTCTGGGTAAAGCCAATCCAATGTATGCATGACGGTTCATCTTTTTTTTCTTAAGTGTTCATATTTGAAGGTCACTTTGGCCTATAAATAATTATAATTGAAATTTTAAACGTTAATTAATTAAAAAGTTAATGTCAAAACAGTTTGTGTTATTCCGGTGCTAGATTTTTTATTAAGATAATATGTAAACCATAGTTCGTAGTACGCTGCCATATCAGTTTGAATTCAATGTTGTTGCTTTACTAATAAATCACGCTTATAATGTAATGGAACTGTAAAGTCTTTCAACGAGGTCCGCTACTCCTCTCTTTACAGGTCATCACAGGGATACTGTATTATATAGCCCGCAGTATCGCAAGTGGTTGGGGAAATGGCTTTGGAAGCCGAACACGTGCGCATCCAATTGAGTAAGTGGTAAGTAGTGTAAAGGTCCCTTCAGTGCTGAGTGCGTGCAACGGCCTTTGGTTTGTAGGTACGATTTTTTTTTGTATATGGCTGGTGGAACAGCGGCAGGTTTTCGTGGAACCTCCCACACTCTCCGCCAATAGCCGAGGCGAGCTAGCGTGCCGCCCTGCAGTCAACGCTGTCCACCGAGTGATCTGTTAGCTCATGCTGGCAGTCTGGACTTCACGTCCAAGTGCATCACTCTGACATAGTTTCATAACATCATCCAAGGACTTTCTTAAGTGCAATTAGTAATGGTGAGTTGTAAGGACTTATTGATGGTTCAATAGTACCATCCTCTTGAAGTTTCTGTACTTGCGTATTAATTTCATGAAGCTGTGAATTTGGCATTCTATAGTTTTTTGTGTAGACGGGTGTTTTATCTATAACCGAAATGCATTTTTCGTAGAAAATATTGACGGTTTGTGGTTCTCTATCTATATGATAGACATTTTTGAACTTCTCACAAATGTTTAGTATTTGCCAATGGATTGGCGTATTCGCCGATGTCCAATATTCTGCTCATGATCAGATTAATTAATTACCATGCTGAATATATGGCGTGTCGTCTCAATATTCATAAAAGGCAAAACAAATTAAAATTACCTTGGATCTGACTGAATGCCTCCATCCTTACTCGATATTTGGCTGGGGTTCCTCAATATCTTTATGCAGAAGATATCTGGCTAAGAAGCCTCTATATCTTAGGGAAGGAGAGCGCCTGGCTAATTACCGCTGCGTTCTGAAGAATAAGCCCTGTCGTTTACCAGTCAATGGTCAAAACTTTATTCTTAATTTCTTTCTTTATGCTTCCTTATTTATAATCGCTAATTATTCCTAAGTAAGCAAACTACATTAATTTCTTAAAGCTACCTACAATCGATAATTTTCCCACCGTATCGTTATGAAAGAAACGGTGACCTCACGTGAGTAACGTTCTCTGTTGCTGCGAAAATCAGTACAACTCTAATCCTATTGCATCGCCTAGTTCTATAATCTATGACCTATTTCTTTGTCTATACTTAAATATATCACACACATCTATAATATAATGTAACTTACTTGTGTTCAGATTATGCATTCCTTCTCAGTCGATTATCAAGTATGCAATGTAAATTTAAATGTATTTACTTTAGTTGTTAAAAATTCTGTTACCTTTTTTTCTCGCCAATGAACTGATGTGCGAAGCCAACCAGTTAAGATTAAAAATTGTAAGTCGTTTCTTGTCAAATTAAAAAAGTCATAGTTGAAGTGAAGATTGGTTTTTTTCTAAAATCATACCCAAGTCATATTATTCCTTCGCGCTGGAATCAACATAAAAGCAACTTTTTCAGCATAATAAATTGCATTGGACAATTGAAAGCTGTCGAAAGGGCATATCATTCCTTGGTGCTGGAATCAATAAGCCTCTTATATTCGTGGCGCAGAAATGAAGAAGCGAACCATAAATTGTTGTAACACTCTTCAGTTGCCATTGAGAAATTTGGTGCACTGTACATACATAAGTTATTTTCTGCTTGCGCTGTAATTCGATGCGCGTTTATTTTTCTTCATTCGTAACGAGGTATGAATGATTCACACAAAAGTGATTACATACAATTCTGTATGTATGTAAATTGTGTTCTCATTTTTGTATATTCGCGGAGTTATTTGAACTCCGAGTTTTTGCTTTTGAAATGATTTACATACTTTAGTTGTAATCTTGGTTTCTCATTTCATTTAGGGAGATGTGCACATGATTTATATGCAATTACATGATTTAATGATGCATGATTACAGATGCATTACATTCCGAAATTTGTACTCCTTCTTTGAGGTCTTCGCTTGGGGAATGTATTGTAAAGCTACTGGTACCTCGTATTGAGTTACACGTCCTATATTCATTTGCATTTATTTCGATTTATGGGATTATTCTGATTAATGAGTCGGCGTTGGTGCTTTGCTTCCTTTTCTTATATACCAACTCATAATGAAACTTCTCCAGTTTGAGTCTCCAGCAAATTTATTTTTAATTGGGTTCTTTTAGGCTCATAAGCCAAGTTAAGGGTTTATAATCTGTTACAATTTTGAATCTATGTCCAAATAGATTAGACCAAAAGTTGGTAGCCCAAAATATGGCTAACAATTCTTTATGGATGTTGTAGTGGTTGATTTCGGAATTATTTAGCGTATGACTAGCATATCGTATTGGCCTTGCGATAACACTGCACCAAAAACGTAGTTGCTAGCGTCGGTTGTTAACACACAAGATTTCGTAAGGTCTGGGAATTGCGAGATGGGATCATTTACTAGAAGATCCCTGCAGGTTTTGAAGGCTCTAAAACCATCAAATCATTTAATTGAACTATTTTACCTTTTTTAAGGAATTCTGTTAGTGGTTTCGTAAGTTTTTCGAAGTCTTTAATGATATTCCGATAGAACCCTAATAGTCCTAGAATTGCTTTACCTTCTGATTTTTAGGATTAGGATATTCTTTAATAGCCTTGATCCTATTCGAGTTTAGCTTGACATGATCGGTAGTAACAATGTGTCCTAAAAAGAAATCTCTTTATTTAGAAACTCCGATTTATCAACCTGAACTTTGAGATTAGCTTCTCGAAGTTTATCAAATACACGTTTAAGGTTTTCAGCGTGTTCTTGTATGGATGTAGAAAATACAATAATGTCATCAAGATATAGCAAGAAGGTTTTACCTTGTATTTCCATATGGACATTGTCCATGCCACGGTGGAACGTGGATGCGGTGTTTTTTAGCCCAAAAGGAATTCTTCCGTATTCCACCTTCTACAGTAAAAGCTGTTTTCTTACTGTCATAAGGATTCATCTCGAATTATTGAAATCCGCTGGCCAAGTCAAGTGTTGTGTAATATATCCACTTTCTGAACTTGTATACTATCACTGATGGTCCTTTCATTCAGTTTGCGTTACTCTATGACTAGGCGCCATTTCTGTCTACTACCAACGTCTTTCTTGTTAAGCACTATCCAGATCAGTAAGCTCCAGGGAGAATAGCTAGGCCTGATTATCCCTTGTCTCAACATATCACTAATTTGCTTTTGTACCAATTTCTTATATATAGGGATGCCTACAAGACTTGGTGTAAATGGGTACGTCGTCGGTTGTGGTTATGCAATGTTTTACTTTTTTGGTAAATGTAAATTTTTGGCCCTCTCTATCTGTCTTCATAACCCTTGCAGATTAAGTATATTCAATTCTTTTCTTCTGCGATCAGATGAGATACTTGAATTAAGTCTGTTTTACCATCAGGTGGTAAAATTGGGTCTGAGCAGTCTTCATACTCGGTACTGAAATTATATAATTCAGTATATTCTGATATTCTGAGAATGAAAACGGGTGTTGGTTTTACTGCTTATGAAAGAATATCTGCAGCAAATACATTAGGCCGATTATACACTGTTCATCCAAAACAACGTGAGTGCTTTCATTTACGCTTTCAGATAAATATTACCGGTTATTCCAAGTTCAACGTATGCGGATGATATCAACGCTTGTTTAAAATCATCTATTTTAATGATGTTTTAAAATAAACACAAAATAAATAATATATCATTAATCAACATTTGTTATATTGGAATGTACTTAAAGTTTCGTACTTAATTAAAAATATTTACAATATGAAATAGATGTATTTGTTCTTAACATATATTTAATTAAATCATAATAGCCAAATTAAGCACTGTGAACTTTCATTTCCAATATTTAACTATTGAAGCATTGATTTGAGATTTTAATTTATAATTATTCTCTATTTTGAATCTACAGTTGTTGAAATCACTTTTAAAAATATCAATTTAGATCTCTCATATTTAAATCTAGGATATGATTTTCAAAATTCAATGTACGAATATTAAGTTTGAATTGTCATTACCAATGTTAAATTTTAAACATCAATCAGTTAATTTTTCCCCTTATCTACCGCAAAAACAGAACCACGTCTGTCGGGCTAGCTAGTTTTTTATATAAATATCTCAGTTTGATATATTCTCTGATAATTTTGGATATTTGGACATAAAATTCGGTTTGAAATATAGAGGGATGATTGAGGTTCGAATTATTAGGAATTAAAACTTGGTTCGCTAGATCGAGTTTTGCACCTAATGTGGTAAGTGCATCGCGTCCTAGAAGACCATCAAAATATCCATGGAATTGAAACACTGGAAATCGGGACTCTCCTAGTTGATTGAATTCTACGAAATTTGGGAAAACGACTTGTTTATTTAGTTTAAGTTCATTTATAATTTTTGTAATGACTGTTTCAATAAGATCTTCAGGATGTTCGAAATCCGGGTTTATAAAGGAGGATAATGCACCCTTATCTATTAGGAATTTTAGAGGTCTACCGAAAGGGGATATAGTTATGTATATAAGGTAGTATAAATCCACGTTTATTTACGTCTAAAAAACCGATGGGTCTATCAAAGCAGGTAGGGGAAAGTCTTAGTCATCAACTTCATTATTTTCGGAAGGTCGCTTAAAACTTTCTCACTATGTTCGTTGATTTGCTGGTATTGGTAGTAGCTATCCAATTCTTGTGGCACGCATATTATGATAAATCATAGTATGAAGAGTTAGTTTCGAATGTTTAGGAATCCGGATTATTTCAAACTTGCTCTATAACATTGTATAAGTCTTTATTCATGAAATTTCGCGGTCTGGGTTGCCGGAAGAAATTTGAGGGCAGATTATTTGATTGGAATCGATTTCTGGGTCCGAACTTTAAATGGGTATTACCATAGCTTGTATCCACTGTCTGGGGTTTAGGTAGTTTATTTGGAAAATGGTTTTCTCTTTAACTGAAAGTAGTTGGATGCTGAACAGGTGGATTATTATTATTTTATTGTACTTGCTATGGAGCGGAATATTTTCTAAATATATTGCATCTATACAATGGATAAGAGAAATTTGTAGGTTGTTCGTCCCTTTATATAACTGAATGGGACCGTTTATTGGCATTTAGGAAAAGGCAATAGCTAATGATTAAGATTTCTTTGTGGAGGCTAGTGCCTCTCTTAAACCAGTTAAAAATGTGTTTAGGCTTCTTTCAGAATACGAACTCTTTTTTGCATTTATAACATTTACATCTTTTTCGTGTATCTGAATGTGGTTATACATAGTCGCTTAAACTTCCACTATTTCAGTAAAAACTTTTCAAATGTTTCATTATTTTGTCGCATATTCTAGAGGTCTTTAATTAAAGAAGTTTCATTACGTTTACGGTTTTATAAGTTAAGACGTATTTCATTTGTGTTCCCATAACAAAACAACGAATCATGTTTCACACACGGCAACATACCGGCAGTGTTGTGACTCAGGTGACTAAATCACAACCATAAAGGTCCATGCACCAATATATTTCCCTATGCAATATATCGATGCATTGCAAAGTTGATCCTGAAAATTAATTTAAATTCATTCATTCAAAATTTCATTTAAAATTTAAAATGCATTTAAAACTCCATTTCCATACTGCAATAAAATGCAATTTAGCATAAATTGCATTTTGTTATCAGACACACATTCCACTCAGATACGATATGCATACTTACCAACATACAGTGTCTCCTTTTTTTTCCGTATGTACAATATACATACATACAGTAGTTCTAACCGGTGTATGTACATACATACATACAATTATCACAATTATTCTCGTCGTACTAATATTTTAATATTTCACTATGTGATTAGAAAATATAAGTGAAAGGTGTGTAAAGCCAAAGGGTTGCGAAAAACACAAGTATTGTATAAAACTAAAGTGAAACAAATTGTATATTCAGAGGAAGGAATGGAAACTAATAATAACATTTTCTTTGAAGGATATTGATAAACGTTTTTTGTTTTACTAAAAAATCATAAAATGTGCGTACTTTCATAAGAGCACAGTGTTCACAATAAAACAGCAGCTCGTTGCAAGGCCACAGCGTTTCATTCCCAGGCATTTATTGCTGACCAGCCAACTTTTCTTTAACATGGATCTTCCGCCAGCATAGAGTAGATTTTTAGTTTTTTTTAGATTTAATCAGTTGTGATTCGTATTTTAATAAAATCGATTGAAGTAAAACTTATTGTTTTGTTGTTATTTTGTTTTAGTTCCGATTAAATTAAATTTATTAAATTATAGAATATGTTTTTTTTTATTTGGCTCCAATCGGGGCACTTTCACTTGAATAACTTAATCTAAAATTCAGATTCATAGAACATCTAAATGAACTTGAATTCGCCTTGAAGGTTTCAGACTTAGGACACATTAAGGAAAACTAGTTTTAAACGAATATTCAATAATTTGATTTACATATTAATGATGATAAAAACTTTCCTCGTTTCCATGAGGTTTTTTCTAAACTACGTAGGTTTTGAGCCAGAGAATTGAGACTCACCAAGTGTTGTTGATAGTTTTGTTTGTCCCACTTATAACCCGTCTACACTGTAGAGCTATACATATATGTATATACATTTTCTTTACAAGACACACAACAACACTAATTCGTTCGTTTTTTAGAATGGAAGAAAAAACTAATCGCGTTATTCGTTAATAAACCGTTGGCGGTAGCAAGTTAATTCTACGATAATCCGTCGCGAATAATTCCAAGAATGGGATCAATCACTTGTTTTAAAACGAACGGGATATCTTTTGGTATCCTACAAACTGCGCCAGTAACGTTCTAATCCTTTTAAGTTAATAATAAAACAGTAATTAAAGAAAAGACTCCGTTGGTTAGAACACTTTATTTTAAATTGAACATATAAGAATTTCAACTAAGAATGCGCAAAGGAAAGCTTTTTTGCTGAGGTTGCGTCTAGCGATTTTAATTATCTCCTCTATGTGAAATATAATAAATTCAACTTTACAAAATATGCGAAAATAAGAAATGAGAATTATGATGATAAGCGATTTTATCTTTAAGAAATAAATTTGTTATATGAAATATTACGTAATGAAATTTATTTATGAAGACCTAGATGATTTAGGTATGAACACGTTTAGGCTGGATGTGTATATCAAGCCTCACATTTAGTCTTTGCTCCAACCAATTTTCAAACAGTTACTAGGTAAATCAAATCGCTTTTAAATGGAATGTAAATCAGAATTTGCACTGATTTAAGTATAATAGAGTGTGGCATGCAATTTCAAGATACCGCGACACAACGCTTTACCCAAATTTTAACACAATCCAAAGTACGGAAATACAATGTCCTCCAAATTCAAAAGTCACCCCTCTTGTATTTGTGATGTGATTTATATTCGTTATAAATAAAAGTGCTATAAAAATTCTTCTATTCTCCATCTTTGACCGATTGTAACAAGTACGGGTTCGATGCCCGTCCTGAAAAAAGTAAATAAAAATTGAATTTGCAATTTATTTGTGCGCTTTCATCGTTATTGGTTAAGACCAGATGAAATCAACGTAGCTTGTTCAATATTTAAGATTTGATTTTTTTAAGAAGTGCATTATATCTCTATTCCATATATGTATATATGGTATACAATATTTAAGGTTTGATTTTCAGAGAAAAATGCACAAAATGTTTCTATTACGTTTATATACAATATTTAGCTTAAGATCCGATTTTTCATGATTTTCTTGAAAGAAAAAGCGTAAAATATTCGTGTTGCATATATATATAGATACGATATTTACATACTTACCGTAGTTTTAGGCATATATACTGACGGTAGTGACCAATGCATTATATTTAAATGTGTGGGATCTGAATTTTTTAATGGAATCGATTCAAAGAGTTGTTATTGTTAGGTTCATGGTAGATTACGGAACTATATCTTACCAGCAGTAGATCTAATCTTTGTAGAAAGACGCGATTTGGTAGGTTTATCATATGTAAACCAGAGTATACATAGGGCCGTAAGCCCGAATATTCATATAAACTTTACCAGGAAGTCGAATTGTTGTACCGTCGTGTAAATGGAATCCCGGGCGGACTTTTTTGGTTGTTTCGTTCTTTTTTTAATTTTTTTTTATTCACAGAACCACAGTTGCTTCAGAAGACCTTCGTGGAGGAATTTCATTGTCAAGGTAATTGCAAGTAACACGGTCTGGGGTTCGCCTCCATTATTTCCTGCCTGTAAAGATTATCAGTAAGTAAAATTTTCTGCCAGTGCGGTTTTTTTAAAATATGTAGTAAACCCATTTACCGGCTTGGTAGTTTTTTTTTGTTTGTTGAACTTGTACTTTAAGGAAAGTTTTGTTTTTTTTATCATTTGAAGTCCTATACTAGATTAGACTGAGGTGCGAAATCATAATGCTACGGGGGTGAACTTAAGTATAAATCACATGTATTACTAGTAAATGTAAGCCATTTAATTCATGCGAAATGGTTCCATCCGAATAAACAGACTGGATATATAAGACATCATGCAGTGTTAAAATTTTTATTGTTTCTTCCTTCATTTTCCTGGTGTCTTCTCACTATGAAGGTCGACTAGGTTCACTACTAATCTAAGGTGTCAGGGCGTCAATAGGGGTACTGAAAACTATCTGCCCTAAGTGTCGTTTGGGTGGTTGGGACGAGCAGAGAAGACCAAGCATCAGCGCCTTCCCAATGGATGTAGGTAAGTAGTGTAAGTGTCCCTTAAGGACTGAATGTGTGCTACGCCCTTTTGTATAGACAGGCACGAATTTATTTTGTATATAGCTGGTGGCAGAGGCAGGTTTTCGTGGAACCTCCCCACAATCTCCGCTAATAGCCGAGGCGAGCTAGCGTGCCGCCCTTCAGTCAATGCAATCCACCGAATGATCTGTCAGCTCATGCTGGCAGTCTGGACTTCACGTCCAAGTCAAATCACTCTCAACATACTTCCATACCATAATATAATATAAGACATCATAATTCACCAGCAGTTGTTCGGTCAGTCACCCTACACGCAATTACTGTAAATTCACTTTTGCTTTTCGCTTACTAAGCAATTGCACTTGTTGTTCAAATAAATATTTTTGTAGTACAGTGACCCGACTATTGTTGCAATATTGAATGTAAGTAAAAAATTATATTTAAGTCAGCAGTTATTGTTGATTCTTTAGTGGAACAGTCTAATTAATTTGAATGAGTATAGATGATGAGGGATAATACAGTTTAATACTAATTTTGTTATATATATATATGTATATATATATATATATATATATATGTGGAACATTTGTATGAAAAAAGTTCAGTTTATATTATATCTAATAGGCTGTAGTTGTCTACTGCTCAAATCCTCTATCCAATCCTATCTAAGTACTGAATCACGGAAACCTCATCTCAGTACGAGATTTTTTTACATACTTGACTTAGCGTTTTCTAAGTTCAAGTAATTCTAAATACAGAGTTAGTGTTTCCTAATTTCTGAACATTTTTTGGTGACCCCGACGGGATAGAGCACTATTCAAAAAAAGACTGTGTTTACCTTGTGCAGTGAATAGAAAAACGAAAATTTGTGTCAAGCTAAGAGTTAATCATGGAAGCCCTAGCGGTCATTTAAACACAACTTGGGAGAGACATTGAAAAATTAGCAAACGAGTACCGAAGCGAATCTCCGGACAAGAAGAATCTTCAATACCTTCAAGCTAAACTTCAAGCATTAGAAGATTTGTGGACCAAATTTGAAACAAACGATGATCTAATTAGAGATCTATACTGTTTAAATGAGTTGTGTAATGCTCGATGAAATATTGACTAACAGCTCACGTCCTGAAAACTAGAATATCTGAAATGCTCAATTTTCTGAACCTTACCCGATTCCGTCGTTCCTCTTATAGAACCGAAATTGTGGACGTTCATAAATTAGAGATTTGTTGAACACTACTTAGATCTGTCACCCGTAATGAAAAGATGAGTTGACCCTCTAACGTTTACGCCCTAGTGCGGCTTCCTATAAGTTCCTACTAGTGTAAACGTCTCTTCCGGAATATTATCTCAAAAACACTGAGCCAGCAGCGTGTGGGCTATAACAACGAAATTGGACTAATCCACATAAAAACTGCCACATCTGGGCTATAACAACGAAATTGAAATAATCCACCTAAAAACTGCCACGTCTGGGCTATAACAACCACATTGAAAAGAATCCAACGGAGAACTGCCACTTGTGTAGCTTCCAATAAGCTCTCACAATACCAATGCCTACTGTCTGGTGTCAATCGACGTAGCAATTTAGAATGTAAACGATGGTGGAGCACAATCACATTTAGATGGCGATAGTGTAGCGGTAAATGAAAAGAATCATCCAGTTATTCATTCATTTAGATTTATTAAGCAACATTTTTTCTACTACTAAAATGAGACTAGTAAAATTAATTTCAAAGAAACTAACCCAATTGCAATTCAATTTAACTAAATTATATATTTTTTAATTATACACTAGATCTGGTTTAATATTTACTAATTCAACTCAAATTTCTTAACTAGAATTATATTATAACTATTTCAAATTCCTTTCTATTCTTATAATGTATTTAATGCTGAAAAATATAAATTTGTTAATGTCAATCGTGAATCAATTCTCATGTGGTCTAAAAGTGACACGAGTGGGCACAGTTTTATACCTAGATAAATTGATTAATTAACGAAATTTTTTAAACAACACAACTGTAATCACAAGAAAAATATGTTCAATAAATTTTTCGTATGTGGTGATGTTCTTTTGTGTAATATGTGCAATTCACAATTGGTATGCAATCCTACATCTTAATACCCGTCACCTAACCAAAGATTTATATGAAATAAATACCTTGAATTTATTGTAAAATTTCAAACCACGTTGAAATTTCAATAATTCCCGAATACGTTCAGAAAAGAAATAAAAAATGGAAAATTTAAAATGACACGACTCTAATGCAACTTTATGTAAAATGGATATAATTATGTAATATCGAAAATTGAAACTAAACAAAAATTAAAACTCTATGTAAAAATATTAAAGATGAACCGATAAAAACTCTATGTTAAATTGCTGATGACAAAGAAAAACTTGGAATATTGCAAATTGAGGAGAATATGTCCAACTGGCATATGTAACCTCTTTGACAACTCGTTGAAAAATAGAAGACAGAATGGACAAATGACCTCCTTTTTATAGAAAAATTCGTTCCATTTTCGCTATCTATATTGTGAAACCTTTGAATTTTTCACTGAACATGACAAAGGAATAACCTTTTCTTACAGTCAATCGACAGCAAATTTAATTATCTACATTTTGACATCTTTCTCGAAGAAATTATTTATCATTTCGATGATTTTTTACGAATTTTGTAATTTCTTGGAACATTTACTATAAAATCTCGATTCACTAATTTTCATTTCGATGTAGTAGATTTTCCTGTCATTTGTAATATATTTTGTTTTCTTCCCACTGTGAGTCTCTTTCGCACTCATTGAGGGAAATGTATTATTAAAAAATCGCGAATATCACGTTTCTTGCGTAAAATATCGCGAAACGAATGCTGCCATCGAGATAGCGGGTCGATTGTTCATCGTTTCGAGATGTCAAGCGTCGCGGTAGTATGAAGTATACGAAGTTTTGACATTGTCGCGCGCGAGTGTCATGTTGTCTTTTTAAACTGTTTTTTAGTGTTTAAGTAGTGTTTTTCAATGTTTTCATCATCCAAAGCGATCCTTCTTAACATCAGGTTAACATATTTATGCGTTTATTTTATAAATTTAATGGTTAATTTATCAATTGTGAGAATTTGTGGACAAATGTCAGGTGAGTGCTTGTATGGCATTTTCACCTTATTTTCCCACAAAGATTGTCTACAATTGTGTTAATTATGTACCTGAAAATATTCATGTTTTCCATATATTTCATCTTGCATGGCATTGTTTGTTTATATGGGGCATACGTACATACAGTCATGACTTGACTGTTGTATCTATGACCTTTGTAGACTAACATTGAAAATATCCAAAATCAAGTTCAGTATTAATGTATTTCTTTTATTTTCATAACAAATCGTCGTTGGAATATTCCACCTGTGCAGACTCCAGGTGGAGGTAAAATTTCATGTAAAATTATTTATAAGTTTTTATTCCTCCCGTTGAGCGGTCCTGTTCAACAACCTCTTCTTAATTTTTTGAGTACCACGTTTGCGAGAGTAGTGAAGAATTAGTGTATCATCAGCCCGAACACGCAACACTACCTAATAACGACCTGGTAGGTTTAGTGTTCTCTCCTTATTTCGCCTCGTCTGGATATCCTTGAAGTTTATCCGTTTAAGTACTTCGCTTGGGAGAAAGGTAGTGACGCCCTCGCGGGTTATAAACTTCTAAAAAAAATTTAAATTTTCGGCTCTCATCTCAGCTTTTTTCACTGTAGTTGTGGGTAACAGGCGTCCCAGGTTGTTTACTTGGGCCTTATTGGCGATGATTGTTTCTTTCACCGTCGGATTGATTTGTGGGGTATCATTAGCAGTAGATCGTGGGCATTGGAAGTAGATGCCTTTGGTGTGGACGCTTCTGCTTTATATGCTTCTGGCTTAGGTATCGACCATGACTCTGGATCCTCCGTGTTCTCTACCAACTTGGACCATAATTCCTCGAACTCGCTGGCATCAAATGGTGTATCGATAGGATCATGCGGAAGCGAAAAATTCATATTGATGTCACCGTATATGCCTAGGATGTCCTCGTCGATATCATATTTTCTTGACATCTGTAAAATAAAATTATAAGTATTTTGTGTAATAAACAGGACATTCACAGAACAGATAACAAATGTGACGACACATACATTCATTATTGTTATCTAATTGGTAGACGACAAACTTTATTAATGGATCTTGTGAAGACACTTCTCTGTGTTTTGATTTGAACCACTCGGACTGGAACATTGGATCCTAGGTGGACTTCCGCAACGATTCCTAATGGCCAAAGTGTCGGTGGTGTATTTTCATCTTTCATTAGAACGACATCCATCTCCTTGGTGAATATTGGGTTCTTGTTTAAAACATTTGGATCTATTGTACATTTGCTTTATATAGTCACTAGGCCAATGGTTCCAGAAATGTTGTACCATCTGATGAATGTACTTCCATCTTGTTGAATGCGGTGAACTGACATTCGTGTTTTCAGGATCTGTAAGAGCCTTGAGCGACTGCCCGATCAAAATATGTCCTGGAGTTAATACAAACGTATCCTTTGTATTGTTTCTAATCTGGCATAATGGCTTCGAATTTAAACAAGCTTCGACTTGCTTTAACAGAGTCACATAGTCTTTACATGTGAGTGTAGAGTTACCAATCGATTTACTTAAATAGTATTCTATAGACTTCATACTAGATTCCCAAAGTCCTTTAGAGTGCTGAGCTGCTGGTGAGCTCAAACGCCAAGAGATTTAGTTGGTTTTTAAGTAATCAGCAGCACTTGGCCAAGCGCGTTTAATAGCTCGCTGTAACTCCCATTTTAGCCTTGATTTGCCGCCAATGAAGTTAGTGCCATAATCTGAATAAATTTCTGAGCATAACTTTCTTCTGCTGACAAATTTTTTTCAGGCTGCTATGAAAGACTCTGATGTGAGGCTTGAAACTAATTCGATATGTATGGCCTTAGTTTCCATGCACATGAATGGACAGAAATAAGCCTTTTGTATGTTTGTATTTCTGGCATTTGCTGGTTTCAATTTGAATGGTCCAGCATAGTACAACTGGACCTTAGAAAAGGGTTTACTAGTGTTTACCCTCCCTGGAGGTTGCTTATCTATTAACTGTTTTGTCGTAGCTTGGCGTTGTTTCAAACAGTTAATGCAGTTGTATGATCTAGTTTTGTTACAATGTCTTCGATATGATCGAACAGGTTCTGTGGAAACTTCATTCGTTCGCCAACACTATTTACCTTGTCTATTTATGGTATGTATATCGGATTTGAATGCTTTTTCTGAGTTCCTGTCTGCTGAATTTGCAGCTGTTCCTAATAATATCCAACCAAGACTTGTTTTCATTGCGGTTGGAGTATTAGGTGGACCGTATACTATTCCTTCTTGTACTATCTTAGCATAAACCTTGGCGCCTAGAAGTTCATCTATTTTGCTAGGTTTCCAGAATGTAGGATCAACTAAGTCTAGTTGATCTAAGTGCTTCTAGTTTGCCTTAGATATTGATTTTGTTGATAAGACATCAGTGATGTTATTTATTACCAAAAAATTCTGTGAAATCGTTGTCGTATCTCCTCCGCAGGACTTCAGTGATAGCTTTTCTAGCATGTTCGAGTTACCTGTTAAACTCTTGTTTAACCCAATTACATTTACCAGTGTTGGACTGCAAACAGTATGCAATTTGTGATTTTCCGACTATGTGATACATGAACATTGTGATCCTGAGTTAATAAGACAACATAATTTTTGTGGCCTTCCGTGCTCACCTTGTACTTTTACTAAAGCCGTAGATAATAACTAATGAGATCGCTCTCTGTTCATGTATGTATGAGTTGTAGTTCGATCTCCTGTACCCTTATTGGTACCCAGTTCGACTTTGTCGAGATTGTTATTATCTCTATGATGTTGTTGAAGTTGCCTTGGATTTGAATTGAAAACAACTCCAACAGATTTGGATTGCAGATTGGTAGCCTCTACATTCCCAGGATGTAAATTATTTGTTTTAGCATTCTCATGTATCGACGTATGATGCATCTGTTTGCATTTAAGGCTTCGATACCTATTGGAACAATTTCTAAGTGAATGTTTCCTTGATAAGCAGTTGTAGCAAAGTCCTTTTGTTTTGATGAACTTTTTTCTGCTTTGTATATCAATGTTCTGGAATCTGGTGCATTTCTGACTGAAATGATCTTCATTACATGCTGAGCATTTTACTGAGTTGAGTATGTGCAATGCGTTCGTTGTAGTCGGTTTTGAGTGACATTTGGCTTGACTTGACTTGGGTGCCAACGTGTCTGAAATTGCTTCTAATATTTTCAGCCTTGTATCCAAGAATGTGAATAATTGCTCATAAGTTGGCAGCTCTTGCGACGCTCCTTGGTTTTCTTCCCATAATCTTAATGTTGCGAAATGCAGCATTTGTACTATTAAATACACAAGTAATACATCCCATGTCGCAGTATTAACTCGCAAACCCTTCAGTTGCTGTAGACACTTGTGTAGTGTCAACTAGTGATTTTAATTCTACAGCTGTTTCTGAAGTTATTTTATATTGATTTGTCAAAATCTTAGGCTGATGATTTACGAGAATCTTTTTATTCTCGTACCTTGCCTTTAAGTTCCATGCGGGTAGATAATCTTCATTTGTGATGGGAGTGTGACGTAGTAGTAGTCATTTTTCCGCATCACCGAGTAACGAGCCTTTCAAGTAGTACAATTTTTGAACATCCTTCAAGTTTGTGTTGTTGTGTACTACGGCTGTGAATAAATCTTGGAACGAGCGCCAGCCGTAATAGTTACCATTGTACTTTGGCAACATGATTTTTGGTAATATGTTTTGTTGTTGTTGTTGTTCCACACGAGTTTGTTGTGCTAACAATAACGTGGAATCTACCAACTCTGTTGTAGGATGAATTAAATCGTATAATTCTCCTATATATATCTAATATATATTCTCCATATTACAGTATGACTCATCAGTGATATACTTTGGTTCATTTTTGGGCGGCGTCTCAATGATCAGCTCATTGATTAGCTGATCAATCTGCTCATATTCAGCCCATGTTCGCCTGATCTCGCAAAGTTTTGCTTCGTACAAACCCTTTGAATGTTTCTCTCTTAATGTCTTCTGTCCATTAGCAATTGTTTTTTTAAGCGGATCCGTAAAACTTGTTCCTTATTTGACAAACTTTTGAGTTCTGCCATTTTAAATTAATTAAGAATTCTGAACAGTAAACAAATATAAATTGAAAAGTCAAATCTAAGTTTTAAATTGACTACGATAAATAAATTAATTGAAATATATAATTTTAATCCCTACAAAACTCTAACCTAAATGAACGACTCGAATGAATCTTGGATGGAACCACCAAAATGTTTAAATGTGTTGTCTTGTGCTCGATGAAAGATTGACTAACAGCGCGATGTCCTGAAAACAAGAATATCTGAAATTCTCAATATTCGTCACCTTACCCAATTTCGACGTTCCTCTTATAGAACCGAAATTGTGTACGTTCATAAATTAGAGATTTGTTGATGACTACTTAGGTCTGTCACCTGTAATGAAAAGACGAGTTGACCTTATAACGTTTACGCCCTAGTGAGACTTCCTGTAAGTTACTACTAGTGTAAATGTCTCTTGCGGAATATTAACTCAAAGACACTGAGCTTGCTGCGTGTGGGCTATAACAACGAAGTTGAAATAATCCACCTAAAAACTGCCACGTCTGGGCTATAACAACAAGATTGAAAAGAATCCAACGGAGAACTGCCACGTGAGGGCTATAGCAAGTGTAGCTTCCAATAAGCTCTCACAATACCAATGCCTACTGTCTGGTGTCAATCGACGTAGAAAACTAGAATGTAAACGATGGCGGAGCACAATCACATTTAGATAGCGCTAGTGTAGCGGTAAATGAAAAGATTCATTTGGTTATTCATTCATTTAGATATATTTAACAAAATTCTTTCTACTACTAAAATTAAACTATAAAATTAATTTTTAACTAAATTACATTTTTTTAATTATACACTAGATCTGGTTTACTATTTACTAATTCTGCTCAAATTTCTTAACTAGAATTATATTATAACTATTTCAAATTCCTTTCTATTCTTATAATGTATTTAATGCTGAAAAATAAAAATTTGTTAATGTCAATCGTGAATCAATTCTCATGTGGTGTAAAGGTGACTCATGTGGACACAGTTTTATACCTTGCTAAATTGATTAATTGACGAAAATTTGTGAACAACATGTAAACACAAGAAAAATATGTTGAATAAAGTTTTAGTATGTGGTGATGTTATTTTGTGTCAAACCACGTTGAAATTTCAATAATCCCCGAATACGTTCAGAAAAGATATAAAAAATGGAAAATTTAACATGACCCGACTCTAATGACCTTTGTAGACTAATATTGAAAATATCCGAAATCAAGTTCAGTATTGATGTATTTCTTCTTCATTACAGGTCGTCGTTGGAATATTTCACCTGTGCAGACTCCAGGTGGAGTTTTCACTGATTGTCTCCCTTTTCTTACAGGTTCGTTGAACATATACGATGAATCAACTGTCCGTCACCCATGTTTTGCTAATGATTACTATCAAATAATAAAAAAGGGGTATGATGATTTCAAAATCGAATTAACAACAGTAATTAATCATGCAAATTCAAGCACATCCAAAAGTGCAATAACAAAATCCATGCAAGGGGCAAAACACATTTTAAAGCTGAAAACCCACGAGAATTCGCCAAAATCAGGGGCAAACAGCAATACTGACTGTACGGAGATAGGAAATGACGTCGTCATTATTCGTCTGCTACGAAAACAAAAGGGCGTAATGACTATGCTCACAAATATTATTGCTGGCATTAAAATCAGTAACCAAACAATATTACGACTTGAAAAGATGCACAACGACAAATTATGGGGAACAAATAGAAGACAACAATAAATGCATCTGGGAAAATACAGATGATATTACGAGCTGCGGATATAATACGAATGAATAGTTTCAACTTCAAGATAAGGTGCATGAGATATTAATCAAAATCAATGAAAATATGGAAGATAATATAAATACAACTCGACCGTGCCTACTAATCAATCGGGCGTAAAACTTCTGAAAGTAACCCTACCCAAGTTCGATGGGGATTACTTAAAGTGGCAGAAATTTGTTGATCTATTTTCACAATTGGTTCATAATCAGCCAATAAGGAAAATGTGGTACCTCAAGGATTCATCTTGGGGGAGCTGACAAAATAACCAGACATCTTCCATTGACAGACGAGAGCTATGAAATTGCATGGGATATGTTACAGATTAGTTATCAAAGCAAAAGATTGTTGGTGCTCTTAGAGAAATTAATGGGAGAACCCCAGATTACGACAGAATCTGCGTCAGCTTTAAAAAACCTGCATGATACTACAAAATAATGTCTGCTTACTTTACAAAACTTGGGACTTTGAGTAAAGGAGCATTGGGACCCGATCATCATCCACATTCTAGTGAAAAAATTGGATAATAGTACGTATGCATTATGCGAACAATCATTGTCATCGCCACGAGATTTACAGTCAGTAGAAAAATTGCTGAGCTTTCTAGAAAATCGGTTACGAGCACTAGAAACCTTGGGCCAAAAATCATAGATTTCAAAATATCCACAGAAATCAAGCAAGCCCTCTGTCTTCAATACCAACCAAACTAACAAGACAAATCAAATTGAATGTGTTGTATGCAAGAAGAATCATCCAATATACTTCTACGAAAATTTCTTGAGAATGCAAGCATTCGAGCGTCAAGAAAAGGATAAAGAACTAAATATTTGCCTAAATTGTCTTAATAGTGGTCACAATCTCAGTCAGTGCAGGTCAGATATGCAACAAAAGGCATAACACGTTGCTCCAGTATCAAACTATAAGGTGCATTTTTATATATTGGGTATTGGTGATTCAAGAGTTAAAATAAGTAATAGACTTAACATTACGCCAAAGTCTGTGATTATGCAACTCAACTGGAAGTTTTTGTGATCGAAGAGATTTCAACACACCAGCCGCAGCAACACATAAATATTGACAGTTGGGATATTCCATGCAACATGTCGCTAGCAGACCCACAATTTAATTTACCTCAAAAGATTCACATTGAAATGTATGGGGAGATAATGAGGAATGGTCAACTCAAAATAAATGAGAGCCTGCCAAAGCTACAAAACACCACATCAGGTTGGATAGTTCTAGGCAAGGTATCAAGTGTTGGTTATATAACACCATTTTGTGGAATCACAAATGCTGACCTAGAGACACAACTGCAACGTTTTTGGGAGTTAGAACAGTGCTTGAACAAACCAATGATGTCATCATCTGACAAAAATGTGAGGAATATTTTGAATCAAAAGTAAGTCGAAGTGCTGAAGGACGATTCATTGTAAACCTGCCAATCCTGACCGATCCAAAATTGTTAGGTTAAATAAAGCAATTGGCTTTCAAACGATTAATTAGCATCGAACGAAAACTGGCACAGGAAACAGTATAATGAATTCTTAGACGAATACGTCAGGTTGGGACACTTGCGAGAATTAGACCAGCAAAGGCTGACAAGGCCTTACTACTTCCTTCCGCACCATTGTGTCTTGAAACCAACAAGTAGTACAACAAAACTGAGAGTAGTTTTCGATGGCTCTGCGAAAACTACATCAGCTTGTCACTCAATGACTTATTGTTAAATGGACCCAAGATTCAAGAAGATATCAGCACAATTGTCGTGCCCCTAAGCAAGTAAAAGCATCAACTTCTTTAAACTACACCTTTTTATTTTAAATTACTGTTATCACTATTGTTCCGACCGCTTTCTAATTAAAACCCGACCTGAGCACACCAAGGAAACTTGCACACCGAACTCGGAAATAGAATCTGACCCTCAACATATGTTGTTATTATTATGATGCGGTAATATTCTATAACCGATGACGAGTCTGTTGGCCAATGTCACCGATAGCAAGCAGCTGTGCTCTTGTAAACAACACCGGCGATGACCGTGCTCTATGCAAAGTAACATGTTTAGTCACTGCCGCCGTAATATAAACAGTCATCAATGTGGTGATGAGTCTGCTGCCTGCTGTTTTCCTTACTTTTGATTGCAGAGCGCAAATTCGTTTTGTTGCGGCTTCCTGGTCCCCCATACTCTCTTAATAGAATCTGCAGCTAGAGGTTGTACTTGCTGCTTCTTCTCGTGGTCCTCCTCTACCCTTTCCACGACTGGCTTCATCGCAAAGTTGTCCCAAGATGGTAACTCCGAATGTAGTCCACACAAAGGGTTATATTCCTTTTGGCGTCATCTTCCGATGCTATAAGAAGGTCTCCTATCCGCCCCCTTCAGCCTTCAAGTGTACATGGGTGGAAAAAAGGCAGCACGATCGCAGTGTGCATCTTGTGAGCACTGATGCTATCGTCAGCGCATACACGTAGCACTCTGCTTCCTGCAGCACGCTGCGACCATAACAACTATTGTCCTCTGGAAAACTGCTTTTAACTGGTCAACTACTATTTCCGTTATAAAAATGCTTTTATGATATCATATAGCGCAGTGTATACGATATAGGAATGTTTTATTTTCGTTTCGAATGTTTCATTTTCGTATATAAATGAGAAGGGGCGGAGAAATTCTTGGTGGATTCTCTGATATCTGATGGAAAAATGAGAAATTTATTTGAGAGGAATTTTACATCTCCTTTCAGCATCTGAGCAAAAGCGAAATTTATCGTTTTCTTAAAAATAGGAGGGTAGTGTGACCTGATGTACAGTATTATGAATAGGTTGAAAGGATTTTGAGGGATTTAATAAGATTTTGCCGTTCGAGTAATCCTACGTTCTCTCGATTTTTGTTTTTAACTCGTTGTCTCAGTTGCACTACAATAATGCATAGCCAAGCTCTTTTCACCCATTCATGCAAAAGACGAAAGTATATGAAATTACTTGTTTCATTGTAAAACACACCAGACATTTTCCAATTTTGCTCTACAGCCTCTTAACTTGTCATTAGGTAAACTTTGTCTCAGATATCCAGTCGATCGAATTCCATATGTTCCACAGACCATTTCGAGCTATTAGAGAAGAAATTGCTGAAAAGTCTAATTCAGGCAATATCCGAAAAGTTTGAGGAGTTTGAAGAGCGCATGCTGGAAAAATTTATGAAATTGTGAATGTGTCACACTCTGAGAATGAAAAACCTAGTGATGATCTAGAACAGCTCGGGGAAGAATTAGCTGAGGTTCGTAACGAATTGCAAGTCACTTTGGCGGATTATCAGATGCCGTGGTCACTGGCATTTCGCTTAGCCGACATGAGTCCTCCATTAGTTGCTTTCAACTATATCTGCTAAAATCGGGCATATATTGTCGTGATTCAACTACATTCTGGCCCAAATATACGTCAACTCAATCAAAAAATTTCAAGCGGAGGGATCTCCTTATTATCACAAAGCTCTCCTCGATCGCAGAACAAAGACAATTTCATTCAAAATTCAAGAGTGCCAGCTTGATAACTGTTAATGAGCTGTCATCAAACTTTGTCTCGACAACAAACAAACCATCAACCCCAAAATCCTACACGTCGCTCTTAAACTGTGTAATGAAAACTCTCTTTGTGCTGCTTTTCACGGCATGGGGAAGTATTCGAGCATGTGAGGAAAAATGATCCGCCGGCGAAGGTCACATCACTTGACTATGGAATGCATCGGTGCAGAAGCGAATCTGATAGCAGCTAATGGAAATGGTATTTTTTTCTCCATATTTGTTTTGAACAATTTGGTGTTTTGTTAGTAATTTTCTTATTAGTCCTTACCCGTAATAAGAATCTTTATTTCAGTCGTTCTCCACAATAAAGTTTTTTGTGTTAGTAGCTTTTTTATTACAGTCGTTACTCATACTAAGAATCATTATTATAGTCTTTACTCACAATAAAGTGTTGAGTGTTAGCAGCTTTCTTATTATAGTCGTTACCCGTAATAAGAATCTTTATTTTAGTCGCTATTCAAAATAGATTCCTTAATCTAGTCGCAACTCAGAACAAAATATTTATTTTAATTGTCGACCTAATAGAGTTTTAGATTTGTTAATAAAAATTCACAACACTAGGAAATACCACTAAGAACAATTCCCAAATCAGCGCACTTCCAAACTGAAAAAGAGATCGAGTCAAGTCAAATTGCTGTTTATGTAGCCATGGTTTACGCACGGCACCAAAAAACGGTAGTCAAAAGCGAATGGCAATAATAATTGGCAGAGCTATAACACTCGCATAGCAACAATTGCCTAGGATAGCAACTGCAAATAGTCAAATTTTTTGTGAAGTGTGACCATTTTAGTCATTGTTGTTAACAAGTTGTTTTTAGCTGATTAACTTATAAAAATTTTTAACAAATTCATTTTATTTTTTCCAAATATTGTATAAATAATACTTTATAGAATATAATTCCTACTTACACAGGATAATTTTTACCTTAATAAAAGCAGCACGTTGAGCCGAGTACATGCTAGCATGCAGTACACACTAATTCCTTCTGTGATAACCGAAATTAATTGCATACATTTTCCGATGCTGCAGTTCGAAACTTGGAATTTTTGGATTATTTTGTCATACTTCCGGTCATTCGTCTATAAACTTTGATGCTTGTTAGCAGCGTGTATGCCTTAAGCAACGCTTCAGTGCAAATGGTGCTTCTGTTTCGATCCAGTGCATACCTTGTTTCCATTTAATCTTAGAGTGTGTTTTGTTTCTCCAAGTTGTCACCATTGTGTAAAGTATTTACGTTGACGTACGACAGCTGGCACGGGCAAATTTTTATATCTGTTCTGTGGGACCATACTAATTGTTAGGTAACACAAATTTATAATTTTGATAAAAGAATCGATTCTTTGTGGTTTCTTTGTTTTTCGTTCCAGGATTGACGGACCGATATATTAGCAGTAATGAAAGAATTTAATTCCAACATACGCCCAGTGTTATGCGTGACTATGTTTATTGATGTAAACATTGTCAAGAGGGAGGTATAACACAAACTGCCCAGAGAGCTATATACACTTTTGTTTCCAGTTTAAAGTGGTTTCTTGAACATACTGCCCCCCGTTGAAAGGCTAAGATTCCTTTCAAATGTGATTTGATGATTGGATAAGTATGCTGTATAAAAATCAACTCTGATGGAAAGAAAAGAAACATTATTTGATGTTTTCCGTTTCCAACGCAACTGGATTTATACAACCCCAGTTACCAATGTAGACTGATGAAGGTTAGATTTAGAGAGGGAAAAAAATGTATATATTTGTTTTTTTTGCAACATTTTTTTTCAACACCTTGGTGCTGCCATCTTTCAATAGGCGTACATTATATCGTGTCCTAGTTTGAGTAGTAAACCGCTGCTTACATTTTTATGATCTTAAGAGGGCATGCCACGAAACTACGAAGCTTTCGATGGTTCCAGTGTTATGATCTGTCACCGTTAGTTGCAGGTATTTTGTAGATGTTTGCGGCAGGCATTAGTGCTATATCGTCCAAAATTGTTACTTTAGGAGCTCTGGTTCCAGTGTAGCTTCTGCAGTGAATGGCCCTGGAACTGCTGGTTGTTGATGACTTAGATAGGGGGTGGCGAGTCCTTAAGCTGACTTACAGTGGATGTCGCGGCAGGCGTTAGTCC